>BMAC01000793.1:206066-250108 GCA_014905375.1 Phtheirospermum japonicum | reverse complement strand
GGACCTTGATCAAAGAAGGATAGTCGAGCGAACGACTTTAAACAAACGCGCTACGTGGGAGGCAACCCACGACTTCCTACCCCCTTTTCTCATTTTCTTTCGATTTTTGTATATGTTATTTGTCATTTGGTCTTTAACTTAGGTTTTCTTTCTTTTCGGGTTTTGTAGGAGAAATCATGACGGTTCGAGAATGGAGGAAATCGAAAATGGGAAGCTGGCCGCTGCTCAACAGTTGATCGACTGCGTTTCAGTCGATCGACTGATTTGCAGTCGATCAACTGCAGGATCGACTGGGCGGTTGAGATCGACTGAATTCCAGTGAGTTTTCGAGTTTTGAAGGCTCAGTCGATCGACTGCTACAGTGCAGAGGCGTTCTTTTAAACAGCAGTCCCAGCAGAAAAAAAGAAAAAAAAGAGGAATCGAAAAGAGAAAGAGAGAGAGAGAGGAGAATATGAGAGAAAAAGAGGAGAAGAACGAAATTTTAAAAAGAGATTAGTCGATCGACTGGAATGCCCAAATATCACAAAACACACTGCCCGCCAGTCAATTTCATCAATCCAGTCGATCCTCCAGTCGATCGACTGGCACTCAGTCGATCGACTGGAGTACAGCCGATCGACTGGAAGGCAGTTCTGGCTCGTTTTCTCGTCTCCGCTCTAATTGTCCGCCGGTTGTCGCTCCTCGTTCACGCTGTGTTTTCTTGCTTTGTCCGTTCCGATCCGAGTCGAGTGGGATGCTCCGAGCGTGCGCGGATCCTGCTTGGTCATCCTACGGCCAAAAAAAACAAAAAAGAGTAAAATTGTACGAAAAGCTACTAAAAATCGCACAAAAGTTATAAAAACCTAAAACTAATAAAGTCGGCCAAAACGACTCCTAATACACATAAAAGCAAGCAAAACACATGCAAATGCGACACAAAACGGTAACAAAAATACGCACAAAAATGTGCAAATCAGTGACCGCAACGGACAGCAGCATCATGGCACGACCACCAGCCCCTCGACCTGGACGTGGGTCCCTCTCCCCCCGTGGCAGCAGCAGCAGCAACAGCATGGCCTCCATGCCCTTACCCCACCTCTGGTTGGACTCCTCCTACTTCTTCTCATTCTCAGGGGACCCTCGGTCCTCAGCTACCACAGGCTTTCATTGCCCAACCCAATGTAACCGGGACGTGTAGAGTTATTTTTAGTGGTTTTGGAAATAAAGGTTCATTTGGCTTGATATAATCGGAGATCGATTCGATTGAGGAATCAAGGTGTTTATAGCTTTGGAAATTGAAAGAAAGTGAAAAATAAGCAAATAAACTAAGTAAACTACACTATGAAATGTAAAATGCAAGTTGGTCGGATGCCTCGTCGTATGACTTGAAATGAAAATGCAGAGCAATAATGAAAATAAGCTAGAACAAGCAATGTTTCATCAAGTACAAGCATGAAAGTACAAGGTACAACAATGCTTGCATGAGCATAAAATCCTAAATAATGCAAATAAGCAAAAATCGAAAGCATGAATGGATAAAGCAATAAAAGTTGACAATAAAGTTTAAAACTTTATGAAAAATAACAAACAACAAAGAGTAGATCTAGGATTTTGGCTAAAAATATGCATGAAAATTTAATTCAAAATAAAACACATGAAATACTTAAGATAAAGTTCATCATATATCCGCACCTGCACAAACAAAAACTAAAATTCTAAACATAATCATTTCAGAGATGGCTACACTATAAACACGTACACAACATTTCTCGGTCGAGACGTCCCAGTACTTGACGATGGCGTCGTTGCCGTCGGAGAAGAGGTGGAGCTTGTTGTTGAAGTGTGGGTAGCAGACGTGGATGGTGCCGGTTAGATCTGAGGCGGCGAGGAGTTTGCCATTGAGGCGGTGGGAGATGGAGGTGGCGGTGTCGCAGAAGTCAGAGATCGTATGCTTGTGGTCGATGGTTTTGCCGGAGAAGATGGAGATGGTGGTGGAGTGGGCGGCGGTAAAGTCGTGGGGAGCGATTGGGTTAAAAGAGATGGAGTTGATGGGGTAGACGAGGGGTTTTGATTCGATGTCTTTGGGGGTCTTGAAGGATCTCTGGTACTTGGATTCGGGGGTGAGGGTGGTTTTACTAGAGGTGGGTTTGAGTTTGGGTTTCCGCCATTGATGGAGGCGGGGAGGTTTTTAGGGCTAAGGTTTTAAGGGCTTTTTTAGTGGGATCCCGTAAGTAATTTTATTTTAATTACATTCTAGAACATCTTTGATAGAGGCATTCTAAATAATATGACATACTAGAACGTCTTTTTTAAAACGTTCTAGATATCGAACATACCAGAACGTCTTTTTTAAAGACGTTCTAGATATCGAACATACCAAAACGTCTTTTTTAAAGATTTTCTGGTATGTGACATTTTTATTTCGAAAATGCCACCGCCTGACATTCTAGAACGTCGCCTCCTGAGGCGTTCTAAAATGTCTGTTCTAGAATCCATTTGTTGTACTAGTGTCATCACTTCTTAGGATTAGAGCTTTCCACTAATGGTAATGGCATGTTTGTTGGTCAAAAGAGTTACATTCAAACTATACTTCAGAGGGTTAACATGGCTAACTTCAATGGAGTGTGCAGCCCTATGGTCACTATACCAGTTTTATCCAAATATCAAGGCCATCCTGTTGATGATGCTACTTTGTATAAACAAGTCATTGATGCTCTCCAATATGCAACCATCACAAGGCCAGAGATCTCCTATAGTTTCAATAAATGTAGTCAGTACATGAAAAATCCCCTACACACACATTGGAAGGCTGTGAAGAGAATACTCAGATACTTGAATGACACTATTAATCACGGATTGAATATCACCAAAAATGCAAACTTACAACTGACAGCCTATGTAGATGCCGATTGGGGCTCAGACATAGTGATAGGAAATCTACATCAGGTTTTTGTATATATTTGGGAAACAATCTTATATCACGAAGCAGAAAGAAACAGAGAATCATAGCAAGATCTAGTACAGAGGCAGAGTGCAGAGCCTTGGCAGCTGCCACTTGTGACATCATTTGGATCAGAACACTGTTGGTAGAGTTAGGTATTCCTCAGAAATTTCCTACTACAGTTTGGGTTGACAATCTTGGAGTTGTTCTTCTTTCTCTTAATCTCATCCACCATCCTCGAGTAAAGTATGTTGAAATTGACATCCATTTTGTCAGAGAAAAGGTGGCAACCAGAATCATTTATGTTCATCACATTCCAGCCATACATCAAACCCCAGATATATTAACTAAACCAATAAGTGGTCAATTCTTTACTCGTTTGAAAAATAAGTATTTTTTTGGATCAAACCCGAGCACGAATTGAAGGGGGCATATTAGAGCATATACATGCACTGTTGTTCAACATGCATGCTCATGCATGCGTGTGCCAACAAAATTAGTTGTCCGTTTATTTGTCCATTTGTATTTCTTTTATCTGCTTACAACTGTGTTTGTCTTTATACTTGAACCAATATTGTATTTACACGTATGGGGTTCTAGGTTATTCTATAGGTAGATAGATATAGACCCCTCATTCTGTATCTTTCGTTATCATCAATTAATTCAGTCAAGATTCATCTTTTCATATGTCGCTTTCCAGCAGCTTCTGCAAACTTGATCTAATTATGATTTACTATTAATTGCTTTATTTGCGTTGCAAAAATATGTCATTCTAATTTCGGTATTAGTATGTGATGATCATATGATCCCAACACCTTTCAAAATATTAATGTTAAAAGACCAAAGCCTCATGCATGTGCATGGAAAGAAGGCTGTGGATCACCAGTAGATGAGCAGCACCAACAAAAGGACAAATCCAGCTCATCCCATGCACAGGAAAGCATCCATGCACCTGCTGTAGAGAATTACAAAAGCAACGGATAGAAAGGACATTAGTTGGCACAAAAATTGTGGCTATGGATCATTGACATCTAGAACATCTAGATTGTTCCATTACTTGTATAAATAAATGTATTGTGCAGCTGCGAAAATCAATGAAAATAAAATTCGAATTTATCTGTGTGGTTTGCTAACCCTAGCTATGAACAACAACTTTATGTTTGCTTTTCTTGTTTTTCCTTTTATGGTACCAGAGCACATGGTTTCCCTTTTTCCCTCAAAAGAGACTCAGCTTTTTCATTAAAAAGGTTTCAGCTTTTTTTTATCACTTGTCGTTTTCATGGCTACATCCTCTTCAAATAATGTCTTGGAGCCTGTGGTTCAATTACAAACACAACTAGTCACTGTCAAACTAAATGACAGCAACTATCTGCTGTGGGAACAACAAATCCTCACTGCATTAAGAGGATATGGATTAGAGGGCTACATTACAGGAAATATTTAAGTCCCGGAAAAATTAATTGCTGCACAAGATGGTGAAACACCAAGGATGAACCAAGCCTATATCAATTAGATCAAGCAAGACCAGCTCATTACCTCTTGGCTTTTATCTTCACTCTCTTAGAACCTACTTGTCACCATTGTTGGTTTGAGGAGTGCCAAACAGATATGGGACACTCTGAAAGGAGCCTTTGCCACACAGAGCTCTGCAAAGGTTATGCAACTCAAGCTGCAGCTTCAAACCCTCAAAAGGGAAATCTCTCCATCATAGATTATTTCAACAAGGTCAAATCAATTTGTGACATGATCTCCATTGTTGATGAAGGTATTAAGGAGACAGATCAAGTTTTACATTTGCTCACAGGACCGGGACCAAAATATGATCCAGTCATTGTTTCTCTGACCACAAGGACTAAAGCTTGTAGCCTTATGGAGGCTTACTCTGCCATGCTATCTTATGAAAGCAGCATTGAAGGATTTGAAGCCATCACTCACTCTGTGGGACCAGATAACTCTCATTTTTTTGTTGATCTGGCCACTAAGTCTCAAGGAAATAGAAGGACCTACAACAGCTCAAGTGCCAGAGGCAGAAATAACTCAGCTAGAGAAAGAGGGACTTACTCAAGAGGATATGGGAATGGTTCAAGAGGAAGAGGAAGAAGGTTTTCTGGAAATAACAGGCCTAAGTGTCAAATTTGTGGTTATAATAACCACACTGCATAAAAGTGCTATTATAGGTTTGACACAAACTACTCTGCAGCTTCCTACACTAACAGTAATCATGCAAGCACCAATGCCTCTCCTTCATCTCACCTAGCTATTTTTGGAACTAATGGTTCAGAATGTGGCCAAGACAGCCTCTGGTATCCAGATTCAAGAGCCACCAATCATCTCACCTATGATTTTAGGAACTTGAACATGGCCTCATATTATCAGGGAAGTGTAAGAGTTCGGACAGCAAATGGAGTAGGTATGATCATTGCTCATATTGGTTCTTCTATGGTAAAATCCCCCTCTAAAAACAATTCCTGCACCTTTATGCTAAACAATCTATTACATATTCATGCTATAACCAATAATCTCATAAGTGTAGCAAAATTTGCTCAAGATAACAAAGTTTTGTTTGAGTTTCATCCCTTTGTTTGCATTGTGAAGGATCTAGCAACAAGGGAAACACTACTCTAAGGGAGCCCTAAGGATGGTCTTTACAGCTTCCATCTTAAGCAACACAATCAGGCACCTCACTACAATCTTCAAACTAAATCTCAGCTGCACTAGCCTTCTGTTCTTTCAGCTATAATAACTAAGGACCTAGATTTAGCCATTTGGCACTCTAGGATGGGACACCCCTCTATTGATGTTGTTAAGAGGGAACTCAAACATTGTAATGTTCCTTTCATTAATAATAAAGCTGAATCTTTATGTGCACCATGTCTTGAAGCTAAAGCACACAAACTCCCCTTTTCTGATAGCATTACTGAATACAGTCATCCCTTTGATCTTGTGCATAGTGATGTATGGGGTCCATCTAGAGTCATTTCTAATTATGGGTTTAAATATTATGTTAGTTTCATTGACCACTTTACAAAGTTCACTTGGTTATATCTCTTAAAGGAGAAATCAGACACTAAATCAGCCTTTTTGCATTTTAAGACCTTAATTGAAAACCAATTTGGCTGCAAGATCAAAACATTACAAACTGATGGTGGGGGGAAATTTATTGCCTTAAGATCTATCCTTTCTCAAAGTGGGATTCAGCACAGAGTTTCCTGTCCCTACACCCCCCAACAAAATGGTTTGGCTGAGAGAAAACACAGGCAAATAGTTGAAGTAGGTTTATCTCTAATCTCACAATCCAGAATTCCTATCATGTATTGGGATGAGGCTTTCACAAGTGCAGTCTTTCTGATAAATAGGTTGCCTAATAAAACCTTGCATTTCAAAACTCCTTTGGAGGTTTTAACTGGGAACAAGCCTGACTATTACTTCCTCAAATCTTTTGGCTGTCTTTGTTATCCATTATTGAGGCCTTACAATGATCATAAGCTCCAAAGAAGCCTACCTTCAGTGTTCCTAGGTTACAACCCACATCACAAGGGTTACAAGGTCCTATTGCCTTCTAAGAAAATAATAATCACAAGGCATGTGATTTTTGATGAAACTGTTTTTCCCTTCCAGCACAATAAGCCTCCCATACCATGTTATGTTTCTACTTCACCTATATCACCTACAGCTCCTTTACTCATCTCATCAGCTCCACCTTCAGCTTTAGAACAAAAACCACAGCCACTTACACCACCACAACATTCCCCAATCTTACATCATTCTCTTGTTCATACACAGTCCATTTCACCTACACAGTCCACATCCACTACCTCATCTATTCCAGGGGGCACCATTACTATAGACTTACCTATTGAGAATGTTCATACTTCTGCAATAGATACACCTAAAAATCTTGATCAAGCTGCAGGTAGACATCATATGATCACCAGATCAAAGGCTGGGATTCACAAACCTAAGGTTTTGTTTGCTGCAAGCTCAGAAGAAGTTGAGCCTCAAAGTGCACTCAGTGCATTATCTGTCCCTGCTTGGAAAAAGGCAATGAAGGATGAATCTGATGCCTTGATCAAGAACAAGACTTGGAGCTTGGTTCCTGCTCCACACAACAGGAAAATTATAGGTTGTAAGTGGGTGTTTAAGCTTAAAAGGGGTCCTCATGGTGCCATTGTCAGGCACAAAGCAAGACTTGTTGCTAAAGGATATAATCAGGATCCAGGATGGGACTATATAGAGACCTTCAGCTCTGTTGTCAAACCAGGAACCATTAGAGTCATCTTTTCTCTTGCACTAACTTTTGGATGGTCTTTCAGGCAAATTGATGTGGACAATGCATTCCTTAATGGGAATATTGACAATGAACTCTACATGGAGCATCCCCTTGGCTTTGAACAAGCCTCAAATCCTCCTTTAGTGACTGCATAAGGCCTTATATGGGCTTAAGCAAGCCTCCAGGGCATGGTCCAGTAGGTTTGGTGAGGTTCTAATTGAACTAGGTTTTCATGTTTCACAGGCTGACACATCACTCTACATCAGACACTCATCCTCTTCATATCTCTTGGTCATGGCATATGTGGATGATATAATCATCACAGGAAGTTCTAATAAGGATATTGATCACTTGGTACACCTACTTAAGAGACACTTCTCCATCAAAGATCTTGGTCCACTTAATTTCTTCCTTGGTATTCAGGTTTTACACAATTCAGATGGCTTATTTCTCAGCCAGAGGCAATATGCTACAGATATACTCTATAGGGCTGGAATGAAGGGGGCAAAAGGACTTTCCACTCCCATGGTTTCTCATCCACCCCTATCAAAAGATCATGGGCAGCCTATTCAGAATGAACACCAATATAGAAAAATTGTTGGAGCACTGCAGTACCTTACCTTGACTAGGCCTGATATTTGTTTTGCAGTCAATAAGGTAAGCCAGTTTATGAAATCTCCTCTGGATTTGCATTGGAAAGCTGTGAAAGGGATATTGAGATATATTGCTGGAACAATGGATTATGGGCTTAAATTAACCAAATGCAGCAACTTCAGAATTACAGCCTTCTCAGATGCTGAATGGGCATCTGATGTGGATGACAGGAGGTCAACCTCAGGACTATGTGTGTTCTTAGGGAACAATCTCATTTCTTGGAGGTCAGAAAAACAGCCTACTGTTTCTATATCAAGCACAGAAGCTGAGTATAGGAGCTTGGCCCTAGTAACTTGTGAAATAATGTGGCTGCACTCTCTCTTCAAGGAATTAGGGATACATCTGATTCAGACTAGTCTTGTATGGGTTGATAACCAAGGAGCCATTGCACTTGCTTCCAATCCTGTGCACCATTCAAGGACTAAACATCTGGAATTGGATTTACATTTTATCAGAGAGAAGGTAATGAATAAGGTTATCTCTGTCAGACATGTTCCAGCAATTGATCAAAGAGCAGACATTTTCACCAAGGCTTTGTCAGGACAATTCTATGCAAGAATGAGGGATAAGCTGTTTGTAAGTTCAAAAGGATGCATAGAATTGAGGGGGCATGTTAAAAGACCAAAGCCTCATGCATGTGCATGGAAAAAAGGCTGTGGATCACCAGCAGATGAGCAGCACCAACAAAATGACAAATCCAGCTCATCCCATGCGCAGGAAAGCATCCATGCACCTTCTGTAGAGAATTACAAAAGCAACGGATAGAAAGGATATTAGTTGGCACAAAACTTGTGGCTATGGATCATTGACAACTAGAACATCTAGATTGTTCCATTACTTGTATAAATAAATGTATTGTGCAGCTGTGAAAATCAATGAAAATAAAATTCGAATTTATCTGTGTGGTTTGCTAACCCCAGCTATGAACAACAACAACTTTATGTTTGCTTTTCTTATTTTTCCTTTTAATTAAAAATTAAAATCGATCTAAAAATAATTAAAATAAAAAACTCTGACCACTATTATTACAAAAATAAAAATGAAATGAAATAAGAATAAATAATAAAAAGACCGTATCAGAATGAGCAGTCAAAGCTTATTTCCAAGGATCCAGCCACATGGACGCATTTGTGCATATACACTTCAAAAGTCAGGAACACATCTTGATTCTTCACGCTGTCATACACGTACGTTCTATTCCCAGAACACTTTAAATAAACCAATAGCAAAACTTTAATCTAGAAATAAAATAGCACTTGTATTTTATTAATACATGCTTCACATGAGCCTTCAGAAGGTATTATTAAAATGCCAAATAGACCCAATAGACCGACTCTATCAAAGTATCTTCTTTTGTCGTTTTTTTTTTTTCTTTTTTTTTTTAAATTCTGATAGCAACTCGCAACTCGCTCAGAATGTCTGGTCAAAGAAAGAATATATAATTTTTGACCCCCTTTTAGGAAATTTAATACTCCTTTCGTTTCTTAATAAGTGTCATTTTAGATTTTTTATTCAAAATTAAAGAACATAATATTTGACTAATGCAACCTCAATCAATTAATAATATTCTAATTTAATTACTTTCATTCTTTACCTTTAGTTATTCTATTAACATAAACTTGTTTATATTTCTTAAAATAAACGGGGATAAAACTGGAATAAATAGGTAAAAATTTATAAAACGACACTTAATTTGTAATAAAATCGAGTTTCTAAAACGACACTTATTTTAAAACGGATGGAGTATAAAATAAGTGAATCATTCAAGAACTTTATCCCTACTACCAGGGGTGTAGCTAGGGGGTTCCCCTAGTTCAGGGCATAACTCAAATTTTTTTCGGAGTACTATTTTTTAGAGGAAAAATAAATTTAAAAATAAAAATTATATGTATTTTAGTAGGAAAAAATAAAATTGAGCTAGGAGAAAATATTTTTCAATCCGAGCTAGGGGTATTTGGCCGAGCTGGATACGCCCTGCCTACTACCACAAATGATAACAGGTTTTCATTCCACTCTTTTTATTTTACATTGTATTCTGTTTGATTGGATGAATAGCACGTTATTTTAACTTAAATATGTTATGTCAATTAATCAAATGTTCTAAACACTATCATTCCTCAACTCAAAATTAGAAATAAGAACTAAATTTATCATTGACAATGCAAGAGGAATTTCTCTTCTCGTGATAGAGGAATACCTTCACAACTTTTATATACCTAACCCTACCCACCATCATAGTAGCATAATTTGAAATCTATTTTTGTCACTTTCTTTTTAAAATAAATTGTCCACGTTCCGTAAATACAGTGCCTAAGATCTATATATGTCCCTCAATGCAAACTTGCATAATCACAGCTCACGAGTTACGAAAAATGTGATAAAGTCTTTGCATGAAGACGCGGAGAGTCGAACTTAGCCAGGGATGATTTGCCGGCAATGGGGAACAAAAAACCCTGCGCTCGTATCGGTTTCGCTTCGCTTCGGCAATTCATTCTTGGCTACATTTGGCTCACTCCTTCTCATGCAAGTCGATAATTATACATTCACTATGCTGGGAACTTTTGAACTCAGTTTGAGTTTTAATGTTCGCGAAAATCGAAATTATATTTTATTTATTTATTTACGTTTTCAACTTATGAATTATGATCACCTACCTTATACACTTATAGGCAACAGTTTGGCATCATATGGAGTCATGTTTCTTGAAATCAGTTTGACAGAAAAGGTAAAATATATGAAGTCACAGGTGCGCCTGAGCCTAGTCTTTAACCATTGTATAATTGATATTTAAATAGATTCTACTCAGGGCAATCAGGTTTGCCGACAACAAAAACTTGAAGATCAAGATGAAAAAAGATTTTAAGTTTTTTGTTGTATTTTGCATTTGATTGTCAATGCGCACTAACCTTTTATTTCGATGCAGATCCGTACATGATGTGAAGCGACTGAGGCGACCGCTTCATGCCCTCACATACATAAGTTAGTGCTTCCGGGTAGGGGTGAGCAAAAAACCGAAAAATCGAAATAACCGACCGAACCGAATCGAAATTTTCGGTTCGGTTCGGTTTTCGGTTTGAGAATTCCAAAAAATCGGTTAGTTCGATTCGATTTTACAAAAAAAAAAAAATCGGTTCGGTTCGGTTTTAACCGAATAATAAATTAAAAATAAAAAAATATAATTTTTATATTTCTTATTATTATTTTTATCAATTCGGTTCGGTTAATTCGGTTTTATACATATTTTCGTTTTAGTTCGCTTTGCAATTTTGTAGAAATTTTGGTTTTCGATTTTTTCGATTCGGTTTTATACCGAATTTCGATTCGGTTCGGTTTGAAATTTTATACAAATTTCGGTTTCGGTTATTTCGGTTCGGTTTTCGGCCGAACCGCCGAATGCTCCTACTTCCGAGTATATATATTTATATATATCTACCCTATATATTAATGCAAAATCCTCCTATCCTATGTGTCTGCTTCCCACGCTTTGTTAGTTTCGAAAAAAATTATGGTGGTTCGGTGTTAACGAACCTAATATTTACCTAATTTAATATTTTATTTTTATATATTTTTACCTAACTTGATATTTTTCTATTATTATATTTTTCCTAATTTAATATTTCTCTTTTGTTATATGTTACCTAATTTAATATTGTCCTTATCATATTTTGCCTAATTCAATATTTTACTTTTATTCTATTAATATAAAAAAATAATAAAGTCATATTTAATTAGAAAATAATCTATATAACAAGAATTATTTATAATAAAAGTTGAAATAATTTCATTTTTAGAATTTTAAATATTCTGTTTAAGAAACATACAAATTATATAAAATTATTAAAAAAAATAATAAATATAAAAAATATAAGCTTAACCTTGGATATCTAATCCTAATATAATATATTAATAATAACATTAAAAGTATTTATGGAAAACTATTGTTACGCCAAAAAGAAAAAAAAAAAAAAAAAAGAGAAACAACAACAACAAAAAATAATAATAATAAATTATTACACCTAAGAAATAAATATTAAATATATTCTACATCTCCTTATTTAATCCCAATATAATACATTGATAAACAAATTATATATCTACATAAACAAATTAATATTTTACGCATAAATAAAGAAAACAAAATAATAATAAATAATATTACATATACTACAAGTTAGATATACAAAGTTTTTTAATCGAATTATCACTACCATATAGAATTTAACTTTTTATATCACATATTCACATGCGACATGCGAGTGTTGTATGTTTTATATTTTTACAAAATTAATTTTCTACGGGTTTCATTTCAAAATAAAATATAAGTAAATCTTGAGTTATTTTCAATTATCTAAGTATGTAACTAAATATTATTAACGAATTCAACATAACATAAAAATATAAAATTATAAAGTAATAATAATGAGTAAATATTGATTAGACACCGGTACAATGCGACACGGGTTGAGAATATATGACGTATTTTGAATTTCTCTACGTATGAAACTATAAGTTATTAACGAATTCAATTCAAATATTAGTATATAAAAGTATTTGATGATAATAATAATTAATTAATAGAAATTAGACACGGGTTGAGAATTATTTAATCTAAATATTAAAATATAAAATTATTTAACAATAAAGAATAATAGTTTTAAATATTGATTATACATCAACATAAGATACGAATTGAGAATACATATTGTTTGAGTTTTTTTTTTTTTTTATTTAAAAATTCTATAATTATCATAAATAATCTTATATTTAAATTTTGATAAATCATGTGTAACACAAGGGGATTAGGTTCAAATGAGAACCTAATACATATATATATATATATATATATATATATATATATATATATATATATATATATACTTTTATATATATATATATATATATATATATATAAATAATCTTATATATATATATGATTAGGTTCAAATGAGAACCACGTCATTATATGTGAACCTAGGGACTCATCCATGTCGTTAGTTAAATGAAACTAATGGTTAATATTAAAAGAAAATTTTGACTCTAATTCAAGCATGATAGGGTTAATTTTGTCGTTTTGAGATCTGTGCATTTAATACATCCCATAATAACGTATATTCCTTTTCTACAATAAAAAATTATTCAATCTCAATTACGCGAATCACCATCATCGTCGTTTCACCGTTCTCATCCCATTCACGGTATAATTCAGAACATGGAATCAACATGTTGTCGTCCATCTTTTTATAGTTTCTTTTTTTTTTGGAAAATATAATAGATTAATAAAATTGATCTTTTTTTCATCGTTCCCATAAAACTTTCTACAAAACTTATCGTAAAAATTTGTACGAATATAAAACGGCGTTGTTCTGAGGTGTTCTGCGGAAAAACGCCGACTTGCTTGAAGAAGAAAACAAAAACCTGCGGAAAAACGTCGACCTGCTTTGTTGAAAGCATCGTACGATACCACGAAAAGCACCTAGACATATTAAAACAAGCACCAACTGTTCAATATCATATTGCAGATTTTCATGTTGTTTTTCAAAGGCAGACAAATTAATTTCGTTGGGTTGCAGGAAGCACCGTCTCATAACCTATAAAGCACCGATATATGTTGCATAATTTCCTAGATTTTTTTCATAAGCCTTTATGTTTTTGGTATTGCAGGCAATAACGATTGCAGTGGCAGGACCGAGTTTCACGTCAAGATATCTTCTGGACTAACTGAGTACTATGTGCCATATTGTGAATTTAGTTATAAGCCTGTCGAGGGAAAAAAATATAAGTTGTTAGAAGAAGGTATCAAGCTCTATAGAATTTATGCCTCCAAGTGTGGTTTCGATGTTCGTATAGGATCGGAGAAAAGGTTCTGTGATAATACTATCTAGCTCAAAACTATTTATTGTAATAGAGAGGGCTAGAAGCAAGTCGTTCCCCCTAATATTGAAAGTGTCGTGTGTGAGAATGAAAACAACAGTGGTAGTCCTTTTAAAAAAATAAGCCAAACGTCTAAACGATGTGGATGCATGGCACATGTCAAGTTTAAGTTTTGTCCCAGTGAAGGTTATGTGGCTAACGAGTTTATCAAACGTCACCGTCATATGTTAGTTTCTGAACGGGAAAATTTCATTTTTGGTACATTATATTGGCCACTTTTCACAAAAGGTACGCGATGTTGGCCAGCATCAAATCACGTCTTCTAAGTTGGGAAATTCGTCAAATAAGGTACATTTTTATCACACTCGGGCCCAAATGCTAAAGTGGTATGATTATATAATTTCTTATCATTTTTGATTTAATTTTAATTATTAAATAGAGGGAAAAAGTCATTTTTATCCTTCCTTCTCATTTAATTTCTTTTATTTTATTTTTCTTCTCTTATTTTTCCTTTTCTATTTTTCATCTTCCACATCTTCATTTTGAAGTTCTGCATCTTCATCTCTCTCCGTTTCTCTTACATTGTACACACACGTCCATGGCTTGAAGAGAACCAGAGAGAGCAACGGCGACGGCGGGTGGTCACAAATCTTTAAAGGAACAAATGGGTGTTCATGAATTCGTGGTGGTGGCGACGAATTTGGGCAATTGGGTGGCCACGTTGGACCTGGTGTTTTGATTTGCAAGAAATCAGAGAAAAAACAAGGCCGATTGCTGCCCTCCGTCATGCTGGATTGAAGCGTCGACGGACCATCAGTATCGGACCTGGTGTTTCGATTGGTACTCGATTTTTATTCGCCTGAACGGCGTCGTATTCTGTATAAGCATAATTCATGGTCGCCGGACATACTCCGCGACGAGGCGTAGATGAATCGTCGGAGAAATTACCGCCTGCGGTGCGGTCGTAGCGTCACCAACGACGACCTCGACGAGCTCTAGGCCTGCTTCGAATTGGGATTCAACTTTGACTCGCCGGGTTTGGATCTGAAGCTGTCGCTACCTTCCCCGCGCTGGAGATTTACCATGCGCTGAAGAATTGAAAAGCAAAAAGCAAAATTCAAATTTTGTATAATTATAATTCTTTGTTTCAATGGTTTTTTCTTTTCTTTATTTTCCAATGATGATGCGACTAAGTTTATGTATTCTTTTCCTGCTGGTTTCAATGGTTGAAGGTTGTAGGAGTCAACCAAATTTTTGGAGTTTGTAATTACTTTTATTTATTTTTCCAGGAAAAAATACACTTTTATTTAACACTTTAGAAAAGTGTTTATAAGGCTTCAGTTGCGATGATTCATATTACATAGGCATAGATCAAAGTATAAACTCATAATTATTCAACGTATGCATCACCGGCCAGTGTAATTACATTTATTTCTACATATTTATTTTTGAACTTCTCATAAAATCAATAGATTTTACCTCTTTAATTTCTGAGCAATTTGTTGACAATTTTGGGAAATACCGAAAGATACGTATCAATTCAGGATTATTTTGTGTAATTGATTCTTTTTTTTCTTGATTTCATGGAAATTAATTTAGAAATAAAGGAAAAAATTAAATAAAGGACAAGAATGACTTTTCGCCTCTATTTAATATTTAAAATTAACTGAAAAATGATAAGAAATTATATAATCATGCCACGTCAGCATTTGGGCCCGAATGTTATAAAAATGTACCTTATTTGATGAATTTGTCAACTTAGAAGACGTGATTTGATGCTGGCCAACATCACGTACCTTTTGTGGAAACTGGCCAACATAATGTACCAAAAATAAAATTATCCCGTTTCTGAACCATACAAGCCATTCCTTAAAGAGAATAGAAATCTAGATCCTGCTCATAAGCAATTCATGTTGAAATGTGTTAGGGCGAATATCGGTGCAACGAGATCGTATAGGCTTTTTAAGAAAGTTGTTGGTGGGTATTCGAATATAGGTTGTACGAATGTTGAATTCAAGAACTTTGCACGTGATTTGAAAGCATATATTGTTGGGTTTGATGCTCAAATGTTGTTGGAGAAGCTATTTAGGAAGAAAGAATTGTATTCGGCATTTGTGTTTGAATATGCTGTTAACGAGCACGATAAATTGACTCGGTTATTTTGGGTTGACCCGACGTGTAGGAGGAACTTTGCTACTTTCGAAGATGTTGTGTCATTTTATGCCACGTACTCGACAAACAGGTTTTAATTTCCTAGTTGACTTTTGAGAATTATGTGTTTTGCATATTTCTATAATTATCTAATTTGTTTTCACCCCTGCTCAGATAAATAAATAAATATATATATATATATATATATATATATATATATATATATATATATATATATATATATATATATATATATATATATATTAATTAAGAAAATAAAATTCATTGGTGTTTTTTTCCTTAGTTGTTTTACACCTGGTTTTTTCAACATAATCAGACGATTATGTTTTTGATATTTATTTGCATGTTTACATATCATATACAGTGCACTATAACTAATTAAAATCAAGGTTTAATCTTATTCTATGCATTTTCATAATAGGTATAATATGATATTCGCTCCGTTTACTGGGAAAGACAATCACGATAAATGTGTTTCATTTGGTATCGGTTTGTTGTCAAGTGAAGATGTTGGCGCGTATGCATGGCTCTTTGAAAAATTTAAAGCTTGCATGGGTCGTAGTCCATCAATGATTACAACCGACCAAGATCCGGCGATGAAGATTGTAATCGAGAAGGTACTTGTTGGTACAAGGCAACGCTTGTGTATGTGGAACATTATGAAAAAAGTTCCTAAAAAGGTGCCTGCTAATCTGAAGAACGACCAATCATTCAAGGATAAAATGAATTGTATTATGTGGTCCGATATCCTCGAACCTCCAGAGTTCGAAGTGCAATGGAAGCAATTCATGGTCGAATTTGGTTTAATGGATAACACCTGGTTTAAATCATTGTTTGATATACGTGAAATGTAGATACCGCGTACTTCAGGGATGTCCCAATGAGTCGGCTATTTAGAACTACGTCTATTTCGGAGAGCGAAAATGGGTTCTTTGGCATGTACATCAACCCTCGTGCTAATTTGTTAGAATTTTATTTGAATATTGAAAGTGCGTTAGATTCACAAAGACACACACTTGATGCTATCAATAGCCAAGATCAAACCAAGGTTCTATATCTGGAAACGCCTTTAGCAATTGAAAAACACGCTTCGTCTATTTATACGGCTCTTATATTTAGAGAAGTTCAATACGAGATTGTCGCTGCTTGTTTTGGTTGTCGTGTTGTCAGCATAAATGAGAACGAAAATATGTTCTTATATGACATTGAAGATCGTAGTTGTTTGTTCAAGGTTGCGTACAACAAGAGTGATGAGTCTGTTGTGTGTAGTTGCAAGAAATTCGTGAGGGAAGGGTTATTGTGCTCTCATATTTTTTTTTCATATTAAAGAATTGAGAATCGAGAAGGTGCCTGATGAGTACATTGTTAGCCGTTGGACTAAATCTGCATTCAAGAACACCATGTACGATATGCAAGGTGTCACTCGTGGCCAAACTAATTATATCGAGGAGAGTAAAGCACTTATGAATCAAATTATGTCCGAGTTTTACAACTGTTGTCTTGGCCGAGGGCAAGGTAGATAATATGTCGGTGTTGTTACGCGGTATTAGGGATTTGAAGATATCTCTAACAGTGGACGGGGATCAACCGAATATTTCTTCAGCAAAGTGCAAATTATTTGATAATTTCTATGGTACATCAATCCCTGATGATGTAACAGTGTCTCCCCCGTCAACATTCAACAATAAAGGTTCTCGTAACTGGCTGAAGTCAATTAAGGAGACGAGGATTGAAGATAGCAACAAGCCATTGAGAATGTGTAGTCGCTGCAAGCAGAAATCGAACCACGATGCTCGAAATTGCCCAGTAGAATTGAAGTAAATGTCAGGGTTATATTTTTCCTAATCACAAAATCTTACATTAACTGTCTTGAAATGGATTTTGGCTGTATAAGAACCATTTTTTTTAAGACTTTTAAACGCTTTCTTTTTAAGAATAAATATGGCTTATCGTTCTTAATCAACATCAACTTCAAGTATTTTGTTTGCACTGTTTCCTTTTCTTAGCACCAAAGTGTTATTATTAGTTCAACTTAAGAAAGGCGACCACGGCATGTCAAAATAAGATCAGTGTTTTATACGTTTTTTTAAAAATATGGATGAGAGGATCTTGGCACCTAATAGCAAATTAAATAAATGAGGTGGCCGCAGCATGTTAAAAAAATGAGATGCTTTGGACTATTCTTGATAATACTGCTTTGTTCCAACAGAACGAGTGATCTCACAATGCTTTCGTTGTTAAATAATAGTGCTTCGATTCCAAATTAGCCCCCATTGAAGTGTGCTTACGTAATAAAACAAGAAATTATCATAATCATACAAAACACACATAATATAATACACAAAACAACTAAACAGCCAGTATACGTTGTCAATACCAAAACAAATAGTATCAAATGAATCTTCATGAATTCAAATACTAAAATAAGTTAAATCCAAAACAAACACCAAGTTCTAAGAAAGTTAATTAGTCTTAATGCAGAAAGTAAAATAAAAAAAGATTGTTCATGAATTTAACACATCACTCGGTCGCATCAATATCAAATTCGGGAGGGGCACCGCTTCCTCCATTTATAAGCAGATCAACCACATCAATCTCGTAGTCTTCGCAGGAACAACGATAATAGTATGAAGCTGCTTCTGGATTATGATTTATGTACACATTAATCTCATATGTTAGTAACGCCGCGCAATATTTGGCCCTCAAAAAAGCCATTTAATTTGCCGACCTACTCTTTAAGCCAGCATTCCATATTTGCCCTATCCCAATGTAAGTCTCCATGTGGCGCATTTTATATATTGCACAATCGCACTTATTGTCATCATCTCTCCAAAGCATCTTCAACCTTGTCACCGGGACTTTGTTAAAACTTGTTGCTTTATGGACTTGTCCGTTACGCTTCAGAAATTCACCAAGCTTATCCTTCTGGGGGAAATCAACAAAATAACTTACAGTTAATGTTACAAACAAGTTTTCTTTTAGCAAGAATTTTTTTTTGTTACTTTTCATTGACTGTCCAAAATCAATTAGCTATGCAATTAATTACACAAATGTGTGGAGGCACTGCTCACTTTAAACCAATATCAATTCCCATAACAAATGATCAAATGAAAATTATAATGAACAAATAAGTATTTACACCTAAAAAAGCATTCAACTAGACAATCAAAAAGCACTGCACACAAGTGTGTGAAAGCACTATTCCCCTTTGCACAATCAGACAAATGACCAAATGCAAATTATAATGAATACATATGTATTTTCGTTTAAAAAGGCACTCAACAAGACAATCTAAAAGCACTACACACAAGTATGTGTAAGCATTGTTCCCCTTTGCACAATCAGGACAAATGATCAAATGCAAATTATAATGAGTACCTATCTATTTACATTTAAAAAAGCATTCAACAAATAATTACGAAGCATATACACAAGTGTGTGAAAGCAATGTTCCTCTTAAAATAATATCATAACCAAAACAAATGACCAAACGCAAATTATAATGAATACCTAAGTATTTACATTTAAAGAAGCACTCAACAAATAATCATAAAGCACTATACATAAGTGATGAAAGCACTGTTCCCCTTAAACAAATATCATACTCAGGACAAATGATAAAATGCAAATTATAATGAAATACCCAAGTATTTACATTTAGTGAAACATTCAACAAATAACCACAAAGCATTACGCACATTTGTGAAAACACTTTTCCACTTAAACCAATATCATACTCAGAACAGAATCATCAAATGCAAATTATAATGAATACTTGTGCATTTAAATTTCAAAAAGCATTCAACAAATAATCATAAAGCAATACACACATAAATTACATTATGTGAACTTTTTGGTAGCAAGCTGAATGTATAGTTCGAATAAATCGTAAGGTTCATGAAACAAAAAGAATTAATTTGAAAAGGCAATAAAAACATATAGTTAAGCACACCATTTTTCCAGAATACACGTAATATGAGTTACCACACCATTCCATATCACATCAATAAATAATATTGGTATGTATTTACTTACCAGCAACATCTGGGTATCACCGTATACCTCCTTTAACGCTTTCGAATCAACCATGACTGAGTTGTCGATGAGGTCAACCCGAAACCTTCGTACATTGAAAGCCATTACGTAGAAATGCCCGGCATGGTAAATTGGAAAGAAAACTGCAAAACAACATTTGTCAGATACTAAAACATTCTTTTTTAGTATTTGTAGGCCATCAAGTCCAATTTGATCTCACAATCTCTTTTTTGCTAATTATAAGCCCAACGGTCTGTTTTAACTCTTCATCCAATTTCTCGAAGAACTTTTCTTCCTGTCTGCTCATATCCCAGCCTTCCGGTGGGTCAACCAATCTATAGCACTACATAAAGAAACAAAGATTTAAATAATAATATTAATTATTATATAATTTTATTATTATTCTATAATATATGTATGAAGTACGCATGGGTCAGTTGTTGTAAAGAATCGGCATGGTGATGTTGCTGCCCAGAATTTCTCTTTACTGTTCAGAATCGGGCTCCACACATCAACAATAGTCGTATTGACGTACGATGTTGGTGCAATCGTCATCATCTCTCGTCGCCTAAGGTCAGATCGACCGTTTGAAAAAAGGATTTCCTCTCTGAAAAATCCTTTAATTTTTTGTCAAATAGTCAGCCCAATAATTGATATCTTTGTAAAAGGAAAAGTATAATAGAAGAAGACGCAAACAAGAGACAATGGAGACGGTAGAAATTAGGGTTCTCTTATTCATCAAAGACTCCCTTTAGATAGGGTATCAATTACATGTTTCCATAATACATACAGATAATAAATACCAAAATTGTCCCTCATCAGATACTTGTTGACGAAGGCATACTAATTGTTTTTTTCCTTCAACACTCCCCCTTGTGCCAAGTCAAAGGGTGAAATGATGTTTTATTGTTGCCTCGTTAAAACCTTGCCAAGTAACAAAACCCAATGGGAGAAATAAAACTTGGTCTAAGGAAAAAGAGTACAACACACCTATGTTGAGACTCCCCCTAAAGTGTACACCTCTCTCTGATATGTACATCTATCAAGAGAACTTTGGAAATCTCCACTTTCTCAATTTACTTGATTCTTGAGAAAGTGCATAGTTGTTGGTTGTAGAAGAGTTGTGGTGATATTACTCGTATTATCACATTTTCTTCAGTGATAGAGTTCAAGCCACTATCATTAGATATATGAATGATCATAACATTTATCGTAGATACTCACGAACTACTACATGTATGATAATGATCTCTTTACATGGATCGAATGAGTAACCAACATCAACGATACTATTTGGTATTTCACAGTAGGAAGTAAACTCAACATTTTCTATAGGGATTACAAGACCATCTGCAGTCCCAATTATATTTATGAATGGGAAAAATAAAGTCGCGTCAATGGTTTCCTTTAGGTATCAAATTACATTTTGATTCCATTTTAGTGACATTGCGCTTTCTTGTGTTAAGTCAAGATAACAATTTTGAGAAACTAATATTTGGTCAAGTGTATTAGTAATGGTACAATAATACGCATATTGTACGTAGGTAGAGAATTTCAGCTCCCACCAGTTCTTCGTCATTCCATTGACGAAATTGATATTTTCTTATATCTTCACTTTGACCAATCATAGGAGTGCTAACATATTGCACTTATCCATATTTAATTGTCTGATCATCTTTTGGATATATGCAAACTGTAGAATTTAGTATTCCACAAACTCGGTTTTAGTTTAAAGCCTTAACATGAACGAGTTTTCCCATGATGCTTTATCTCAAATTAAGAACTTCAAATAACTAGTGATATCTCTTATTTCATTAAGAGTGGATGTTATGTTCCTTTCATCGACATATACAATTATAATCGCAAATTTGAAACTTATAAATATGTAAGGGCTTAGGTTATGTTTTCCCAATCAAGTAGTCACTTATATGGTTATACCACATCCGTCTGGATTATTTTAATCCATAAAGTGAGTGTTTCAATTTAATTTGCAAATGCACTCTGTGGCTTATAGTCACTTGCATTGGCAATGAAAGGCCAGCAAGCACTTTCGTATATATCTCTAAATCATGATTCCCATAGAGATATGATGTAGCCACAAGTATAAGTTGCATTCTCAGTTCTTTGGAATTAGAACATCTATTATGAGGGAGTACATATCCTCATAGTCAATTCAAGGGCGTTTTGAGAAACTTTGTGCTTCAAGTTTAGATTTGCATCTCATGGCTTTATTTTTCTCATTACGCTTTCTGACAAAACTTTGTTTATGTGCTACAGGCTTTACACTTGGTGAGGTTAGCAGTACCAAACCAAACACCTATCTTGTTGTCAGTGAATTTAGTCTACCTGGATTGATTCTTTATATTTAGGTCAATTTGCTCTATATTGATATTTCAATAGAGCGTGGTTTGATACTATTGTGCTCTATGACTCTTTGAGCAACAATGTATATATCATCAATGTGTATGAAAAGTCATTCCATCAACTTATATAAACTCTCATTGTACATTAAGACTTCTTTATTCTCTGGAATCATATTAAACTTCGGAGCGTCCGCCAGTAATGATTCATGGACATAAGTATAATCAGAGATAATCTCATGAGAGTCATTATCTTCATTGATGATCAATTAAAGTTGTGTCATACATGCCCTCTTATTCCTTGGGCGAGTATTGATCGAACCAAGTGACCTCCCCATGTTCCTTTTGGGAGTCACGACCTCAACCACACCTCCACTAAGTATGGTTGCAATATCATAATATGTGATATTGTGCCCTTCAATGGGACTTTTAACCTTGCAGACACATTTGCAGCTTGTATATATATGATCTCGTCACTTTAGAAATTGAGTCTTCTATACTTTGAAGATCAATTATTCACTTTACTTTTCTTTCACGTTACATTGTGAAATGCGGGGATCATAATGAGACATAGTATGAAACTATTCCTGTCGTTCCATTAGAAAATACTTTTTCTTATCTCCCCCTAAAGACGGGAAGACGGTCTTATTAGAGTGAAAAATTCGCTAATTTAGCAATAAAGAGATCGTCTGTCAAAGGTTTCAAATAGAGGATGATGGTTGGAGACTCATATCCAACATAAATACTTAATCGTCTTTAGAAACCCATATAAATGCATTGTGGGGGCGCAATAGGCACATATACTGCGTAACCAAATATGCGTAGATATGAGTTATCAGGCTTATATCCAGTTACCAACTTGTACGCAAGATATTTGGTTAGCAGGGGTTCATAAACGAATAAGTAAGAGTTGCGTACAATATTGTATAACCTTTTGCACAAATGAGTGCGCATAAATATTATCTTAATAACTATATATATTCTTTTTGACGGTGTTTTCTTTGAGACCTTATTATATATGCACATTAGGGTACAAGATCCAGTACATCGATCTTTATTAAAATGCAATAGTCATCAAGTACTTTTGATGTAAACTCTCTAGCATTATAAGTTTGGGTGTTTAATAAGGGTGGTGAGTCCTCAATAATATTAAATGTGCTAGAAGTTTTGCAAATGCAACATTTTTATGGACAATACGTGCCGAAGCATCGACCAAAACTATACAATACTTGAATGATCCGCATTTGGAATGGTTATGTCCATATGTATCACCTTGGACTCTTTGTAAGAGTGGAATGTTTTGCTTTGTATCTATAGCATAGGAAGGTCTCGATCCTATTTTTTGCTAAAGAGCAGGCTTTGCAAAATGAGTGATTTGCCTTTGAGATAGATATTGAGGCGGAGTGAGATGTACGTAATGCATCTTGTGCTTCAAAAGTTATTAGCTGCACTTGTGCAGTAGTAGTACCAACATTGGCAGTGCATCGCGTTTATATCTCACTTTATGAGTCACTCGAAAGAAAGGATGTCCGTGTGAGTTTTTCAAAAATACAGATCATCATGTCACGACCAGGATGCCCAAGACGGTCATGACAAAGCATATATGAGTCAGTGTCACATAGTTCGTTATTTGTGATTCAATAATCCATATAGTAGTGAGGTATAACCCACTAGATTGACTCATTAGTTTCTCTAAGATGTGTTTTCTTCCACATTCATTAGATATATATATATATATATATATATATATATATATATATATATATATATATATATATATATTCATTTCCATCCTCACAATGAGTTTCCAAGTGATAGCCGTTGGCATGGATATCTTTAAAACTCAATAAGGTTCGATTTGCTCTAAGTGCATATAGAGCTTCTGTGACTGTTATCATTGTGCCATCAAGCATCAAGAACTTGGTAGTACCTCGCCCTTGATTAGTTGGGATGTCCCAATCATCGTAGTCACAGATGAGTTATAAGGAATTAATTCAATAAATAATTGTCTATTCCTTGAAATTGTGTGAGTCCCACTATTAGCTGAGCACTCCATCAGTTTTGCAACTTCTTTGGGTAGAATCTTATCCTTTCTTTTCGTAAGGTAACTAGCCCATATCTCCAACAACGCTGAGTGTTCGTGCCTTGGTTTTATCTGAATACTTACTTGCCCCTTCGGCAGGCCAATAGTGACGTGGACATCTCTAGAATCAATATGGATCGTCTTGCCCTTCTGTAAATTTAACTCACAACTCCTCGGATCAAAATTATCCAAAACCCAATAACACAGTCGTTGTGGCAATGCAATTATATTCAAGTGTAGCAGGACACCAAACCCCATCCCCTTGACCGCTTCAATCTGTCGTGTATTCAGCTGCTTCATCGCATTCACTGCAATTCTTGGAGATGTTCTGGTTTTGAGTAATGGGAAATCTACGTCGACCAATTCGTTCTCTACATCATATTCTTCATCAATTATTTTGATGTCTCCCTCATTTGCTCCGTTGCAATTATTTGTCTCGTTCTCTACGTCATTGTCAACTTTGTCCTCGTTATCAGATTCATCCTGTACATCAGGAAAATTCGACACATGGGGGATAGGTACTCTGGCAGTTTCAAGTTGAACGATGTTCGTACCAATTTATCCACTTGCCACGGGTAACTGCTGGTTCGATTGAAGGACAATGATCCGGATAGGTGGAGAATGAGTTTCACGATTTACTGATGCGAACCCCGCCGCGAACGCTTCATCATGTGTTGTATTCTTGCCACCTACTACTTCAGTGTTCAAAGCATCATCCAAATTTCTATTCACGTTGCCCACTTTGCGTTTTTTGAATTCATCTTGCTTATCTGCATATTTTAATCATGTTATAATTTTACAAACAAATGTCGTACAATTCAGAAGAAAAAATACATAGCAGTATAAACACATATACCAACAACTACTGCACAAATAGACCCAATGCAGTTTCAAATACTAATTTAAAAAATATTTCAAAATATATTATTAATAAAGATATTTATATAGAAACTAAAGGCATTGTACACATTCAACGAGACCATTACATAGATAAAATTATAGCACTATACATATATACTAAGAGCACTATACACAAAAATTAATACACATAGCATTAAGTAAAAGCACAATACACATCAGCATATTAAACAAAAAAAAAGTAACACAATTTACTATGTAAGCACTGTGATCAAACTTCAAAAGCACATAAAACTATTATATTTTCACTGGATAGTACAAACATTAAAAGCACCACATACATAAGTGAAAGTAACAAAAAAATAATTCACAAAGGAAGTGAGAGCACTATGAAATACACACATTCAAAGCACCATCATATCTAAAGCACCATAAAACATCATTGAAAGCACTATAAATATGTATAAAATAAAAGCATTGTACACTTAGCTCCAAAGCACTACGAACGTATTATGAATACCTGGTGTATTGTGAAAACACTGCAAACATATTCCAAAAAATATTACTACAAACATATTTCAAATCACTGCAGACACACCATCATATACTTTGATCACTATCCATATACAATAAAAGCACATAAAATATAGATCAGAAGTACTACACACCATAATATCTAAAGCATAATTGAAAGCATCATAAATATATATAAAATAAAATGTACATGTAGCTCTAAAGCACCACACTATATTATTATTACATGGTGTAATATGAAAGCATTGCAAACATATTCCAAAAGGCATTAATACAAACATATTTCAAATTGAAGCAAACACACTAAAATATATTCTGAACAATATCAATATACAATAAAAGCACTTAAAATATAGATCAGAAGCACTGCTAACATATCACGAACTACTGGTGTATTATGAAAGCACTACTTCAAACCTACAGCAAATACACTCTATTTCCAAAAAAGAATACCAGACCACACATATTGAAAGAACTATGTGTATTCATGAAAGCACTATGGGTATCTTGAAAACAATATAGCAAGCATTCTAAAGCACTAACAATACATACTGTTTAAATCAGTGTGGGCATTATAGCACTGTAACAATAATCCAAAAAGCATCTTGAAAACATTTTAACAGGCATTCTAAAGCACTAACAAAATATATTGTTCAAATCAGTGTGGGCATTATAGCACTGTAACAACAATCCAAAAGGCATTGTTATTTTTTTTTAAAATCACATTCGAACACACTATCAATTAGACTGAACCACTCAAAAAAATGGAAACCATTCTCCCAGAATCAAGTTTACCGAAAACAAACTATGCTAACCCTTTTTTTAGGCCGCTCAGAAAAAAAAAGAAAAAATAAATAAATTAAGGCAAGGCCCAGCAAAATTGAGTACACGAGTTCAATCGAAATTAATTTGGTTAACTGGAAAATATAATTATTCAACTACAGGGGAATTTTATTTTAATTATATTCTACTTTCTAGGGTTTACGTAAAAATTACGAATCAATTTGTTGAAATGGTACCTGTACTGCCAGCAGTCGCCGTCCGCCGATGACCTCTAGACCGCCGCCCGTCGTTCTCCATCAAAAAGCCTTGACCTTTTTCTCCAATCGCAAAGTGGGGATTTTCTCCGGCGGTTATCTATAGTGCAAGTTTGAAGAAAAAACTCTCTATAAGCCCGACACACCTCCCAGAAAGTTCTTTTTCATGAATATATGATACGGGAAGCATCATATCTTAATTTCCTTTTGGTGTTTCAAATATCACGGGGCTAAATAACTGGCGGGATTTGTAAAATGTTTTTAGGCCTAATTTGACCCTCCAAATTAATAAAGCAGCGTGCAAAATTCTTTTTTCTCATTTTTAAGCACAAAATTTAAATTAAATCTAACCTTTGGATTTAATGAATCTACGGTGTAGATCAGTCTCTAAGTTCACATATAATGACGGGTTCTCATTTGAACTCAATTCTACACACACACCACACACACACACACACACATATATATATATATATATATAGGGTGGGTTCACATGGGAACCAATCCCTGTGTGGGAACCTAGAAACCTGCTATATTACATCGAATGTAATGATATATGAGTTATGTACATGCTAATTAAGATAATAGTACAAATCAAAGGAACATAAAAATAGCAATGTGAAAATATAAATAGCATTTTATATTATTTACTTATATATATATATATATATATATATATATATATATATATATATATATATATATATATATATATATATATATATATAGGGTGGGTTCACATGGGAACCAATCCTTGTGTGGGAACCTAGAAACCTGCGATATTACATCAGATGTGATGCTATATGAATTATGTACATGCTAATTAAGATAATAGTACAAATCAAGAGAACATATAAATAGCAATGTGAAAATATAAATAGCATTTTATATTATTTAAATTAGTATCATATATAATGTAATATAGCGTTTCATAGGTTCCCACCTAAGGAATTGGTTCTCACATAGATCCTAATCCTATATATATATATATCCATTTGTATTTGAATCAAATAAACCGTCTTAGTGTATTGTTGAGATAAGAAAATTTGAATGAATTACCATCATTTGAGTTTTAGATTTATTAGGGTTCCTTTTGCGTGAAGGCTTACAAAGTTCTATAGTCACTTGCTTCTCAACTACTTCAGTTATTGTTCCACTTCTAATTCTAGTGGATAATGTGAAACTTTTTGAATACCACAAATTTATATTTACAAACAGAAAAATTATTAATTAAACTAATTAATCATACATCGAAAATATAATATTGAATAAAATATGAATATTTTGAAGTTTAGCCTTTTCAAAAGGAGGCTTTAAAAATGGTCTTCTCACTTTTTGTGTGGGATTATTTTCTATAATAATATTAAATATATTGGTTATATGAGAAATATATTATATAAGTAATATATAGTTTTAAAGAATTAAATAAATATTGCATATTAAAAATTATTAATTTAATTATAAATACTTGATTGTATTGTATTGAAAACATTGTTTCTAAGGTTAACCTTAAAATTAAGTTAATATGACTATGAATTGTTAATATTTTGAAAAAAAAAACAAACAAACATGGTGATATAAAATAAAATAAAATGAAATGAAATGAAACTCTATTGGGTATTTAAAGTTTATCTAATATATCACAGCCAAAGAAAAGTAATTTTATATACTGCATTTATCCATCATTAATTGTAACTTTAACGTATAAACAAAAAAAATTAAAATATTAAAGTTGTTATAAACATTCAGCTTTTTAATGAAATATAAAATTAATATGTAAATGAATAAATCATTTAAACTATTATTGTTATTAGAAATATTTATATTTCTTGGCAGACGCCCTCTTCTTGATTTAGGAGTAAGGTGATTCTCGACCAAATCAACTGCAACATATGCACTATTTTCTATTTCTGTCGATGGGGTGGAAGGATCTTATGCATCCATGGATGAGACTTATTATAAACTACACTTGTATTCTTTTCATAAGATATTTCTTGCTACTAATTATATTTTTTTAAAAATAAACATGTTGATTGTAATTGTAGAACATAAGATATTGTATTAAGTTTCAATATTTGTATAAACTATATTATATAATGAACGCATATTATTAATAATAAAAAGCAACCAAAAAATTAATATTAATAATTAAATTAAAAATATAATATTGTTAAAAATTAAATAACAATTGGAATTTGTGGAAACATTACAGTTATTAGGCACATTTGCTTTTTTAGGCGGTCGTCCCCATTTTGGTTTATTGGTAAGTTTATATTATGACTTATTTAGTGCAAATGCAGCAATATTGTCAATTTAACTCGATATAATGTGTTAAACCATTCTTTACAATAGTAGTACATATAGACGACGTGTGTATTCTCTTTCACAATTACTCCAATATTCTCAATAACTTTAGTTTATAATTTATCTTAAAAGAATTATAAATTTTTTCTTGTATATATATATATATATTATATATATATATATATATATATATATATATATATATATATATATACATACGGTTTTTGCCTAAGGTACCAGCAGCTGGTGCCATATTAACGGAACCAACCGCCTATGTGTCAGTCCACTTGTGGCCAAGAAAGTTACACCCACTTGCTATTTCAGCAAGTGGTCCCAAGATTTTGCTATTTTACTTTTTTTTCGCTCCTTTTATATCATTCATAAAATTGGAATTAGTCCATTACGACCATATCAGGCCCATCATACTTTCGTAAATTAAAAATATTTCTATAATTTCATACCTCTCTTTGACCGAATCAGCCCCGGGTTAAATGGGTCGCAACTCCACCAGTTAGGAAATCACCGCCCCTAGTTCATTTTACAGATGATTTTTCACCTCCTAACTTCCTTCTGACGAAGTTGAACTACAAGTTATCCAGCTCCTTCAGCGACTGATCAGCATAGCCTTGGTTCGTTTCCTGCTCCAGGCGTACGAGATACTTTGTTTAAAGAGATAAATTAATTATATTGAACACACATTGAATCAAAAGCCTTTATTTTATTAAGAACTTAAAGAAAATTTTATTACATCAGTAATCTCCTTTTGGGAGGAGATAACCCTTTACCCTCTTATGGATAAGGCTTGCACTCGTACACACATAAACTTATTATTAAAGACAATTACAATATTTATTATTTTTCTCTCTCCCTGTATAAATTTCACTATGAGAAAATAGAAGAGATTTTTCGATATCCTCTACTTCCTCGAAGTCTTGGTATTTATAGGCCAGATTTTTGGATTTCAAATCCGGACTCCAAAGCTCGTTGATAAAAGATGTGTTTTTTATTTACATCCTTCCTCTATTATTAGTGGTCATGGTGTCCACCGTCTTCATTCATTGCTGGTCCCTTATGACTCAGCCAACTCTTGTTGTTGGGAATCTCTTCACGTGGTGCGTGGTCCCCGTGCTTTTTTGAAATCAGCTGGTCTTTTTTCCTTTCCAGCTGTGCTCTTTTGTCGGTCTGGTTTGGGTCAAAAGCCTTTCCCGAACTTGAGCTCTTTCTGATCTGGGCATGCCTGACAGATCGGGTCAATCCACCGCCCGACATGCTCCATGTTCCAAAACTTTCGGTAGTTTTCTTTGCTTACCGAAATCTTGTTTTCCCAGAAAACTCTTCTCTTTGTCTTGAAAAGAGTTTCTGCAAAGCTCTTGGTAGCTCCTATCAAGAATTCAGGAGGAATGATCCATTCGCTGAATTCTGAAAGAATTTGAATGGGTACTTAACTTTGTCCATTTTAGTTAGACAAGTCCATAGTCCCCATGCTCGTCGGGTAGAAGCAGCGTCTTCAGAAATTGCTCCTACAATCACCGGTGCATCCTCCGATGCAGCAGCCTTGATATATCTTGTGGCGTTCCCATCCGGTCTCCTGATCTTGATGAAGTGAAAAGCTTCGTTGAATCCCTTCTTTGCTGGTTCAAGTGCTGAACTGATAAAGTACAGCTCCAAAACGTCTCCTCTGGCCAAATGTAGATTATTGGCCCAAGTCTCGGGAACCGCTTCCGCAATCCACTTTGGTAGCTTGGAGATTTCGGGAAAGCCTGGCGCAATGGTATAAACTGAAGCTAAGGCTCCAGAATTATACAACTCTTGTACCTTGTTTGGATGGCTTCCAATTTTCATCCAAACTCGCGGATATTTTCCAGAGATATCAACTATTGTTTTGTCAGGGTTGATACCTCTTCTTGTGGCTAACTTCTCCCACTGCTTTTGGTAAACCTGCATCGGAGAAATTTGTATCTCGTCAGTTTGAACCTTAGAGTTGCCTGTCTGTGGCCTAAGTTTCAACTCTCCCTCTTTAACCCCATAGGTGGTGGGTTGACTTGAGAACTCTGGTTGTGACATCGGGGTTTCAACATTCGTTGTAGCTTCTACATCCTCGGGGAATGCACCATCTGCAATACTTGTGATTATGGTATTTGAATCCATAACCTCCGGGTTAGAGACCCGTTCTCGAAGTACTACTTTTTGCACCGTATGAGATGCAGCCTGGAGGAGAGACCTTCTCAAAGCTGAAAACAGTTGACACTGTGCTAGCTGGCATGCTCGTATGTGATCAGAAATGGATTCCCGATCGGCCTATTGAAGTCGTTCTGCGACCTCTGCATTGAGACATAGCGTCCCAAAGTCTCGTTCGAGGATCTCCAGGCTTTCCCTGAGATGCCTTAGCCTTTTGAGGGTATCGTCAGCAACGTGTCCCTCCATCTCGAGTTAAAAAATCTGCAAGAACATTTTCATGAGATTTTTTAATGGCAATATCAAAATCATAATATTGACATTCAGCCTGCCATCTAAGTAATCTAGCCTTCTCAAGTTTAGATTCAATTTTATTTTTCAAAAAGGCTTTAACACTCGAGTTATCAATTTTTAAGGTGAATTTCTTATATAGAAGGAATAAAGGCCATTTCTTAAATGCCTTTCTAACTGCGAAAGACTCCTTCTCGTTGATATGCCATCGGTTTGCTTCGCTATTTGAAAATAGCCCGCTACAATATCTACATGGCACTTCTCCCTTGGGCGTTAGTTTCGTAAGAACTGCTGCCCACTAATAATCACTGGCATCCGTGTATAGAACCAGATCGTCCTCTCCATATGGAATTTCCCATTTGGGAAATTATTTGCAAACCTCCTTTAGCTTTTTAATTCCTTCATGGTGTTCCTTTTCCCATTTAAAGTCGGCATCCTTTTTTAGTAGGGAACTAAACACCTCCCTGTAATGTGCCAGGTTATTTATGAACATCCCGGCGAGATTACAACTCCTAGGAAACTTTGAAGTTGTTTCTTATCCTTGAGTGTATCTGGAAGTTCTTGTATTTTTTTCTACAATATGATTCTGTAGAATGATTCCAGACTCGTCGATCTCTATCCCAAGGAACTTGATATTTCTTGTAGCAATTACTGCCTTCTTTTCTGAAAGCACTAATCCTTCCTTGTGGAAAACATCTAATAAGATATCCAAATGTTTTAGATGATCCTTCATTTTCTTTGATGCGATGAGTATATCATCAATGTATACGAACATGAAGCTGAAATAATCTATAAAGAGATTATCCATATTTCTTTGATATATCTGGGGAGCATTTGCTAGACTCATTGGCATAACGTTCCAGATATAATGTTCTTGCGGTGTGGAGAAGGCCGTGAACTTCTTTCTTCCTTCTTCCATCTTAATCTGGTAGAATCCAGATTTGCAATCAAACTTGGAGAACACTTTTGCATTCTTAATGCAATTTACCAAATGTTCTCTGCTTGAGATAGAGTATCCATCGAATTCCAAGATTTTATTGATTCCTCTGTAATTAATTACCAATCTTGGTTTTCCTCTTTTTATTTCTCCATGGTTGCGAACCAAGAACCCTGGGCTGCTGTATGGAGAGACGCCTACTTTAATCAACTTAAGGTCCATGTGTTCCTCAAGTATTTGTTGCATATCCTTTCAATCTTCTTGATTCATTACGATAGGCTTATATCTGACAAACTCATTTTCTTTTCCGGTTTTCACCTTCAAAGATGCTTTGAACTCATTCTTGTCCCACCATGCTAGAGGATCTTCATTGAAATTATTTTGAATTTTTCTTTTGATATCCTCTAGTGAAGTTTGTTCTTCCACGGTAGTGTATGGTTGTGCACTTGTATCTAGGCTGGCTTTGAGGAGTTCAATCGTTTTTGGTTTAATCTTTTCTTCCTTTCATCCACCTAGGCTCTCATTTCGTAGTTGGAGAATTGCTTCTCCATAGCTTCTTCGATCTTTCATTTTTGGGTGTCAAAGTTTCCCTTCATCACCACACTTGCTGCGAAAATTGATTGGCATTTTTCTGTGGAATGCCTCTCTCAATCGTTGGACCATAATCTTATGATCACAAGGGGTTGTGAAAATAAGTCTTCTAGTCTCATTTTCTTGTGAAAATCTCTTAAATGTCTGTAGGAAATTATTTTCTAACAGAATATCTGCTCCCATATCATGGAAATAGATTGGTGGAGTCTTAACTTTGTACCACGGAGTACCATTCGCTCCTCCCATCATCATTTCCGCTTGTTTGATCCCTCGTTTAAGGACTGGGATCCTTTTAGAGAAATCTCTTCCCGCTACTGGAGATAATTCTTCTTCCATTTCTTTGGGGAAGACTTCTGGTTTAGCCTTGCAGATTCCTGCGCCTGAATCAATGTAGGCTGCGAAATATTCCGCACGGTATCTTGAATATATCATTCCAACAGGAATGTATATGGAGAATGGGTTGGTGCTCATTTAATTTTGTATCTTTTTTAGCCCATCGTAAACTCCATTCCATATCTTAATCTTTCCCAAGGTTTATGATCCTCGAGAAACTCTATTCCTAGAGTTAGTTGCTCTGGGATTCTTCCTTCACTTCCCTCAATGATTGTTTTAATTTCTCCAATCTTGAGGATTCCTTGATATCTTCCCAGGGAAGGTTGTTGCAAGTGATACAATGCATCACAAGGGAAGATGTTATCTTTTTTAGTGATGTCGAATATTACTTCTACACCTCTCCATCCTTTTGGGCACTTCAACTCTCCATTAGTCTTGAATACTTCAGGAGCTCGAGTGATTTGGCTGATTCTTGGACCTTCCCATTGAGGTCCACTAATCATTATGTCTTGTTGGAAAGACATTCTCCTTGGTTCGATCATGAGGCTCTTACTTTTATTAAGAACCGGTCGATCTTGAATTCTCATATCAATATCTCTTATTGTTGGAGATTGCATGATCTCTGGTAAGACTGCCTTCGCTACATCTTCAAAGATCCTTGGTAATTCTATGAACTCTTTTCACAGGAATACTTCCGAATGATGAGTATTCGAGAGTGCATAGGAAATCTTGTATGTGATTAAGTAGGGTCTGTTTCCCTCCGTCATCAAGTCTGGTCTCTTGAAATCTTGATGAAGGGTGACAACTCTACTGAAATCTCTATCTGCCAAATTATACACAATCCTCGGGTAGACATTGAATACCAATTCTCCTGCGTATAAGTTTCCAATGATTGCTCCCAGACAAGTGTCTTTGAGATTTGAAATTCTTTTATCGAAGAGAGCTAGGTTTAATGGCTAATCAAGTCCTTCTTTAAAAGTTGATTTTATAATCACTCGAATGTCCCCAATGTGGATCCACGAAAGTGTATTTGCCGTTTCTCTTCTGGGTGTGCTTTTAGTCTCCTGGATTTCTCGGTAGGGGATTAGTTGCATCTCGATCTGGTTTCCTGTATATTCCGTTGGTATCGCGAATTCTCCCGTGGAAACTCTATGGATAATTTGGTGTTTTCGATTTCTTAAACCCAACTTATCCATTGCTCCTATTGTAAGTCCTTCATACGTTTGGAGCTTTGTATCTTCTTTCATTATTTTCATAAGCATCTTATGAGAAACCGTTGTATGTGAGAGGAATCCTGACACATCCTCCCTAACCACTTGTTGAAGAAATCCTTCTTCACTCTGATTCTGAATATGATTCATTTCCATCTTCAGAGTAGATCTCTTCTTCGTAGATGCTTTCATCTGAGGGTATATCCTCAAATTGATACACCTGTACCAGATTTTGGTAATAGACAGCTTCTTCGAACTCTTGAGTTGTCTCAAACTGTCTAACTCCTCTTTTTTGATTCTCAAGGCAATCTGTAGAAAAATGCCCTTTGACTCCGCAAGTCCAGTAGTTGCAATCCTTAAAACTTCCATTAGCTCTGATGTGAGCTCGCCTGAAAGTTCTCATTGTTGGCATCCTACTGGTGCTTCCTTGGATTGAGAACGAGCCTCAACTTCAACTTGGCCCCGTCCTTTGTCCTGATTTATAGTTTATGGCCTTTTGTTTTGACCAGAACCTTCTTGGTTTCCATGGAAACCTTTTCTTGTTACTTCGAGCATAAGTGTGACTTATTTCTTTCCTCCGCTTATGTCTTTGTGGTTGACCTCTGACTACTGTTAGAATGTCATTCCTAAGAAGCGCTTGATTAACGTCTTTAGCTTGACGGCGTCCATTCGATGTCATCCCGGGTCTAAAAATAAATGACGATCGTGCCACGTCTTGGTATTCTGTAAAAGCAATAATTGGCGATGATAATCACCAAGGCGGGCACAAAAAGCACGTCCCAAGATGTAAATGGGCTCCTTCTCAACTTCCTCTTCAAACACCTCCTTCTCATGTTCGTACAAAGAATCAAGCGGCACGGCATGAGATTCAATAAATTCACCCGAAGGCAACTCTCCCACACAGTCGTGTATATAATCCTCAAAAAGCACGGGAGAGACAATACTGACTTCCACCTCCTTCTTCTCACCCACGAATTTCACATCTTCGCACACCTCGTTCAAAATATCATCAATGCTAGAATTGCCATCAATAAAGGTGGAATTTTTCATATCAAAGAAAGGCAACTCCTCATGACAAGGTTGATCTAGCTCGTACACCTTGTTGTCAAATTGCTCTAATTGAATATCGAGGCGTTCTATGCGTTCATCCATACATTCTATGCGTTCATCCATACATCGAGTCGCTTCCACAATCTCGGCTAGAAGATCTTGAGAAATAGTGACGGAATGATCACCGCTCGAAATATACGCATTGGATGTGGGTGGAGTGTAAACGTCGTAGCTCGAAGAATGGAAATCTTAAAACGTAGGAGCATACGAGTTTGCATTCAGATAATGTGGGGCAAATTGAGCATAAGAATCATCAAGACCCGGATCATAATACCCATGAGACGGTGCATAAGAACCCATACTCGGATTATAGCAATATGAATGACATGGGTCGGGATAGTCAAAAGCATGGGCCCATTCTTGACCGCTCGGAGCATACGGGTCATAATACGATGGAGGGACTTGACAATCGAGAGTTGGAGCGTAAGGGTCATCATATGGCGAGCTAACTCGATAATTCGCCATCTTCAATCAAAATAATCTCGAGTCTTCAAAAATGTGGCTACAAAGCACAACACTCAAAAACCGAGATTAAACGTACCAAAAAGTATAAAAATAAACAAAACAAAATTCAACAACAAATACTAACACAAACACACAAATAAAAGCAAACACCAAAAATCATAGCCTTTATAGCCTTCCCCGGCAACGGCGCCAAATTTTGAATCGAACTTTTTCACTTTAAAATAAAAAGCTCGTCCGTAAGAGAACGGAGCTATTGTAGGCGATAAGCTGACTCGAGTCGAATCACAAGGAAGACTAATCGAAAACTATTTTGGTGTTCTGTTTTACGTACATAGAAACAAAAATAAAAACTAAACTAAACACTCGATCAAATAGAGTTTGAGGTGTTCTAACATCTACGAGTAATAAAATTTAAAAGCTTAAAACGATTAATAAAAGCAAAGGTCTAGTGCGCCAGAATCGTCTCCACGATCGGGATTGTCAATCTCGATGGTTCTAAACGACCCTAAGCACACTAGACCGATAAACTTAGACAACAAGCATCATCATATTCAAAAGCATAATTTCAGCAGTTAAAAGCATGAGAATTACCAAGCATCTAAACAACTACTAAGCAAACTGAAAACAAGAAGAACAAGGGAAACTAAATTAACGAAACTGAAGTTCAACTTCAACATCCGACGATAGTCAAAGCCAAATACATAAAGAAAATAAAAAGGTGTAGAAAAACCTATAATCTAGAAAAGCATCAGCCATCCAACGAACTTCAGCGTCGAGAAGCGGTCTTGAATGTCGGACGGCATGGAAACGACGAAACTATAAATTATTAAACGCTAATCTTGCATGAATTAAACGGGGCATGAACCGAGGGTTCTTTACATTATTCTGACCTTTCCCCCTCGTCCCAGCACCCCCAAAATGAAGAAACCACCGGCCTTTTATAGAATTTCCAAAAATAAACTCTTAAACTGCTGGAGCGTCGACGGTGCTTCGATCGACGCGGGCGCAGGCTGCTCGCGTCGACCAGGGAATGCGTCGATCGAAGGAGCTAGGATCGACGCTACTAAAACTGAGCGTCGACCTAGCATCGACAGTTTGTCGATCGACGCGGGCGCAGGTTGCAGGCGTCGGCAGCTAGTGTCGGCAGGACTTAGACACTGGGTAACCCAGTGTCAGCACAGTACATTGCTCGTCCAATCTTCGTCGTCTCGAGCTATAACACTAAAATAAAGCAAAATTAGATTATTTCATATAAAATAAAGTAAAAACACATTAAACACCAAACAAGATGAAAAACATCAAAAGGAAGAAAAACGATAAAAATATAAACCTAAACACCCTAAAAGCACACAACATACGATGCAAAAACACATGAAAATCACATACAAATATGTACAAATCACTTCTCTAAGCCGAGAGTTCTAGCTACAATTCGCATTGCAGATGCCTAATCATCTATCAGTATCTCTCGGTTCTTGAAGTCTGGGACATCCAAATTCAACATTAGCCCATATAGATGTATGGGATCCTGTTGAGACTTCCCGTGTGGCGTGTTGAGAATATTGGGCCCTAGGAAATGTTGCCTGGTGCCCACTATGTTTGTGGAGTCTCCTTTTATGGTGAAATCTCCGACATGTGGCATTGGTGCGTCTGGTACTGGTTCATGTGAAGTAGAACTTTCGCCTTGGTTAAAACTCGTTGGTGTTGGTGCATGAGTGCTTCTTGGTACTAAGGCCGAAGAATCTCCTGAGTTCATTTTTAGATCTGTAATGCCTAATTCGGTGAAGGATTCGATAAGGTCGTGTAGATCTTCCATGTTGATTCTTTCCATTACTTCTTGGGTTGTAATGGAATTCCCTTTATTAATGCCATCATCTTCTCTTATTCCGTTGGTTGTCTTATAACCTCATTCGGTTTCCCTTTTGATGTAGAAGGGGTTCCGTTCTGAAAGTTATACGTCGTCTTCCCCCGGATGTACTTGGCTTGGCTTCAAGGGTCTTGACTCATTTTTGAACATCAATTAGAATTTCTCGTGTTTCTTTTTGATGTTCGGTAACCTCTTTCATCTTCACCTGGATCTGGTGGTCGATGTCTTGTATCATCCTCTGGATCTATCTAAGATTCTTAGAGGAATCAGATACCACGCTGCAGTTGGATCTATTGATGGGATTCATGAGTTGCATCCCTATGGTCCATAAGATCTGTCTTCAGCATCTGATTTACCCAAAGGTAACTCAATGATATGACTTCTGTCTCTCGCATTGTTTTAAGGCTTCCCTATCAACTCCTGCGAGTTCTTGTTCAACATATTAGTTATCCCAATATGCTACCTTGACCTTGGGTCTATCTCGTATATTTCCAATATTTGGAAAATATCGCCTGAAATGAATACATTTCGAACACTCGTTCGAATCCATTTTTAGAGATAAATCTCCTCACCAAAAGTTAATTACATAATTATAACAAATTCTTCTTATAAGTTCTTAAAAATCCTAGGCTCTGATACCATTTTCATGCACGAGATTAAATGGGCAAAATTTTATAATTAATTTTATTATTGTTTTATTATATTTTTAAGATTTTTAAATAAATAAATATATATATATATATATATATATATATATATATATATATATATATATATATATATGTGTGTGTGTGTGTGTGTGTGTGTGTGTGTAGAGTGGGTACTTAGTAAAAAGGATTTGTCCATAGTTATAACTGTGATCCCCACATAGATGGTTGGTTCCTTCTTATGGAACCAAGGCTGGCACCTTAGAAAACTCGTGTATATATATATATATATATATATATATATATATATATATATATATATATATATATATATATATATATATATATATATATATTAAGTTGGGATATTTGTAATACCTCACAACAAACGCAAATAAGTTTAGTTGTGTGGAATTGTATGTTTTCTTTTTAAGAAATGAGACATGTTGCTCTACAAAATCAAATAATGATAATTTATTAATAAAAATATTAAATTAATTAAAATCTTATATTATTAAATAAAAAACCACAATATATTATAAAATATAATTAAGCTCAGTAATAATGGTTTAAAATATTATCGTTCATAGTTACGGTTGCATTTTTAGGACGTCTTCCTACTTTTCATTTGTAAGTTGGCTGATTTTGATCCAGATTGTTTTACAACATATGAGTTACTTTCCATTCCAATTGATGCAGTAGAAATAACTTAGTTTCTGGAAACATTTACAGAAATAAGTAAGGCATATTTTTAGACAATTTGTGAAGACAACTATAAAATTATATAAATTAATTGATAAGTATTATGTAAAAAGAAAGACAATAATAATAATTATTATTATTATTATTACAATTATAATATAAAAATAATAGTAAAGACACAAAGAAAAATAAGAGAGCGTGTATCTTTTCAAGGATTATTTTACACTGTGTTTGTTTTTTTAGTCACTATAGATTTTTAATCATTTGGTAAAAATAAAATATTTATTTAGTACAAAAACAATTGAAGTAGTATTAATTGAAAAACAATTATAGAAAAATAATAAAATATCATTAAAAATATCGGTCATCGAAAATATCTGAAAAGAATATGAAACATTAGTCACTACAGGTGATTGTAAATTATTTGTTATATCACTTCAATCTGTATTACGCTGTACCAAAGTTGGTCTAGATACATTCATATTTTATGCGAAATAGAAGTAGTAGTTTTTGTAATTGGATGCACTATACTACTCACATATAGATTATATGTTTCTACATAAAATCAAGTTGTATAATAATTATATCATTTGTATACATATTAATTTTAATGAAAAACAAATACAGATACATAAACTAAAGTGATTTCATTAAAAAAGATTGCATAAGTAGATAAGACTAACATTGAAGCTTTGTTTATTTTATTATCAAAGAAATTCAATGAAGAAATTCACGGAATTTATACAAAGATAGAAAATAGTTAATATTAAAAATCATAATTGTACCTGTGGGAATACTTAGAGTGTTGTTAACATCATTATCTATTACTGATAAACATGAAAAAATAATATTACTCTATTTGACAATGTTTTTAATACTTATCAACTAAAAATAATTTTGTCTATTCTTACAAAATAATAGGAAGCTGTCAAATTTACTGAGTTGCAGTTCGATTATATCTATCACTAACTGCAAAACAAAAGTAATTTATTATGATGATCAAGGATATTATAACCATATAGATAAAATAATTGAATAACAACGAAATTGGTTATAATATTTAAACAGGACATATATTCTTCTCACCAAATAACTAAATAATCCATGGTTTGTTTAATAAATAATTGTAAAATGAACTTAAATATTTTGTTATATAACAACCTAATATTTAATAAATATTTATCAGGGGATTCAAAAGAAATAAACGATCAATTTGCAGTATAATAAGTTAATCAACTTAAATATGAAATGCAAGTCATATAAAATATATTTAAAATAAATAAATATAAATAAACAAACTGATCTAAAAGAAAAACATGACTAAGATCGGATAAACAATGTTAGATCAATTGTTTAATGATTATAGACATATATGAATATAAATATGGGGATATATAATGTATTGACAAAAAGTCATCAACATTCCAATATAATGTAATTTTCTTTAGTGAAATATACAAGATATGATGTCACCATCATGACTTATGTTCGACAATTGCCGTTTGTTGCCAATAATCGCAGATTTGGTGGTATTTGTCATTTCCTTATGGATGAATGAGAAATGAATTAATCATTTAAATAAAACTAATTCCATACGTTCATTACTGATCAGAATAATTTTATAATAGGTTGATCAATTGACTTTTCATACTAATTGACTATCCTTCCATAATACGTAAGCCAATAAAATTTGTATTAATATTTTTTTATATAAATTAAATCATTAATTACATTATGAATCGTGACTGCTACTTGTTTAATTGTGTATGTATTTTCCAATTTTGGATGTATTTAATCAACAATCAATTAGCGATAAATTGGTTTGATAAAATCATGGTGATAAGTATAAGCTTGTGTGTGTGTGTGTGTGTGTGTGTGTGTGAGTGGTTATTGCTTTTGGAGATCTATTCGATATTTTAATCTCGACTATTGATTTTGGAGGAATCATGCTGTGAAATACCAAAAAAAAAAACATGTAAATTCAATGGAAAAAGAAAAGATTTTGAGGTGAAAAAATGGAAAATTTAGAATTTAAATACGATACGGAATAAATTGTGACAATAAATCTTAGAAATCTATAGATCTTTGAATCTCGACTATCCAAAAAGGTGGCATACTGAACCAAAAGAAAAAAAGAAGAAAAGAGGGAGGGGGAGAGAATTACACGGCTGAATTAACTTGGGTATTGAGAATGAGAGATGCTAAGATTTATATGGAAAAAATGAATAAGAAAACTAATGAAAAAATTGGACGGGATAAATCACATATTTATCAATGATTTATCTAACCTTTTATTTGTAATTATTTCTCACCTACCAAACTCTCTCTTTATATATAAATAGATAGATTATTGAACATTCTTTTAAGTATCAGAAATAACCATAAATTTATAGTTTTGGTACAAATAGCGTATTAAATAGGCCTTAATATTGTGCGAGTTGATTTCTTCACATATGAGGTTGCCATGTTTTAACTAACTAGTGCTTAACCCGTGCGATGCACAAAGCAAATTGAAATGGATGGTGTAATTCATTCAATATAAGTGTAATATTATTAATTTATTAATGTAATATTAATAACTTAAAATACTCAAGTCACGATTGTTGGTCAATATAAGCAAATTTAAATCAACGGCGCAGATATACGCACCCCACTAAAAAATATTATCACAAAAATATCAATATTACCCTTAAACCCTACACCCCTAAATACTTCATTTCCTTCAACTCTACACCACCACTCCAGCCGTCGTCCATCACTGCCACCACCACCATGTCCACCGGTTATTGAAGAATATAAAAATCGTGCGCACAGAAATACGCCGCCGCCATGGAAGCCGTGCCATTGAAGAAAGATAAAAGAAAAAAAGCGCCTTGAAAAAATATCGTTCGAATCAGATTTTCTAATACAAAACACATATTTAAAGAATTGATCTGTACACAAAATATATGTTTAAGAAATTGATATGAACGCCCCTTTTAGGCTAAAAAAGGGTTGCTCAATTTTTTTTTTCGAATAACGTTGTATTGTTTGATCAAAAAGTTCGAACACATGAGTTCAATTCAAGAAACCAGAGACGAACACCCTTATTTTGCATTTGTTCCTTACCCTATGCCGCCCAAATCCGTCACTTGCCTTTCATCACCCATCATCATTTTTTTCTTCTTCCTGTTCGACGGTGGCGGCGACGGTGTGATGGGCGACGCTAATGACAAAGTTGGAGTGATGGTAAAGGGTTGGAGAAAATGATTTAGGGTGAACTCATAAATAGATGGGGTGCGTATATCCCCGCCCTTAAACAAATCAAATGTAAATAACTCCATATTTATATATTATGAAACAACTTTTTGTAGATTACATTATAAGTCTAATTACAATTTAACTTGTTATCATCACATGCTAATAATTTCAAGCTCTATCTTTAGTTAGTCGCGAACAATCATATTACTCACGTTATTACAAATCACTGCGTGCATCCCCTTGTTTAGTCTTTGTATTCAAAGACAAAGAGAAGATCTAATAAATAACTTTAGACTTTTCTAATTATCGGTACATATGTACTTGTTTGTCAACAGGTACCCCAAAATTTTACCAATAGTCATAATTTAATCACATCAATTTGTTTGTGTACAACTTTGTATTTTTTATTTTAGAAATAATTTATATCAATATAATTATACAATTACCAAATCAACTTTTAACCAATAAAAATATAATAATTGTAATATAATTTGAAAAATATTATAAAATCAATTAAATAAATACAAAAACTTGCATTTAAATTATAAGTATATATTAATTAAATTAAAATTTAAAAAGTTACAAAAACCATATATATTATAAAATAATTTAAAATAAATCCTAAAATATTTTAAAATTGGATTAAGATATTATGAATTCTAAGTAATTATTTAATAATAAGAAAAATATAGAATTGTTATAAAATAATAAAATAAATCACAAAAAATATGAAATAAGATAAATATAAATAAGAAATATAATTTATATATAAATATTTATCAAGTAATTTAAAAGTTAAAAAATTACGAATAAATAATGTAAAATATATCTTATTTCACAATGATATTAGAGAATAAATTAAAAATAATTTAAACCTTGAATAATCATTTACTAAATCCTAAAAGTAATAAAAACACACTTAAAATTCTATAAATAATAATATATAAAAATTATTTCTAAATAGTTTTTTTTTTATCCATTGAAAGTTGATAATAAAATAATAACAAATATCAAGAAGTTATAAATAATAAAATAAATTTTAAAATATTTTAAAACATAAAGTAATATACTTAATTAAGTTATAAGATAAAAAGTTCCGAAATCTAGAAACTAAAAAACATATAAATATTATAAAAACATATAAAACACTACAAAAATGAACAAATAAATACCAAATAAATGAGGTATAGTATTACAAAATTAATTAAGGGTCTTTGTATTCTATTTTATTATAAATAATATATTTGAAATCAGCCATTTAATTGTTCAGGATAGCCATTGAGTAATCGAGTTAAACATCAAGTCATCGAGTCAGTTGATGAACCCGATAAATAAATTAAAATTATATATATATATATATATATATATATATATA
>BMAC01000793.1:154769-203026 GCA_014905375.1 Phtheirospermum japonicum | reverse complement strand
ATTAGAAAATTTCAACAGATGTCACATTTCAACCCGTGCCTTGTATATGTCTGATATATTTATTATATGTAAATAAAATTATTAATGAATTTAATTTAAACATTAAAATATAAAATATGTAATTATTATAATAATTAATAAATAGATTAGACATATACAAGGCACGGGTTGAGAACACATCCTTTCATTTTTTATTTTAAATTTGAAACTCTATAATTGTCACAAATATTTTTTACATTTCGCTTTTTATAAATTCCGTGTAATATACGGATGTTAAACTAGTATACATATATACATACATATATATGGGTGTGTGCGCGTGTATTGATTGTCAGAGATATAAGTTAAATAAGATGATCTACAAAAGATGTTTTACCTCTGGGTAAAATTCTTTTCTCTCTGGTAGCGAATAGATTATTAAATTCTGAACACCGCGAATCTATCCGAAAGAGGGAAAAAGCAGAGTAAGAAAAATAATCAATAATGAAGAGAAAGAGATTTTAAAATGCGAGAAACACAGAGACCATTACAGTAACGAATAAACCTTACTAACAAGACAATATAGATTGAGTAATAAATATATAAAAGAGAACCACCTTGTATCTGTAGTAGAAATGGGCTCTCTCAGTGTAAAGCATAATTTTCTTTTCTCCTCTAAAAAACTGTCCCCGCACATGAGATATATCATTTCGTTTTATATACCTATTTAATCAAAGTATAATTTGTCAAGGAAGCAGAAATCGAACCAGTAAATGAGAGAATTTGTTAATCATTTTAGGACAAGCTGCAAAGGAAGTTCAAAATTACAAAAAAAATAAATGATATTTCTTACTCTCCAAACAAGCAGAAGGAAGCAGCTTGTGACTTCAAATAATTCCGAAGCCGGACAAACTCAAAGTAAGAGCTAACAAATATCATTACCCCGTTCTGCATGGAATTTAAAAAAGAAAAAAAAAAGTATTCAGAAATTCATTTTTTCTGTGGAAGATAATTAAAGCATATGACCATATATTTATTGAGCCCAAATATTTACCTGAACGGAATCTTTTATCTTGGGGAAAACCTGCAAAATAAAATCTCAGCTTAAATCAAAATTGCCAATCCTTGAAAATTGGGGTTGGGGCACATAAGCAAACTTTATTTGCAACAAGAGCTGCTTATCCTAATTTAAATATTTAAATTATATTTGTGAATCTTCAAGTTGGTTGACTAAGAAATGGATCTGTTGTAATAATGAATTGTGAAACAGCAGAAACACATGCGAAGTCTTCGAACTTGGTTTCATAAATTGAACACAACATATGAGATTCAACAGAATATAACTGAAACACAACGGACAAGGTTGGACGAAGTATGAACCTTTTCACAGAAATATTTAAGTCGAGCGTCATCAGCCTCTGCTATTGATTCTGTATCAAAACGCTCATAAATCTACAAAATCAATAATGTGAATCATAAATACAGAAGCAAGTAAATGAAAGGCCAATTTTAATGATCATTAACATAAACATTATGAAATCTTTCTGAAAGGAAGATAAGAGAATACATTATGGATGCGCATGCAACAACATACATGCTAGAATCAGTTTCAAAGGAAAAAAAAAAAATCTTTGCAAGGTCAGTTCAAGCACAAATGGTAAAACTTAGTCAAGGCAACCATGATAATCTTCTTGTTAAATAGCTACAAATATTAATCTCCCCTCGCTAGAATCAAACTGAAGAATCAGGAAATCAATACGGGCTCTTAAATGAACTACGAAATAAATAATTTACTAAAAGTCAGACGCAAACCTACACCAGAAGTTATTTGCTTCAATATTGCACTTAGTTTCTTAAGATGGTTAATGAAGATGGCCATAGAAGATATTCACCTGTCGCACTGGAATTAATATTTTTGGGAGAACACCTTTATACTTGCACTCCAATTTGACCTGAAATTTGCACAGGTAAAAAAGATAATGGCTTCTATATTCGAAATAAAGAGATGCAAAAAACATTAATAACCACAAATCAAAAGATATTAGATGCAGTTACATTAATGTTTTTCTAAACACTATTTACTTTATCCATCTAACTTAGATCTTAATACAATAAACATAGCTATTCGCTGGATATCTCCACATTGAAAATGCAGGATCATGCAACACAATCTTAAAATACAATATCCAGTATATGAGCGAACCTTTCCTCGGTAGTTAAGGCAATGCTTATTAAACAGAGCATTGATTTCTGCAAAATCAAAAACCAAAAGAGAGTAACAAAGATGCGGATCAGACATCAAATTATGTATATATATCAGACAAAATAGGCATATCTTCCAAGGTACAACTAATGTTAAAAATAAAAATATAATTAAATGCTAAAAAAAGTAAAACGAACAGCAAGACACAAACAAACATTAATGCCTCCAACTATCATTAAATTTATTGACCGGCCAAACAATCCTGAGTTTGTCTACTTCTGGCATTACCAGCAAATAATAAGAGGAATATTCTGTATTGGTTACCTGGATGTAAATGGGAACCTAAAATTATTGTTTGCCGATAGAATCGTGCTTGTTCATCTAGGTACCTGACAATGAAGAAAGATGTATGGGCAAAAATATTAAAAAGAGGATACCCGAGGAAAGGAGTTATGTATGCATCATGAAATGCACTTCCCCATACCCATACCGATCCTTTATTTTTGCCAAGAAAAAATTGAATTAATGTACTTTCCTGCTAGGTGACAGGCTTGTTGTCACCCTTTGCAATGGCTAGCTGATGGGCGTGTGATCAGCATCTCTAAATATTTCATTTCTCAGTTAACCCGTGCCACCCTTTATTTATAAAAAAAATGTAATTAATGTACTTTCCTGCTAGGTGACAGGCTTGTTGTCACCCTTTGCAATGGCTAGCTGATGGGCGTGTGATCAGCATCTCTAAAATTTTCATTTCTCAGTTAACCCGTGCCACCATTTCTTTATAAATAAATGTAATTAATGTACTTAGATAGATCTAAGCAATCAATGGCGTAGCCATCACAAAAAATTGTGGTGGGCCAGATGAAAGTTCTTTTTCCCAACAACATATATATTCACTAAATTTTTATTTTTTATTTTGTAACATTGTTAGGGTGGAAACAGGGCTGAATCGGAGCCCAGGCTGGCCCCCCTATACAATCGGTCTCGTGATCTTTAATTACAGCAAATGAATGGTGAAGGGCAAACCAAAAATATATCCCCCATACATAAAATTATTTCCATCGACATGAAGAAATTGCAGGCAGATAGATATATGACAAACGAAAACTCAAAATCATACCATGGCCGTATGCGCATAATATCAGTTCCATGTTGCTTAGACGGCAATTTATTCAGTTGTTCAACAACTGTATTCACATGGGAAAAATTCTGAAGAATTTCAAAGGAGTCGGAGAAAAAAGAAAAAATCATCAGTAAATAACAAACATTATACGATCATAGAGACGGTGGCTGCACAGATTATTTTACAAACCTGCATTAGCATGACATCTGCATGGTCAATGATTAAGATCTGTCACAATTTATTTCGTCAATTCAGTAATGTTTGTCATTGAGATCTTTTTTGAAGACACTAAATATCAAAGAGAACTAAAAGTCATTGCTTACTTCTATCGAAGAAAGATAATCAACATCTTTTTCTTTTACAACTTCTGTCTCCCCAATTTTCTGCAACAGAACAACTTCACTTAAGTTAATCATGCCTATGGCTGCTAGGTTGCGGGGTTAAAAAAAAAGGTGCATTATCTGAAAATATAATGGCAAACAGATAAACCTGAAGCATCATTTAACTAAAATGAATCGAGAAATGAAAAGGTGTGAGATTTATATGAGACATCTAACAAAAACAAAAACTAAATGAAGAATCTTAAACGCATAACAAGAATGAATCACGTGCCAATAAAATTAATCATCCAAAAAATCATATACATTGAATAACATCCGAGTAGATAACATTAAAGATGCTTACAGTGATCAAGCCCAGAGGAGAGGCAACAAGGACATCTGACGTATAGAAATCACCATACAACTTAATACCCCTGAAAACACACACAAGTGGCATTAGATACTACCTAAGCCACAAACCACAATGTTCTTGACATTCTTGGGTTTAATTTGCAGAGCATTACTAAACAATTTAGACAGCTAATTCCAAACGTATTTGAATAGCATCACACAATATAAGATGCAAAAAAATCTGAAGATTATACATATTGAAATGTAGCTTCATTTCCTGAATGAGGGAGTCAGTATGTCAATAGGAACAAATGGCATGCATTTCAACTACTCAATTTCGATAACAGCAGCCCTTTCCCAAATATTGGCTTATGGAATAAGGAAAGTATGCAAATTTAGCACTAACATGGAAGGATTAAAAGCTAAAAATCTCAAATGACTCCAATATTGATTGGATTCCCAACCCCAATAATACTGGGAATAAAGATATGACAACTAGCCATTAGCTACTAAAAATTATCCAACGATTGAAACTTTATTTGTTACAGTAAACATTCGGCTACAACAAAGTGCCTCTATGTGCTGGTAACATTTTGGGTTACCATCAGGAAAAAAGGAAAATACAAAGGTCGCCATGTGTGGTTCATTGTGGGCTCACAATATGAACAAGACTGGGCATATTACAATATACAGAATCAACAAAGGAACTATGACAAAATTCAGTTTCCAATAACCTAAAGTAAATGTCAGGAATCTTACTTGTGTGTATACTTTATGCCTATCATAAAGTGATCATTGTCATTATCCCTACCAAGCAATGCTTGGAAGTCAGAAGGTTTTGCAGACTTTTTGGATTTTGGGATTTCTGACTCATCCTCATCACCGTTCTCAGTTCTTCCGGAACCAAATTCTTCATAAAAGCGTTCCAGATTTTCCACATTAGCCTGTTCAGAACAAAATCTATATAACCGCGACAAGACACAAATAGCCTCTTAGCTAATCAAAGCATAGGTGAGGAAAGTATGAATACCTTGTGCTTAAATGGAGTCAAATGGAGCAACCTCTTGACAACCCGACGCGCAATGCCAGCTAGTGGCAAAAGGATCAAGACCTGAAAGACCAAGAAACGAGCTAAGGTGCACCAGTGACGCAATAGCAGCTGACACACGTGACAGAAAGAATAGAAATGGGCAAATCATCAAAGCATGGCATGGATAAAGATAGGGACAGGACATGAGCAACAAATGGATATATATTTTTTGTCTTTAAAGCAAGATTGGGCATGTAAGCAAATAATAAAAGAATGTACGCAATGCGTTCAGTCATAGTTGAAAAAGGCGAGAGGCGCACCTAGGCGCAAAGCCTTCTGGAGCCTGAAGCGCAAGGCGCGCACCTTTTGCACAAAAGGCGCAAAAAATAAAAAAAAAAAAAATTGAAAAATATATTAACTTTGTTTTTAGATTACAAATAAGTAACTACATGGTAAAAAATAGATATATTTCAAAAAAACTTATTCATGGTAACTCATAAATGCAAACGAAACATTAAACACAAAAGTTATAACAATTATTATGACCTGATAACAACTATTATATTCATTTGGGATGTTAATAAGTGTGAATAAGTTCTTAAATAAATAAATAAATAAAAGAAAAAGAAAAGTGAGCATGTTTGCCAGGCGCGCCTAAGCGCAAAAAAGGCGCACTAAGGCGCAAAACAAGTGCGCCTTTCACACAGCGCCCGCCTTTTGGCTAGAAAAGCGTCTGAGCCATCGCCCTGTGCGCCTTGCGCTTTAGGCACGCCTTTTACAACTATGCGTCCAGTAGTTCTTTGTTTTCTCCATTTCACTAACATTTTATGTATTTTTATGTAATAGAAATAGCATAAACTATTCTTATTCCTAGCATTTCAAGCAATAACACGAGCAGCAAAAGGATACACACACATGTTTTTTTGTTTTTAAAGTGAGATTGTGCATGTGAGCAAATAATAAGAGAATCTACGCAATGCGTCCAGTAGTTCTTTGTTTTCTCCATTTCACTAATATTTATGCATTTTTGTGTAATAGAAGTAGCATAAACTATTCTTATACCTAGCATTTCAAGCGATAATCATTCTATTAGAAACAAATTATAACATAAAATTTAGTGTTCAGCATAGTTCAATAGTTTGAGTGAGATTCCCAGCAAAGTTGGTAGTAACTTGTAACATATTTCTTGCATTAAATATCCTCCAAAATATATCAATCAACTTAAGAAAGGTGCTCCAAATAAATCTTTATGCACACAGCATTCACATTACAGCGAAGTAGAATGTGTTAATTTATCTCCTACTTTATCTCCTACCATATACAAGGACTCCATAACTGAGTTTTTTTACACGACATTCATAAAAGTCGAAAATATGAAAACGAGAAGAAAAAATCAACAATGTTCTTTTCAGGATAAAGTATATGCAAGACTTTTCTTTCCAGTAGAAAGAAGACTGGAGCAAAACAACTTCCATACCAATAACGCGTGAAAAAAATATCACAAATAATATAGATTAGGTAGTGCTATCAATTACTCAAGACATGGTAACCACAGAATGGAGATCAAACAGGGGTTAAGAAAACATTACGCAATAAAAAGTACATAACTATTGAACATTAGACAACATAAAATCAACATAATATACCTTAGGACGAGTGAAACCACGATCGAGACACGAATCACCGTCAACAGTTTTTCCCTCCAATCTCTCTGGATTCTTTGACAATTTTCTTTCATTCTTCACCATAAGATCTCTACTCTTAAAGATATGATTTAACTGCACAAGAAAAAAAATTATAACATGATGATTATCTGTGGGCTGAGTGGTTGAGAACATGCACATACTAATCAGAAACTAAATGATCGTGTACATACAGAATGCATGAGATAAGCATCCATGATATTTGAATCTTCTTCCAAGCCTTTGAGGTAAAAGGGCTTCTTGTTATAGTGCATTATATCATAATAGCTGTTGCCTAGAAAGGCAAACAATAGAATCAAAGGTTAAGAACATTTACCAAATAAATCAAGGAAAAAAACTCAGCAAATTCAAGTGGAATTAAGTACAGCTTGCTAATGCACTTACACAGAGAGAAAAATGATCTCTGTCTAGATTGATGAAAATCACTGCCTCCTGAAGCTTTGTAGCAGCTTTCCAGCCAATGCTTATATAACCTCGGCTTGAGGCCATAACAATCATTTACATCCAAATCCTACATTTTAATTTTAAAAAATTTAAAAAAAAAAAAGTTGTCACAGGCAATACACTAGTTCATTCGAAGAAATTATAAGAGAGCACATAAAAAAGACACAGTTAAGACCCTTCCCTTCCAGAATTTGACAAAACAACCATTACTTCAAAGAAGTCCTTTACGAGAGCGCTAGGAAACCCGTTCCAAGTGGAATTTCATTTGCTAAAAAACTGTATGTTTGGTAGTTATTAGATGGACTTTTAGAAAGTGACTTATGAAGAAATGCGAATTATTCACTTTTGGTTTCTTTCTACCGCTTCTACAAAATGGGCACTAAAATTATTTCCAAACATTTTACATTAGTTACATTTTATGAATGGACTTTCATCTCAAAAGTACTCTTAAACATGCACTAACAAAAAATAAAATAAAAATAAAAAGATATGAAAGTGCATGAATCAAAGTTCAAGTCTCCAATTCTCAAGTTATTGTAGGATCGACAACTGTGCTATATAAATTTTAATTGAGAAAGACCTGTAACGCAAAAGTGAAAGGCAAAAAGAAAAAGACAATCGACCTTAATAGAGCATGTTCCTGTTCCTCTCCAATTGCAACTTGACATGTTAAGAGCAGGCATCTTCCACGTATACCTCCATTTTTTATTCGTTAAGAGGTCAATCTCTGTGGAGGCTAGTTTGTAACTCAAATGATTGTCAAAGGTACTGCAAGAGTAAACACACAAAAGTTAACACTGCGCTCAAGTCTCAGTGTCATAACTGTTAAAGTTGAAAACAAATGTCTAAAAAGGTATATTTGCAGTTTAAAAAGGTTTTAATCAAGCCAACCTTCAGACTTACAAGAACATTGACATATAACACAAAGGAAAAAGTGTTGGTAGCTAATTTTATTATCAATTAAGGTATTGGTAGCTCATAGAGGTAAATATTGCTAGATTTGGCACAAGCCAGTTATTAGCAGGAAAGAAGAAAACGAAAGAGCTTTCTTTGCAAAAATAAAGATGTAGCTCACTAGCCTCTCAAAATGTTGCGGTCCAAAATTGACGGTTTTGCTTTTATGACAAACGACGCCGTGAAACAAATAATCCCACACAATTTGGTCGATTAGGAACCAAAAACCAAACTTACAAATTGGGAATGCGAGCTATATTTTGAAAATAGTCACTTATTAGTAAGCCAAAAGGAAGAGATCAGTAGCACACGATATAGTTTGTGTATTTCAAGATATTACATGCTTCTCCAGAGAGAAGGGAAGTTTAGAAGAAGTTTATGTTTGTGGTCCAAAAAGCACGAAAAATAAATCCAAGATTCATAAAGTAAACTCAAAAACATGGTCGGATTTGAGAACAAAGCATTAACTGTAGCAAGTGGGTAATAAAAAACCTCAAGTTCATAGATCTCTCTGAAAGGGATTGTTGATCATTCACACTCGAGTCGCTTTCATCATCTGTGTCAGACACTGCTGCTGCGTCGTCATCGTCTGTCCCAACATCTTCACTCACTTCCACACCACCTTTTGCGCCATCACTTCCTAAATTCGGTGAAAAGCAATGAAGATTAGAATACATCTTATCCTAATCCTCAACATGGATTTAGAGAAGCTCTTCAACTACAGGTTTTCTAAAATCTTCTCAAGGCTTTAGTCAAATGGGAGTGCGGATGAGTAAAAAATGGTGAGCATTAAAAAGTGTCCTTCTCCTAAGAGTAATAGAAACGAATACGTAAAAAATATATATTATCTGTAAGCGCACCAGGATCCCGGCAATAAAGCATTTTTTAAAAGCTAACCCTATTATTATTATTATTATTATTATTATTATTATTATTATTAAGTGGATTTTGCATCTAGACCGACCAACAATTCGTGCAACTGTGACAAAATCATATAGCCAAAATTCACAGAGTTAACGAACAATTTAAAGTAGCATCAACTGTACAAGCGTTTTCAAACATGCTCCCATTTCGAGTCAAGAGAGAGATAAATAGACACAACACATTTTTACAGGAAATGGTAAACAATCAGCTTTATTGAAGTTATAATCAGAGAATTATGCAATTCTTTTTACCACAAATCACTCGTATAACAACAATGGTTCCCTCTCAATCAGTATTGAAGTACAAATGTTTTAGCAGTAACAGAAGAACATAACAGAATATGGATTGTCAATAAATTATAATATAAAAGTTAATTTCTGGTCCAGTAATTACCATCCTCATCCTCGCTATCATCCTTCTCTTCTGACTCACTAGCAGATTCTGGAGCACTGTCTTCTTCTTCATCTGTGTCACTTTCCCCTAGTTCTTCTTTTTGCCTACTCAGAACAGAATAGAAAATTCCATTGACCAAGTCATCCAAAATATGTTACCAGTGAAAAACAAAGAACCTCAATTTATAGCAGCATTGATTATTTCAGAAAAAAGTATTAGACTGAATTATAGCAAAACTCGTTACCCAAATATATATATATATATACATATATATTAAAATCTAGTATTCTTACCAAGAGCGTGTTGATTTTAGCTTCTTTTTTTTTTAACTTCCTAATGCAGAGAGTAATTATTTCAAATTCATCAAAATGACCTAAATGTATAACATTTGCACACTCATTTACAATCAAAATTGAATTCACTTGTATTACAAATCCTACAAGGTCTTGCAAATACTTCATTTCTCTAGAAGCTACTATTATTTAGAATCACATTTCATCTTCACAATCTTAGTCATGAGTCTTATCATGATCACATCTAAGAATCCTAGACACCCAATACACACACACATAAGACACGTTTGTTACCGAACAAACTCAGCTATATATTTAAGATGCCCATTGTTCTGCCTGAAAGAGAATATCTTGTTCAAGCCAAGACTATGAAAGTTAAGTAGTGTTTATTTTATTATTTTTCCCTATAAGCTATACAAATTTATACTTCCAAATTAGTGAAAATGTTTAGGCATCTCCACAGACCTTCTCTCAACCAGATAATAATTTATATGTAAATAAACAAAATCACAACAGATGTTCAGTTTAAGCAGCCATCAGCCTAGCCGATTTAATTCCCCTAATTCAAACTAAAATGAGAAAGCTCGATTAAAAACTAGCACAACAAAATTCATTGTTACCTTCTTCTCAAAGCATCTGCAACAGATACATTACGCGATCCCAGTTTCTTCAACAAATCATCATACATTGTAGGCTCTCTATACGCAACTTGTTCTGGTTCTTCCACATCAGAATCTCCATCCATCTCCTCTTCATATGAATCCCCTGTGTTCAGTAAACATACCCACACATAGTTCAACAAAACCATAAGCAGTACTAAATTAAATAGACTAAAATTTAAAAAATATTCATTTAAATGACAAGATTTTATATCCTCGCAAAAAAACTTCGGATTTCAAATTTAAATCAGCTTGCCTGCATCGTCAATCTCGGTCTGAGGCGCCTTCTCCTCAGACCCGGGATGCTTCTTTTTCGCGCTTTTGGATGCTTTACTCGGTCTCTTAAACCCTAATTCATATATTAAGAGACGCAAATCATTTGACATACAGAGACAAATACGAGGAATGAAACATTACAAGCTTAAACTGTAGGCTGAACAAGTGTTTGAATATACCGCCTCTCTCTATTTTCCTCAGTTTAGCAGAGCCATCGTCTTGTTGTCTTCCGCGTCGCTTTAGGGGTCTCATCGTTGAATTGAGGAAGAATGACACTAAAACACAGGGCGCCTATTGGGAATGCTGTTAGTTTGCAGAAACCGTTGTACTTGTAAAACCCTAAACCCCACATATTTTTTGGAATTGCTGTCTAATTGCGGGGGGAAAGTAAAAAATTAGAATTACTCCCTCCATTCCTAATTAGGTTTGAACGAACAAATTATTAAGAAACGATATTAAATGAGTATATTATTCTTAATGAAATGTTTTTATTTTGTCAAAAGGTTTGTATAACTTTCCTACTGTTTTTTTCCTCAATTAATAGAGGTAAAATGGTAAGGATATGTAAAGTTTCATCTTGAAATTATATAACAACAATTATTGTAAACACAAATTTTATTTTATTATGATAAAATTACATCTTTTGAGAAATGGAGAGAGTAATTAATTAAAGATATATTCTTATTTTTCCAAAAGGTTTGTATCACTTTTCTACTTTTTTTCTCAATGACTAGGGTTTAAATGGTAAGAATAGGTACAACTTCACCTTGAAATCACATAAGTATTGTAAACATAATTTATGTACTTGTTTTGCTAAAACTAGATCTATTAGAAATGAAGTGAGTAATGAATTGAAGACGTATATATAAATAATAATCAGTATTTATTTGTACCAGACTAGTAAGTCAATCACTAATTTATATATTCATCTACTCTATTATATATTTATAAACTCAATTGTGCATATTGATTACAATTGATATATACACAATAGAAGATTTCATATCCATCATTTAAATATTTATCAAACGAGTGATAAATATGAATCACATATCCATGTCGTCTATTTTATATCCATCGCATCATGCACCAAATTAATGGCTTTCTAATTAAAATAATTGACATTCTGTTATTTCCATTACTAAGGAATTAATAATTTCAGAAACTAGATGTATTTACAATACAGTATTCATTTCAAATGAATTTAACTGGGGCATCCAAGGTACCGCAATGAAACAAGAAAACTGAGACTTATGTTATGAATATGAGAGTATATATTAGTATTTTAAGTTTCAAATATTAAATACAATACAATCAAGCTGGTATAAGAACAAGAATTACATGACATTACATAAAAATAAGATGTATTTATATTACGATGTTAATAAATAATTAGGTTTTAATAAAACTAATACATAACACGATTTCCACTTTCCCATTGACAACAGAAATGAATATTGAAACGGAACCATTGAATCAACCATCATCTACATTTACTTCAAAACAAAATCAGTAAAAGTGCTCTATAAAAGTGAACTATACCAACAGGTGGAAGCAACAGAGAGCAGAGCTACTGAAATGATACATAACACAATTTCCATTGAAGTTTCTACAAAATTTCAGCATGCATTATTCTTTTTTTTTTCCTTTTCTTTTTTTTCATTAACAGGGGATACGATATGGAAAACTGCAGTAATCCTAAAACTTCAGCCCGGAATGGATGGCAACAACCCCTCCAACAAGATTTTCATACTCAACCTTCTCAAACCCCGCCTCTGCTATCATTGAAGCAAATTTCTCCTGAAGTTGCACATGTGATCATCAAATATATAAAGGTAAAATCCAATAAACTCTCAAACATTATGCATTCCCACTAAAATTAATCCAGCGTGGCAAAGGCTTTTCTAAGAATCTTTATATAATTGTCTAAAAACAGGAGCAGGAAAGCTGTCTGGCTATGCATTGTACCTGTGAGGGAAAACGGCGAATACTCTCAACCAGATACTGATAAGATTCACGATCCCCTGCAACTAGTTCACCTAGTGCCGGAATGACTGAGAATGAGTAATAATCGTATCTGAACAAACGAAAAATCAAACATTAAGTATCAACAGATCAATATCTGGGAACAAACGTATATGAGAATGAGAACCCATAATGCTGGATTAGACTAAATTTGTCACTAAGAGAACCGAAGTTTGCAATGGTGACATTTAGAACTAATTGTCCATTAATGATGATACATGACAACATACTCAACGGTGTCAACAGTATGCGTAAAGGAGAAACCTTATCATAAGGCACATTGGTAATACTTACAAGTCTTTAAAAATTGGAAGTTCCACATGGCTCAGTTCAAGGCAAAGAAATCTGCCTCCCCGTTTAAGTACCCTGCATATAAACAAAGACAGGCAAATTAAAATGGCATCGATTTTCCAGAAAAATGAAAGTGGAGAATGTAGACAGACCACAAAACAGGAAACATCACATATATAAAAGAGTAAAGGGACTTTGTTTCAAAATGAGATTTTCTCACCACATGTTTTTGTCCAAAATGAGTTTTTGTGAGTTTAAAAATAAATAAATAAATAATAATAACATTATTCACTTATTTTCACTTTTTTTCCCCATCAATCACTTCAACTCATTTTTCGCGATAACTATCAAATCACTACGCATTATTACACAGCTTTTCATATCTTATACTCACTCACTGACAAATTCTTAATTGCCAATCATATCCAATTGTTACTTTACTTTTTTTTATTAATATTAAATCAACTTTCATCATACATTGTCACTCACATCCATTCACACTTTCAAAATTCATCATTCTCAATTCAAATAAAATTTCATCTCTAATCTCCCTCAAAAAGAAAACTCCCAAAATGAAATGGTATCCAATCGCAACCTAAATGGTTGGTGCCTGAAAAAATGAATATAAGAAAATAATTGTAACATTAGATAGATAGATAGATAAATATTGTACTGTGTCAGAATCATAAGAGTCACTTCGACACTCTGAGAATAAGAAACTATGAAGCATAGAAACAGAAGGTAACCTGTGAGCTTCTGCAAGAGCTTTTTCGATATGTGTGACATTCCTTATTCCAAAAGCAATTGTATAACCATCCATCGAATTATCTTCAAATTTTAATGCCTCGGCATCGCCTTCAACCCAAACGAGGGATTTATCGTTACCAAAACCTGAATGCATTAAAGGGCAATGCTTCAATTAAAACAAATATGCTTCTGATTTGGAGAAAGTTTTCCAGAGAAATGAACTTTCATTTTCTGTAGGTGGAGTACAGAAAATAGATCATTGACTTACCTCTCTCTTGGGCCCTCTTTTTGCCAACATTTAACATATTCGGGTTAATATCACAGACAAAGATTTGAGTTTCATCCAGAACATTATCATCATGAATATCTCTCATGGCTCTACGTCCAACGCTATTTATGCTATCCAGGATTCTGAAAGCCACATCCCCTGTAAATTATAAAAAGCTCCTAGCTCAAGCATATAATTTGGCAATCAAACAACATTAACTGTCAAAAGAAGAATTGTTTTATTAATTTATTTATTTGCCCCTTGAAGACAAAAAATGGTGAGGCCAGAACAAAGTTAACATTCCGATTTTCACACATATGTTCACTATTAAAATTCTTTTGATGGTATTACAAATAGTTACCATATTATCGTTTCCGTGCCCATCTGTCCATAAGAAAGGGAAAACAAAATTGTATGGGAAATCAAATAAGTGGGAAGAAATTTCAGGATGTTAACGACCTAGAGATGCACAGTCCAAATCATATCAATACACAAGAAATTTCGACATTCACTACTTCTAAAAGCTTAAAATATACATTTCATCTTCCTAATTTACTGAACACTGAACATGGTTATCACACAAGTTCTTAAGATAACTGTAAACTCACCTGTACCACCAGCCACATCAAGATGCTTCATCCCCGGAAATGGATTCAACTTGGAAACCAATCTACAATATTTGAAGAAAACAAATGAACTCATATAACCATATTTAGCTTAAACAGAAAAACAAATAACTTAGCTCATCATCCATTAATCAAAGCGGGGTGAAAGAAAGGTAAATCCAACCTCTCCTTCCATAATCTATGCAGACCACCACTCATCACATCATTCATGATATCATAACTGGATGCGACGCTTGTGAACACATTGCCGACCAATTGACTCTTTTCTTCCTCTCTAACTTCCTTAAATCCTGTAAACGTCACATAATCATATAGCTAACAAAGAACAAGATAACATACTAAAATTGATAACACAAAAACGTATCCCGTATATAATTCCATAGAAGGAGTGAGTCTAACAAAGTGAAGACTAACCGAAGCTGGTAGAATGGGAATGCAAATGTGAGCACGAATTACGTAGCGGCGACAGAAAATTATTCCTTTTCAAGACCCGACAAATCGATCTCAACGCCATAGAAAGGGCTAAAATGTGATCAAACACTCGATTCAATCCCGAAATAAACAGGAAAACTTTTATGCTTCTTCTGCTGTTTAGATTTTTCTTTTTAATTAGTAATTCGTTTCCGCTGTTGGTCAGGCTAGGCTAGGCTTCCCTGTTCACAGCCTCCCACCGCCCAATTTCCGCTACTGACCTGTTTGCTTAGTTGGGTCGACCCGATATTGGTAGGGTGGCTGGACAGGATGCTGTTTGTGTTCGGGTTTTTATTCATTATTGGGAAATAGACGTTTCCATAAAATACCCACTAACCACAATTATACTAAACCAGCACCCTACCGTATAATATATGGGTATTTAATATATAAATATATGTGTGTGTATATATATAAGTAAAATTCTAAAAACTGTAATTATATGGTGTAAAATTTTAATTTTTAAGTATAAATACTCTTTCAATCTATTTTTTAGCAAAATTACATCATTAAATTTCATTACATACTTTAGAAAAATGCATAGAAGGTACAAAACAAATTAATTCAAGAAAACACCAACAATTAATTCGAGAAAACACCAACAGTCAAATGCAGTCGTCAGGATACATCGATAAATAATTATATCAAGAGACAGATGAAGCATAGTTGTGTTATGCATGTCCACAATTAACTTAATATTCGAATTTAAATGGATAATTCAAGAATTGACTGGATATCAAATTAAAATTTGTATGGAGAATTTATTATTTGTGAGAAAATTAAATATATACTTTTATTTATTTAGAATGAACTGATCTTAGAAGTCTTTTTTATCAATTATTTACATATTCATCGGGAGTGTTTTAGATCGTTTAGTTTATATTGGAATATGGATGAATAGAAAAAGTTTATTAATTTGGCGTGTTGTATTCAAGTAAATCTGTTAGATATGTGTTAGTTTTATTTTTAGGTTGAAAATAGGGAGAGGAAGGGAAATAAATCTTTCAGTCTTTGTTAACTTTGTTATTATGTTGGAAATAGATGAGAGTAAGGAGAGTGTTTTAATCAAATAAATCATTTAGATGTGTTGTTAATTTTATTTTTATGTTGGACTAAGAGAGAGGATGAAAAATTATAGGTTTATTTATTATTTATTTTCGTGGTGGAATGTTATTTATTTCGAATGAACATTTTTATTTTATTACGCTTATAATGGAATGTTAAAAATAAATTTTATCGTCGTTGAAATATATACATCAAATAATTTTTTTATAGAATATTCACTAATATTCATAGAATCTTTAGAAAATATTTGTAGAAATTTCTAATCAATATTTTATAAAATTTTCCACTTCAATATTTTATAACATTTCTCACTTTAGTGAGTGATCAGCTTATTAATATAATCTGCTCATTAATATTTCTTCACCTGGATTTAATAATTTTATCAAATAGCTTTGCAACTAATTTTTTTCAATCATCTCTCATATGAGACTCATAAAAACTAATGATTCTGATAATAAGATCATAATGATTTGAAAATATCTCATCTATCCTATGAAACTCACAATGATTCAGGTAGATTGGGAGTGTGTGTTTTTTTAAACGAGTTATTCAGGTAATAAGATCATGATATTGGGAGTGTTTTTTTTAATAGATTTATATATTATTTGGTTGTTTAATCAGGGTGGGGAGACTTTGTTTTCAAATAAATCTTTTAGATTTGTAATACTCTTATTTTACACGTGGGGAATAGGAGAGAGAGGAAAAAACTCGAAATAGGACAGCAGATACAGAAATGAAGTAAAAGCAGGCACAGAGACACGTGGAAGTAGGAAATCAATATAGGGTGAATTTCTACTTTTTTTTTCATAATTACTCCCCAAATCCCTCAATTTACTCCTCTTAAGTAAAAGAAAATCAAAGAAAAAATTCTGCAGCCAAAATCAAACAAAGATTTCTCCATATCAAAGTTAAAGCCCTCTGAGAAGCAATTTTTTCAATTTGAAGAGCAATCTCGCAATAATTCAAAACCACAAATCTCAAAAAACTGGAACAATTCGAATTCAAAAACTGCAAGCAATTGAATCTACAAACCTCGAAAAATTACAGCAATTCAAATCAAGAATCTGGCAGAAATCGCGGCGGCGAAGGAGATCGGAGGAGTTGGATGATGCAAATTACCTAGCGAAGGTGAATCATGAGAAAATGAAGAAGATCCGGTGAAAATCCGACCAAATAAAGTAAGTTTTTAGATTTGAAATCCGTTGTTTTGATGCATTTTAATTGTTTCGAAAATAAATTAATCAATTTTGTAAATTCCGCATCAAAACACGTTTTGATTTTTTTTTTTTTTGTTCTGAAATTCAAATCGTGTTATATTGTGCATATTTCGCATTAAATTGATGATAGCAAATGAAATTTTTGCAAATGAGCTTGTTGATATTGGTGATTCTAGTTTCTATGGGATTTTTTTCGGTTTTTTTCATCGCGATTGTTTTATTATTGTTTCTTTTTTATATCTTTCTTAGCAAATTGGTGATTATGGTTTGCAGATTCTTGTTTTTATTTATTTTTGCTCGTGATTGTTTCTATATTGTTTCTTTTATGTTTCCGAACAAAGTTGATGTTTCAAATATCTATAATTTATTGTTGTTTCCTTAAGACATTTCAGAAGTATGTTTCAAAATTCTTCTTGTATCTTATATATTATGTTAATGTACATATATTGGTGTGTTTTGTAATTTATTATTTCATTTATGTTTTTAGTTTGTTTATTCATGATATAAGTGCATGCAGATTGCAATTATGCCAGTATTAGTGCACCACAATGGGCAGTAGCAAGAGAACAAGTGTTACACCAACTTTGAAACAACAGGGATACTTGTTTCAAAAAGCTGCACATTCACAACACTAAGAGAACTTTTAAAAGAGCATATAAAAATTAACACCGAGCAAGAAATAATGTATATTAAGTACCAATTGAAGGAAGTGATGCCATCAATGAAGATTGAAACTGACTTCAATCTCAAGTTCTACATACAAATAAAGACCAAGAAAGAAGATTGAATCACTGTCAACAATGAAATTTTTTTCGTCACGAAATCAAGAGAAATACGCCTACAACAAATCAGAAATATTTTTGAAACAAGCACCCACGGAATTCAGACTCATGTCAACAAGATGGAAATATGGGTGAAACAAGCAACATCATATCGACAGAGACATTGGTAGTCGGTAACATGGATGAAACATTCATTTACTTCATCGACTTTGTCAACATCGTCTGCAGAAATACGACAAAAGAAGCCAGGATTCTGCAAATTGAAGACCAATACACAACGAAGAACAAGTTCAAGTCGAGGATGTCTTTGAAGACAGAAAGATGTTAGTTAAACACATGGCCTTGTATGCTTTGAAAAATCACTTCCACTTTAGAGCGAAGAAGTCGTGCATGAGGCAATATAATATATGGTATATTATTGAAGCTTGCAACTGAAACTTGAGAGCACCCAAAAATATTCGACGACGAGGTTCATAGTTAGAAAAATGGACAATAACCACAATTTTCTGTCAGATCAAAGGATGAGTGGCGATAAGAATGTTATTACAAAATTCGTTGCAGATCTTATAAAATCAAAATACCTCAACAATATCAAAATGGTATACACATCGACATATATCATGAGGGACATGAAGAACGAGCATAAACTAACCCACAGATAAAAAGACATGGCGATCAAAAGAGAAAGCGCTCAAAATATTGAGAGGATCAAAAGCTACCGACTTACCTCCATATGCTAAAGAAAGCAAATCTTGGATCAGTTAGACTAATACTAAAAAGAGGACAATGATTTTCTATTCTTGTTTATGGCTCTAAACGCATCAATAAAAGGATGGAAATACATCAAGACGATAATTGTTGTTGATGACACATTCTTGAGAGCGAGTTATGGAGGAACATTGTTGTCTACATGCACAAGATGCGAATTGAATAATTTCCCTTTAACTTTTTGTGGATAGTGAGAATAAAAACTTGTGGATATAATTTTTTGAGAACTTAAGGAAAGCCTTTGGACTCAGAGAGGGGCTGTGCATAGTGTTAGACAAACACAACAACATTGTTTTTAGCAATAAAGAGGTACCTTTTTCATCACTGTTTTTATGGCGTTTCTATATATTTTCAGTTTGTTGTCTAATTCTTTATATACCATAATAATTAGAAAAGTGAACAGTAAATGTATGTGATATATTTCTTGTGTGTGTTCAGTCTATTTTTTGCTTGTTTCTAGACCCCAATTAGGGATGGCAATGGGGCGCATCGGGTCGGGTACTACGAGACCCAGACCCGCCCCGTCAACCTCACAGGCCGGGTCGGGGCGACCCGACTAAATAATTTTTTATTTTAATTTATAAAATATTAATTATTATTAATAAAAAATCAAATATATTATTATAAAAATTAAACATAAGACTACAAAAATAATAAAAACAATAATAAACCAAAAAAATAAATTTATTATACATTTATTAGCTTATTTATAATTTTATTTATCACTTATTTTATTTTATTAATGTATATTAGTTTACAAAATATCATTATTAATGTATAAATGTGAAATATAATCATAAGCGTATAAAAATATAAATAATCATATAAATTATATATATATATATATATATTGTACGGGTGAAAGTGGTACCCGGAACACCCCCCTGCTGCGGGGCGGTGAGGCGCCCCAAATGGCGTGGGCCGGGCCGGGCCGAAATTGCCATCTCTAACCCCAATATTTGGAAAAGTGAACCATGTCAAAGCATGTGATATGTTTCCAGTCTGTTGTTTCCTGCTTGTTTATATACCCTAATAATTGTGAAAGTGAACCCTATGAAGTCATGTGATATGTTTGTTATGTATTTCTAATTTTTTTTCTAGTTATTTCTATACCCTAATAAAATTAGAGTATGCTTAAAAAGCATAAATTTATGCAAGTTATCTATTTCATAGTTTGTTTGTTTTTACTAATTCACTTGATTTTACTGGTGTATCTTGAAGCAGCTCCAGCGGCATGCATGTAACGCCTTTTAAAAAACTTGAGAAAACACTTCAAAAAGAAACAACAAACAGATAGCGGAATCCTTTGCATGCACGATAAAAGCCACGAATGAAGAAATTTGAGAAATACATGTCTTCACTCGATAAACTTATCAGAATCAGGTCGTACTTTTCAAGCATTAGCTACAATAAATGGGCTCGAATATACTACCTAAACAAAATATATTTCACCACGACCTCCAAAATTAAAGAATCATTTAATGCCGCAAACATCGTATGAAGAAAACTAACTATTCTGCTAGAGTATTAAGATCTTTTCTTCAAGATTAGACATGCAAAAACAGAGATGAAGCAAGATCAACGTTCACAAAGATGGCAACAATAGTAGAGGATTATCCGACCAAGAACTACACCAGTTCTTATCATTAAGATTAAGGTTCTAAATAAGTTGTTTCATAACTATTTCTTTTATGTTTGTGCATATATAAGGCAGGTGAGGAGATAGAATGATTACATATTCAAAGTCAGTAAAGATGTGCAGGTGTTTATTATCGACTTGGAAAAAAGGTCATGCACACGCAACATATTTCAGATGGATGAGATCTCTTGTCTACATGCCATAAAAATATTAAAAGAAATAAATCTAAATACTTACAACTATTGTTCAAATTACTACATGAAAGAAACAACAGTTGTAACTTATTGCGAAATAGTTTATCCAATTGGGCATGAAGCTAGTTGGATGCTAGCAAATGAAATTCGAAATATGATGGTTCTTCTTCCATCCAACATGTCAAAATCTGGAAGACTGGAGAAAAGAAGATACAAGGCGGCATGAGAGAAACATTTGAAAATGACTTATGGAAAGTGTGGTGAGTCGGGCCATAATAATAAGACATGTAGGAATGCCCACAAAAAAGCACATATTTCATAGTTAGTTTCAAACTAGTTACATAGTTTTTCTTAACTATTTCATATATGTGTGTACTTGCGAACACATACTACACTTATACTCCCGCTTTATTTTTGGATTATTTCAAGTTTTATAAATTGATTTTTATTCTGTATTGTTTCAGGTTTGATGAATTGATTTTTCTTCCTAATGCACTGCCTTTGATTGTATTTACATTTGTTTCTTGTATGCTTCTAGATTATTTCTTACTTATTATTATATACTAATAATTGGAAAAGTAAACCCTGACAAGACATGTGATATGTTTCTTGGGTGTTTTCAGTCTATTTCCTACTTGTTTATATACCCTTATAATTAAGCATGTGATATATTTCTTGTGTATTTTCACTTTATTTCTTGCTTGTTTCTATACTCTAATAATTGAGAAAGTGAATCATGTTAAGACATGTGATATGTTTACGTGTTTTGAGTTTATTTTCTGCTTGTTTGTATACCCTAATAATTGAAAAATGATTATTGTTTATCTATCTATCTATCTATTTATCTCTCTCTCTCTCTCTACACACACACACACACACACACACACACACACAGATAAAGAGATGACCACTTATAAATAGAAGTGGCCTCATTTCACCGCAAAAAAGTAAATATAAAAAAAATCTACAATTAGTAATTAAATCCATTAATCAATATTAATACTATATGTTTAAAGGTTGAGAATATTAATTATACTTTTTATATTTAATGTTTGTCTAAAATACATTAATGATTATTTTGGGTGTCTTTTTATTTTTAAAAAGTTAATAACTTTTTTTATTTTGTACCCATTTCTTATATATAATCTATTTGACGATTTTTGATTTGACATCCAAATCATACATAACGTAAAATTTTATATCTATCTATATAAAAATAAGTTTATAATTATATATTTATCTCAAATAAATAATACCAAATAAGTCTAACACATGTTTCATGAAAAAAAATGAATATAAAATTCAAAATTATTATTCAGTAAAAATACCGTAAAATAACTAATTAAAAAATATAGTAAATTCTATTCATTTAACTAATAATTAAATTTTTCTAAATAACTTCTTGATATAACATAAACTTAATTTGTAATTATTTATAATAACATTAATTCTTTTTACATTACACCCACACCCATAAATAGATATATTATTTATAAACAAGTACTTTTGAGATAAAATTTAAAAGAATAATTAAAAAATTGTGACTAAAAATGATAAATCAACAAGTTAAAATTTTCAGTTCAATTGACCAACCATTGGGTCAATTACTAAACCAAACAAAAAAGAAAAAAAAAATAATATAAATAATCATTATGTGTTTAAAATAAAAACAAGTAAATTAATTATTCTTTTTGAAAATATTATCTTTGAAATTCATAAATATTTATGATATTTCATCAACTTAAAAATAATATTACCTAAATGTATTAATCAGTATATTCAATTAACAAAGATCATAAATAAAATGTTGATAGATAGAAAAGAAAAATAATTAATATTATACATGTTACATTGGTGTCCTTGTCCCATATAGAAAAAAAATAAAAATTAAACAAAAATATAACAGTGGATTATAATAATCATTCGAAATATCAAGCAATATATATATATATATATATATATATATATATATATATATATATATATATATATATATATATATATATATACACTAATGGACTAAATGTTTGTGTCAAGTAATGGTCTAATCAAATAATATAACATATATATTATTCATATAAAGTGAAAATAAGTAAATTAAATAACCTATTTGTAAATATCTGATTTGAATATCATAATCATTTATATTCATAAACTTATATAATATAATTCAAACATATTAATTTATATACTAAATTAACAGATGTCATGAAAACAAAATAAAAAATAAAAGCAAAAAAATAGAAAAAAATAACTTTTGTGTTGGTATTACACATCTATTATTGTCTCACATAAAGTAAATAAAGTTAGGTAGATGAAAAATGTGAATATAAACAAGAATGAGATAAGAAAGCATTAACATGTGCCTCAAAAAGGCTGAATAAATTAGTCAAATGGTTTGGGTTGGACGGGTTGTCTGGTCAACCGTTCAAACGACTGGGTTAATATGGTTATATAAATAACTAAGTGAACATATAATTTTTTTTAATGATTTAGATAACTCAATGGATATTTTAATATGTGTTCAAAAATGTAATAAAATATTTCTCATTATTCTTATTAAACAATCATTTTTTCCTTAATTTTTCTCTTATATTTTGATATTTAACATGATATCCTTATATATACTTTTTGTTATTTTAAAGATATTTGTCTCTCATTTTGCACTCATCTATTATAAAAAGGGAAAATATCAAAATTATACATCACTTCATTATATTACACTACATGTATCACATGTTGTTTAATTAATGCAAATTGATTAAATTTGTGTGTTTGTTGTTTATTGTGTGAACATCTTTATCTGTGTGTGCACGCGCGCGCGCGCACACACACACACACAAATAGAGAGTAGATCCAATGGGTCCGCTTCTTATAATGGGTTCACAAGACCATATCACAATAATCCAATACATTAGATCCAATGTATATAAATTATTTTGAGAGATAAATATATCTTCGTCTTTCTAAATGTGCATAAATAAATTTTTAAATATGCATCAATTAACATTTAAATGAACATTAATATTATTAACAGATATAAATTATATAATATATATTTTTTTCTCTCCTCAATTAATAACTATCATCTATGGAAATCTCTCTATAATTACCAGAGAATTTACAAATATTGTCAATTTAAATTACATCATATTATTCCTTAAGACCTAATGAACAATACCCATACCATATTTCCCAATAAACTTGTACATCTAAAAGTTTGAATTGAAATTATTTAAATAAACCAAATTAAAAAAAAAAAATCACCGCACATTTAGACGCATGTTAATGCACATTTAGAAGTAAATTGATGCATAATTATAATGATAACGATATTTTCATTACATGCCATGCTTCTCCAAACCAATTTTCAACAGTTTTATTGCACATTTAATAGTTTGGTAATGCACATTTACATGTCCGATTGTGCATATTTAGTAGGACAAGTATACAATAATACATATTATCCAATTATTAGTCAATTTACACACACACACACACACACATATATATAGGGTTGGGTTCAAATGAGAACCCGTCATTATATGTGAACCTAGAGACTCATCTTGACCATTAGATTGGATAATCTTGATGGTTGAGATCATGACATGTCAGCATGGTAATAATGTAAAAAAATACATTAATTAATTAAAAAAGGTATTTTGGACATATATCAACGTTTACAAAGAGCACTACATTGTTCTTTAGAAAGCACAATAGATTAAGAAAAAAAACACTACGATTGTATACAAAAAGCATCGCAAATTTTGTATATAAACTGCAAATTCAAAAATTTGAAATGAAACTCAAATCTTCAACAAACCATAACTTTTTCAAATTTTATTCGTTTTGAATGAAATATATATCAAATTAATCACATTCTTAAGATCTACAATTTAAGATACATATTGCATATTTTAAAACGTAAAAAATATATATATATAATTAAATTAAAAAAACTGGACTGATTTTAGCACTACATTACTGTGTAAAAAACACAATGAACCTGGACATATAATTGCACTATGTAATATTAGATCTAAGGCCAGGATTAGTCCCTAGGTTCACATATAATGACGGGGTTCTCATTTGAACCCAATCCTATATATATATATATATATGGGTGGGTTCACGTGGGAACCAATCCCTGTGTGGGAACTAGAAACCTGCTATATTACATAGGATGTGATGTTATTTATGAATCATGTACATGCTAATAAGATAATAGTAAAAATCAAGGGAACATAAAAATAGCAATGTGAAAATATTAATAGCATTTTGCATTATTTAAATTAGTATCGCATATAATGTAATATAGCAATTCCTAAAGTTCCTACCTAGGGATTTGTTTCATGATCCTAATCCATATATATAATTTACACTTAAATATGCGACTTCCGAGCATCGCACTGATTCAACATTAATTATTCTTATAATAACTTAATAAATAAAAAAGTGAATCATAATACACTAATTTTATATTTATATACCCTAAAATAATTGGGAAAGTAAACCCTTGGGGTGAAAAACTCGAACCAAGTTGCGTGATACTCAAGAATAATTCATAATGTACTAATGTTATTTGGCAAGCACTTGTGTTAGGCCAGATTAACGGTTGTGACCCGTTAGACCATCTGACCCGATATTATAATGTATTAGTTTTTGTACTGTGATGTATTGATTTTTTATTCGAAAGTATTAACTTTTCATAAATCTCTGACCCGTGCTATGATGCATTGGTTTTTGTACTATGATATATTGGTACTATGATGTATTGTTTCTTTATTATAATGTATTAATTTTTGCATTATAATGTATTGGTATGAAGTTTTGGCCTAACGGATGATCTGTTAGTCCGGCCTAACAAGAGTATTGCCCATGTTGTTTTTTACGCCCAAACAACGGAAAGTGAACCTAATAAAAAAATGTTATATATTTCTCCCCTTGTTTAAAATAGGTTTCTTATTTGTTGTTATAACTTAATAATCGGAAAAGTGAATCCATGGGGTTGAAAACGAATCAGACTACTTGTTACTCCAGAATAATCGATAAAATTTAGATTGAGCTAGATTTGTTATTTTATCGAACCAAATCTTGAACACAAGTTTTACTTCGGAAGAATATAGAGCTCGATTCGATCTCAAATCAAATCATTTAGTAAAATGAAATAAAATATGTGTAATAATAACAAATTACTTGGACTCGATTCGTGTTCGATCTGAATAAACCTCATTTAAGATTGACTTTATTAATAACCAAACACACCTAATAAAAAGCTCGAGCACTGCTACACCCACTCGATTTGATCAGATATAAAAAAGTGAGGCATACTACTCTAATGTTATTTTGTGTTTTTATATTGTTTTTAGTTTGTTTCGTACTTATTTTTAAATCCTAAAAATTAGAAGAGTGAACTCTTTTTATAACTATGTTGTGTTTCTACAATATTTTCTCTTTGTTTCATTTTGTTTTTGCATCATAAGTAAATGAAGTCTTTCTTGGCAATAATACATCAACTTAGCAACTAAACACAAAAGGAAAGATAAAAACAAGAATATGAATTTATAAATTATAGGAAATACGAAATGAAAACATAAGCATACCATTGACAACAAAAAGAACACATTACACATTTTTCAATGAAACTATTGCATAATAAACAAAAAAAAAGAGACTAGATACTACAATTTAAACCCCCATGAAGCCGAAAACATAAATCATTTCCAAATTGTTTCATATTCCCCCCAAAAGAGCATCATACAATTGAAAACCAAAGAAGAAGAAGAAGAAACCATTGTCTAATGCAATTACTACATAATACACAAAATTCTAAAAAGAATTATTTAGCTCAGGCCAACATCAATGACTTTTCTCCGTTCTTCAGTGCAATCTCACTTTCAATATCGTTGTCTTCATCAATTCCTCCATTTTGCTCTTTAGTTTAACATGTTTGTATAGAAGGTGAGTATATCGCAAGCGTTGATTCTGTACATTGAACTCTTCCAAAGACATTTCCATTCTATAAATAAAATGTTTTTCATATGATGCAACGAACACCTCACAATTGCTACAAAAGGAAAAAAAAAAGAGCATATAGTTAACTATGTTGCTAAAATTAAGAAATTATGAAGAAACGAATAAGAAAACAATTAAGAAACAAATAACAAATTAGTGTAACTTGGACAGGGATACCTTTCACCACGTTCACCTCAATGCGATCATTAACATCCCTAACGTAAGCACCTTCGCCTAGCAAAATATCCGCCCGACATTCATAAATGCCAGCATTAAAAAGAAATGAGGCAGCAAAATGTTATACTCCTTCATAGAAGCGTTAGCAATTGAACCAATCAGCATATTTCAATGAGTTGTGCAAGTAGATCACTCTCTCCTTCACACTAAACCATCCCAAAGCGAAATATTTGTCCTTATTACAATGAACATGAAACAAGATATGATCAACCTCTGACCATGGCCATCCACTATAACCCATGATGTAGTTGGCCACAATACTATTTACATTCATCATGGAAAAATAAAGGTTCTTTCTTTTCCGCTGGTTCACAGATTTGTATTTCTCATAAACACCATGTAGACAATCGTTAAAAAGCATACTGGTGATCGTAAAGTTCACATTACAATGTCATACTTCCCTTTCATCCTCGTATAATAAGATAACACCTCAAGATGCTAGAAAAAAGAAAGAAAAATAAAAACACAATAGTAAGAAACAAAACAAACAAGAAACAGGAAACAAAATTAAAAAAAAAAGTAAAAAAATAAATAGAAACGAGCAAGAAACAAACAAGAAACAAAACATAAATAAATAATAAACAAAATAGAAAAAATAAGATACATTCTTTACAAAAATTTATGAAAGCATTCAAGTACTCATCGGTAGTGTAAAGACTGTAAAACCAATATTTGTTCCGCACTTCACATACACCCAATTTTAAGGAAGGTTTGATCTTGTCGTCTTCAATAGAATGATTTTTTTAATGAAAAGACATATCAAGAAAAAAAAAACAAGAATCATAATAAGTCACAAATTAATACCATGTTTCATTGTTAAAGGTTTGAGAATAATTTTAACAAAACTTCATATACAAAAGGATTCATTAACCTTCAACAATAAAACCTTGTGTAAGCAACTTGACGAACCCATCCGAAGTCATATCTGGAGCCTCGCCCAAATTATCATCCAACACGTACGTTCCTTTCACCATGGTAATCTTGAGTTTATCTGAAACACTAAATTCTTTTAGACTACCATCACTTGATGATACCAGAAATTCAAGAGAAGTAGGAGGTAACACAAGGCACTCCTCAAAAACTCACAACTCTAGGAATCCACCAAAAGAGTTTAGAGCAAGATACAAGAAGAATAGTCTTCTAAACAAGCTTAAAAGCTCAAAATATATTTTTTATTTCGAAATTGGGTGATGAAAACATAACAATGGGGTGCCTTTTATAGGCAAGGACTTGGAACAACCCTCCAAGATGAGTCAAAGATAATAAATAAGACATTACATTTTCTATGGTCTAGAAAAATAAAAAGGTAACTATAATAAAGATAAATAAGATGAATCTTGACTAAAGATTAAGTGCTTATCAACTCCCAAGGTGCTTGAATGAGTATGTTCATGAAAACTGACTAAGAGTTGCTCAACCTTCCAAATTCCCGTATGAAAACACTGCACTGCCACACTTCAGTCAAATAGCCATAACTCACTCTCAGATTATTATTTTTGAGCTCGTTTTTTTTTATTAGAAACTAGACTCATAGAGATTTCCAATGATATATAGATCGAAACGTAATTATATCCCATTAAAAGCAGTTTATTCATAAAAGTTGATCCAAAGAAAACTAACTTTCTATTTCGGTGTCATTCTTCCCCGGTTGGAAAAGATTCGTCCTCGAATCCGAATCAAGTTCATCGTCAACATAAGGAGAAAGATCAGAAACGTTAAAAGTTGTTGAAACACCATAATCTCCGGGCAACTCAATCTTGTAAGCATTATCACTGATGTGGACCAAAATATTCGTACGTAATATTATGTGATATATATGGGTATTTGTGGAAGGCGACCTCATTTCCAGGAGAGGGTGTGCCTCCTGGAAGATGGGCGAGCTGTATTACGTCTTTGAGAAGTGAACGAGCCGAAGGCTGTTCCTCAAAAGTGGGCGAGCTGATGTATCTGGAGTAGCGACCTGTAGTATGAGGATGAGTTCTCATATAGGGTCGTGATCTCTGGTGGGTTGGGCTGAGTATTTGAGCCTGATTGAGAGTTTGATATGTATATGGGCCTGGTGGGCTATATGCCCAGGCTTATTTCGGTAATATATATTAAGAAGTTTCATGTTTATGGGAACTTATCATATGGGAAGAGTCCCAATTGAAAGTCGGTGAAAGAGTCACGGTATGAATGGAATTATGGTTATGAAAGGTAACCCTAGATAGTGGAGGATTTCTCCTATCTCTATAAAAGAAGGCTTTTGTCTCTTATTTTGTATTCATTATCATACTATTATTGTGATTTTCACCGTATTATTGAGAGAGAGGAGTGTTTTTTTCGCTTATTAACTTAAGCGTCGGAGGGCCTTAACGGGCTCGAAATCCGGCCCATTTTAGACGTTGTTTTGCAGGATCGGTGAGGTCGCTGGGACGATTGCTGGAGGTTTTTGAGGTCGCTGAGACATCTTTCATCATCAATTTAGGTCGCTGATCTCTATTTTGAGGTTAGTGTCCCCTTTATTTGGTAACCCAACTTTTTGGACTTATCAATCACCAATCTTTCTTAAGACTTTAAAAGGACCGTCAGCTCTAGGTTGTAGTTTTCCATGTCGACCACGAGGAAAACTTTCTTTCCTCAAGTGAACCCAAACCAAATCTCCTTCCTTGAAAATTGACTTCTTTCGATGCTTGTTTGCAATTTTTCGGTACTTCTCATGTTGCTTAACAATCTCTTGATGAACTTGCTCATGCAACTTTTTAATGTACTTAGCATGTTCTTCGCCGTCTCCACTAAAATGATGAGTGATTGGAATAGGTGCTAAGTCCAACGGAGTAATTGGGTTGCTGCCATACACGACTTCAAACGGGCTATTACTAGTTGTTTGGCTAGCAGAGCGATTATAAGCAAACTCCGCTTGAGCTAAAACCACATCCCATTGGCGAGGATTCTTTCCAACCAAGCTCCTTAAAAGATTTCTCAAACTTCTATTGACAACTTCCGTCTGTCCATCAGTCCGTGGATGATGAGACGAGCTAAACTGAAGTTTAGTTACAAGTCTTTTCCAAAGCTTTCGCCAAAAATGACTCATAAGCTTCGAATCTCGATCAGAAGTAATGGTCTTTGGAATTCCATGGAGCCTCACTATTTCTTTAAAATAAAGATCAGCCACATTTGTAGCATCCAACGTCTTAATACAAAGAACAAAATGTGTCATTTTCGAAAATCGATCAACAACCACCATAATCGAATCTTTGTTCCTTTGAGTACGCGGCAACCCAACCACAAAATCCATACTCACATCTTCCCACGGTCCCATTGGAACTGGTAATGGAGTGTATAAGCCAGTATTTTGCCCATGACTTTTGGCAATATGACAAGTTCTACACCTTTCAATGCATCTCTTGACATCCCGTTCCATTCTTGGCCAATAAAATTTTTCTTGAACCAGCACAAGCGTCTTCTCTCTACCAAAATGTCCAGCAAGACCTCCACTATGAGCTTCATTAATAATCGCTTGCCGTAGAGAACATTCAGGAATACATAAGAGTTTATCCTTGAAGAGAAATCTATCTTGAATCAAGAAAAGTTTAAATGGAGCTTTTAGACATCTATCCCAAATTTTGCCAAAACATGGATCATCCTTGTAGAGATCTTTGATTACCTCAAAACCAATGATTTTTAATTGTAAAGTAGACAACAGAGAATGTCGTCGACTAAGAGCATCCGCCACATGATTGAGGACTCCAGATTTGTGCTTGATCACAAAGTTGAAGTCTTGTAGAAATTCAACCTATCTAACATGTCGAGGATTCAACTTTTGTTGAGTGTTCAAGTACTTCAAAGCTTCATGATCTGAAAAAAGAACAAACTCTTTGTGTACGTAGAATAATGTTGCCAATGATCCAACGTTCGAACAATATCAAAGAACTCCTTGTCGTACGTAGAATAATTTTGCCAAGATTGATTCATCATTTCACTAAAGAAAGCGACGGGTTTACCTTCTTGGCTAAGAACACCTCCAATTCCCACATTAGAAGCATCACAACCTACTTCAAAAACTTTATCAAAATCTGGTAGCTACAAGATTGGAGCTTCCGTGACTTTCCTTTTAAGAAGTTCAAAGCTTTTTTGTGTTTCTTCCGTCCACTTGAAGTTTCCACCTTTCAAACATTCCGTAATAGGTGCAATAACGGTGCTGAAATTTTTGATGAACCTGCGATAAAATGAAGCTAAGCCATGGAAACTTCGAATATCGTGAATAGATCTAGGAACCGGCCAAGTGAGTATAGCTTCAATCTTGCCTTCGTCCATCTTCATGCCTTCTGAATAAATAACATAGCCTAAGAAAACAAGGCTATTTGTGAAAAAGTGACATTTCTTCAAATTTGCATACAAACTTTGCTCCCTTAGCACTTCAAATACTTTTCGAAGATGGTCTAAGTGCTCTTCCGGGCTAGAGCTATATACGAGAATGTCATCAAAATAGACAACCACGAACTTTCCAATGAAAGGCTTAAAGATATGATTCATAAGCCTCATAAAAGTTGAAGGCGCGTTAGAAAGTCCAAATGGCATAACCAACCATTCATAAAGTCCATCTCTTGTTTTGATAGCCGCCTTCCATTCATCTCCTGGTCTCATGCGGATTTGATGATAACCACTTCGCAAGTCAATTTTAGAACCAATCTTGAAACCATGAAGTTGATCAAGAAGATCATCAAGGCGAGGAATAGGAAAGCGGTATTTGATAGTAATCTTATTCACCGCTCGAATATCAATACACATTCGCCACGACCCATCTTTCTTTGGCACAAGTAGCGCCGGAATAGCACAAGGACTCTTACTTTCTTGGACAAGACCTTTAGTTACAAGGTCCTCAACTTTCCTTTGCAATTCTTCATGCTCTTTAGGGCTCATTCTATAAGCTGCCTTGTTTGGGATTGACAAACCAAGTATTAAATCAATGCAATGTTGAATATTTCGCATCGGAGGTAGCCCAGGAGGAATTTCTTCGGGCACCACGTCATGAAATTCTTGAAGAAGATGTTGAACTTGAAAAGGGACAGTATGACCTTCATTTTCCTCCAAAACTAACAAAGCAAATGCTTCCATGGACTCAGAAATTGCTTTTTCAACTTGAGACTTGGAGAGTAAACTATTTCCCTCCCCTTTTGAAGGTTTGGAAATTTTCTCCATCTTGGATGGTCCCAAAATAATTTTTTCGCCATCTTTCACGAAAGTATATGTATTCTTCAAGCCATCGTGATGAGTTTTCCTATCAAATTGCCAAGGTCGTTCAAGAAGAAAATGACAAGCGTCCATCGAAATAACATCACACCACATTTCATCTTTATACTTATTGCCAATAGAAAACTGCACAAGACACCTTTTTGTAACTTTCAATTCATTACCTTTACAAAGCCATGCTAGCTTGTAAGGTCGAGGATGATCTTCAGTCTTTAGTTTCAACTTCTCCACCATTGTAGTAGCAACTACATTTTCACAACTTCCTCCATCAATAATGACATTACACACCTTGCCATGCGAAATGCACCTTGTGTGGAATATATTATTACGAAGCCATGTGTCATCCTCCACAGAATTGGCATTGAGAGCTCGTCGTACTACAAGCGATTATCCATAATCTTCATAAGTAATATCCTCCTCATCATTGGATTCGTCATAGGTAGGTGCTACCTCAAAAGATTCCTCCTCCACTTCTTCTTCACGAGAGTGATAATCTTGCGATTTGGACATTCCGCAGCAAAGTGTCCCAAACCCTTGCATTTGAAACACGGTTTTTGATTGTTCGGGCCACTTGGTTTCACAAAACCCACATTATTTTCCTTAGCTACTCCCGTCTTTTATTTTTCAATATCTTTTGTTGTCGTGCTCCTAGAAGTAGCTGGACTCCCTCGGTTGGAAGCACCACACTTGGAGAAAAACGACCACCAAACTTCTTTGCTTCTTTTTGTTATTTTTCGACTTTGAGAGCCAACTTGCAAACATCATTATAAGTCCAATATGGCTGCAATTGGACAACATTTCCAATCTCATATCTAAGTCCTCCAAGAAAATGAGCAATAATTTGCTCATCCGGCTCCAAAACATCACATCTCATCATGAGATTCTCAAATTCAGCAATATAATCTTCTACGGATAGATCTCTTTGCTTGAAACTATGGTATTAGAGAAATGCCTCTTGTCGATAGTTATCCGGCAAGGATTTCCTTCGTAGTTCCTTCTTCATCTTGTCCCATGTTTGGATTTTTTGCTTACCATCACGAGCACGTTGCTTTTTTAGGTGTTCCCACCAAATAGATGCATATTTCTTCAACTTGATAGCAACAAGCTTCACTTTTCCATCTTCTGGAATCTCTTTAAATCCAAAGATCCTCTCAACAGAGTTGATCCAATCAATGAATTCATTAGGGTCATTTCTTCCATAAAAATCTGGAATATCAACTTTGAAATCAAAAGATTTCTCGCGACTTTGGAATATCTTGATACCGGAAATTCAAGAGAAGTAGGAGGTAACACAAGGCACTCCTCAAAAACTCACAACTCTAGGAATCCACCAAAAGAGTTTAGAGCAAGATACAAGAAGAATAGTCTTCTAAACAATCTTAAAAGCTCAAAATATATTTTTTATTTCAAAATTGGGTGCTGAAAACATAACAATGGGGTGCCTTTTATAGGCAAGGACTTGGAACAACCCTCCAAGATGAGTCAAAGATAATAAATAAGACATTACATTTTCTATGATCTAGAAAAATGAAAAGGTAACTATAATAAAGATAAATAAGATGAATCTTGACTAAAGATTAAGTGCTTATAAACTCCCAAGGTGATTGAATGAGTATGTTCATGAAAACTCACCAAGAGTTGCTCAGCCTTCCAAATTCCCGTATGAAAACACTACACTGCCACACTTCAGTCAAATAGCCATAACTCACTCTCAGATTATTATTTTTGAGCTCCGTTTCTTTTATTAGAAACTAGACTCATAGAGATTTCCAATGATATATAGCTTGAAACGTAATTATCCCATTAAAAGTAGTTTATTCATAAAAAAATGATCCAAAGAAAACTAACTTTCTATTTCGGTGTCACTTGATAATCCAAAATGACCAGTGAAAGGACTATGATCATAGGGCTCAAGTTTCCCAACTCTCTTCGGGTGGGGGTATTCATCACCCAAACTTATGACTTGAGTTTTTCATAAAATAAAAGAGAAATAGAAAATGAAAAAATTAGTTACAAATCACAAAATAACCGACATGTACAGGTGAAAAACAGTAATGAAACATAACTTAAACAATTTAGAAACAAAAATCAGCGGAATGCACTTTCAATTCAATAGTAGTAATACACACAATCCTGTAAAATTGAGATCCAGTCAATTTGTCAACAAACTGACCATCAGACTCCATAATTGAAAGAAGAGTAACCATCACAATTGGTTCATCAACAGTTTTCAGCATTGGCGGAAGGACTAGACAAAGTAAAAAGGAGCAGAACAAACAACCGAATCCACATGGGACCCAAATTTCTGTGCTGCAAACCCAACAATAGGAACATCATTCGCGACATATCCCCCAACGAAACACCAGTGCCAACACCTTGGACAACCTCCGAAACATTCACAACAGTAGCAAGAACCTCTTCCCCATTTACAACTCGACTTGCGCCCGATCATCTACCCACATAGCCAAGCCAAATAAAAAATAGAAAACCCAATTAGATAGAAATGAGTTTAAAAAAGATAAAAAAGAAGGCTTTTTAATTTAAGTATAACCATGCACGGATATTGGCATGAATTGATTAAAACTTTGGCATGGGCTCATGAATGAACACCTTTGGCCAACTTGATTCGATGGAGAGATAAACATGTGGTCCTTTCCATTGTGCAAGCAATCTCATAATAATAATAATAATAATAATAATAATAATAATAATAATAATAATAATAATAAAATATGTAGAAATATTTTGCCTTATTTATTATTAATATCAACATCCAAATTGCCACTACCAAGGTCTTTCAAACCACTATCAATGGCCAAATCAATATCATCGTCAACATCTTTCAAAGCATCTTTGCCACCCTCAGTAGCAACAAAAACATCCTTAGAAACATTTTTAGAATTAAGTGCTCCATCAACAACCTCCACATTATCATATTCACCGCCTGCCTTCTTCTTACTTCCCTCAATATCACCACCATCCTAAATGAGAAAATAAGATAAATAACTAAGAACCACAACAAATAAATTATATTGATACAAAAAAAACTAGAATATATAGATAAAAGCACCTCAGTTTCTTGCTTGATATCACCAAACTTTGTAAAAAATAGTCTTAAGCTGTTCTTTCAGATAAATGTAAATATTTTTGTTTGACACCCCACGACTGAGTTGTTTATCAAAGCCCATAGATGTAGTACTAGTAGAATCAGGCTTCATTTTATGCTGCGAGCAGCTAAGAAGCTTACTCTTTTCCTCGACATTAGAAAACTTTGCAAGGCAATACCTCACTCTCTCGGTATCGGTTGGAACTATGTACAAAGAAAATACACACATACAAAAAATTAGAACCATCACAAGGACATAAGGCTAGAAGTAACTAAAAAATAGTTATGAAATCAAAGAGAAACAAACATAAAAATGTTATGCATAACTAAGGAAAAATTTTGAAACCAAAAAGAAATAAACATAAAAATGTTATTCATAACTAAGAAACAATTATGAAACCAAAAGAAACAGACATAAAAATAATGTGCATAACTGAGAAACAATGATGAAAAAGAAACTAAAACAACATAAATAACCACCTGCTGAGCATACAAGTTAAATATATTCTTTGTAAAAGCATTTAAAGTCAATCCAGTATCTTCAAAACCTGAGGGCTGGTTTCCCCTACTCTATTGCAAATCTTGACAGCCTCACGACAACACTTTAGAAACAAAAAATGGAGAGACAAAGTAAAGCCTAACAATCAATAGAATTTATTCCACTTCACAACAGCTGTCTCATCACCAACATGCTTTTCAATTTCATCAACGAGAGCTTTTCCCTTTCAATCGAACATCACACTCTCCCTTGGAGCGTTTATCGTGATGTCAAACAAATCTCTTCCTCAGGGATAGCTATCGACATGACCATCATCAATAAGATTGAAATAATGTGCACTCACAACACTCGCACCAGTTGAAGTAGTACTAAAAGATAAAAATAAAAAAATATAGTAATCTCGCCTTCAATGCATCTTCATCACCAGCCCAATTAGTGCCCATAAAAACACTCTCAATACTCTGCCTATTGAACTTCAACATATTTACAAAATACTTTTGAGAAAATTGTGAACCCTTCAAATCAGTGGTAAGTGGAGGCCTCTCACCAGCTTCAGACCAGTCACCACACCGAATTCACCCAGCCTAGACCTCAGTATTTCTCACCCACAAGAACCGACAACTCGTCTGTCTTCTCACTCACAATTTATCTCAACAACAAGGAATGAGGTAGTTGAAGCGAATATCGATTTTAGGAACATCCAAAAAACCCCAAAGCAAGTGTTCCTAAACCGATCAAAATGAGGAGGAAGATGTCTTTTCAAATTTGCAATAACTTGAGGATCATACTCGGTACTCACACGAGCCGTGTAGTTGTTGCTCTTTTTAATCACATTTATTATCTCCTATAAACAACACAGAAAAAATATCATTAAAAAATTATCCCGAGATAATATAAATCAATCGACACAACTAAACAAACACAAACAACAACAAAAAATAAACATAACATCTACAATTACCTTTTCCCAAAAAGAACCTTGAAACCACATATAAACAAAATATTGTATGTGGAAATAATCTAGAAACAACACACTAACTACACAACTAAAAGCAATACCAGCAACAAAAATGAACATTCATAGTCTCAATGCATATTATATATATAACTCAACCCGTATGAACATTCATACTTAAAGAAATCCAAAAAATGTCATAGTCTCAACCCGTATCATATTGTATTGGTGTCTAATAAATATTAATTAATTATTAGTATATAAAATTATATTTTATATTTAAATTGAAATCCTTAATAATATTTAGTTACATACTTAAATTGTTGCAAATAACTCATAATTTAATTATATTATGTATTTTAAATCCTAAGAATAAAAGTATTTTATTTTTTTTATCCTAAATACAACTTATTTAGATTATTATTAAATAATTAAGTTTTTTTTTTGTAAAGAACATTGTCTTATAAGTAATTTGTCTTTTAATTATGATAAGTAATTTGTGTTTTTTTTCTAGTTATATATGACTTCTTATATATTTATATTAGAAGAATAAAAGGAAATATTGAATTAGACAAAATATAATCAAAGGAAAATATTAAATTAGGCAAATATATTAAAAAGAAAAGAAAAGATTAAGTTAAGCAAAATATAATAAAATATAATATAATAAATTAGGTAGCTATTAGAATTCTTATATTTATTAAGTCTCCAAACCTCCAAAATTCGTCAAGTAAGCATTCGAACAACCAGAAAATTACACGTCACCTCGAAACTTCCTAACCAGACACGTAGGATAGGGTCTTTTGAGATTCATTAATAATATTTAATTACATACTTAGATTATTATAAATAACTCGTAATTTAATTATATTATATATTTTAAATCTTAAAATTAAAAATATTTTAACTTTTATCCTAAATACAACTTATTTAGATTATTCATAAATAATTAAGTTTCTTTGTATTTAAAATTATCTTATAAGTAATTTATCTTTTAATTATGATAAGTAATTTGGATTTTTTTTCTTCTAATTATATATGACTTCTTATATATTTATATTCGAAGAATAAAAGAAAATATTGAATTAGACAATATATAATCAAAGGAAAATATTCAATTTAGCAAATATAAAAAAGAAAAATATTAAGTTAGGCAAAAAAAAATATAATAAATTAGGTAGATATTAGAATTCTTATATTTAGTAAGTCTCCAAACTTCCAAAATTCATCAAGTAAGCATTCGAACCATCAGGAAATTACAGGTCAGCCCAAAGCTTCCTAAGCAGACACATAAGATAAAAATCTTTTCGTTTAATATATAAGTGAGATACATACATACATATATACTTATGATACGACACTAAATATCCATGTGTGATATATGTTGGTATTTATGGTAAGCGACCTGGAGTATGAGGGTGAGCTCTCATATAGGGTCGCGGCCTCTTATGAATTTGTTGGTTTGGCGTTGTCTGGTAGCTCGGTCATGGGCTTTGTAAATATTAGGCCCGAATGGGCTAATATGGATGGTTTTGTGGGGTCCCGACGAATTTTATTAAAAGAATCACAGGCCCAGGCCTATTCTAATAATTTAAGTGAGAGATTCATTATTTATGGGAACTTAGCATTTAGGAGAAATCCTAATTTTAAGTCGGTCACGGTATTTATGGAATTGTGGTGGGAGAAGGAAACCTTGGCTTGGGGAACACTTCTCTTGTCTATATAAAGGGGTGTACGCCTCTCTTTTATTTCAAGTTGTTTTATCACGATTTGGGCACTCGAAATCTCTCTCGCATTCGCTGACTTAAGTATCGGAGGACCTTCGATGGGGCCGTCCACCGTCTTGGCTGAAGGTGTTGTTTTGAAGGATCAGTAGGTCTCCAGGAGGATCTTTGGAGATCAACTAGGTCGCTGCGACATAATTGGAAGCCATTCAGGTCGCTGATCTCTTATTTGAGGTTAGTACCCGTATTCTTGGTAACCAATATTTTTGGTTTTATCAAGTGGCGCCGTCTGTGGGAAAGAGGGACATCGAGTCCTTGAGCAAAAGACGTGAGAAATCTCGCAAACGCAATATGAAAGATTGAAGCATACAACCAAAGGTCTTGGATTTCGGTCCTGGATCGAGCAAGTTGAAGAAGAAGAGCAAGATGGCGAAAATCAATAAAGGAGAACAAGTGAAAGACGGATGCATCTGCAATAATGGAACAGTGGGTTAAGATTGGAACAGTGGGTTAAGATTGATTTGTAATTGGTATGAATAATGGTGTGGAATGTTATAACTCAGAAAACCTACTGAACTCTGATTTGGTCATTGCTAGATCTAGATCAATAGGTCGAGAGTCGATGCCCACAAAGGAGAAAATTTTGGACCGGCTAGTGAGTCGCACCACGTCGAATGGGCGCTTACTCCACTCTGCGAGCTGGTCAGAGTATTTTTTGTACAAAATGGGAAAGTGTTTGGAACTAGGAGGGTCGGACTGTTTTGGGTTGTGGAATCGCAACTCGCTATCAAGAGGCCAGTTCTCAGTATTGTGAATGAAAAAGAAGATTCTTCGCCATTCAGGTACTTTCGACAGAGGATTTACTAAAAAGCGAGATTTTTCGGAGCGAGTAGAAAAATAAAACGAGTTTTTTTTGGCATTTTATTTGAAAACAGAAGTGGAAAAAGCCTGGATCAGGCTGAGTATTATAGTATTTTACATAATATAATATATCCCACCATAAATCTCATGGAATTGGGGGATAATTGCAGAAGGGGAATTTTAAATACATTGGCTGTGTTGATGTAAAACTGGTGTGGTGGAAATCTGAATCTCGACCTAAGTAGCTCGTCAAAAAATGTAATATGATCTACAAGAGGCTTTAGGGGATCTGATTGGAGAATATTGGGTAAAGCCATTTCGGCGGTCTCAGGGATGTTGAGTGCTTTTTTGAAATCTTCAAGTTTCTCCCGGATCAGGTAATATCCAATAATTATGTTAATTACCTTAGTCGCTTGGGGTAAGGGAAGTAGGTCAGCGACAGATGAGGTCGGTACCATGGTCACCGGGTTTTCCAGAAAGTGTTCGCAGTGTGACGTGGATGGATTGTTGGGTTTAGCTAGGGGAATGCCCTCTGGTATGCTCTCGATGGTTAAGGGGGCAAGAGAAGGTTCTTCTGGTATGTTCTCTAACATGGCTTGGGCGTCGGTGTAAGCCCTAGTTTGGGCTTCAAGTTCAGACCAACTGACGTCACCTTCCCGTTCGTCATGTAGGCCGGAGGAGGGGGGAGAAGGTTGTTTTCGTCTTCATTTAAGAATGTAAGGGTTTTCGGTAGGATTGGAATCGGGAGAGAGATCTGGATTTTGAGAATCAGGGTTGGAATATGCCGGTTCCGCCATTAATTGAAAAACACAAGGAGAGGAAGGCAGGAAATAAAACAATACTCAGAAGATGCAATAAATATATAATTGAAATTAATTGTCAATAAGGGAAGATTCAGGGGACTTACTCATTTTTGTTGTCGTAGATGTCGGAGGTGAACGATGAAGTGCTGTTGAGCAAAAATGATGATTGTATTTGTGTTTTTGGTAAAAGTGACGAGTAGGTGGAGATGGAAGGGTTTTTGTGTATTTTGGGCGGCGTGAAAAGCCGAAGTGACGGATTGAAGCGGGAAGTTGGTAGGGTTTTTTAGAAATGTTTTGGGTCTTTCATTTCTGGCCCAGTGCGTTTAATATATTACGAGAAAATGGGGAGATGGCACGTGCCCGACATGTTGTTAGGGTAAATTTAATGAATCTTTAAAGAGATGTGATGGATGGGGGAAAAGGCGTGTCTTTACTTTTTGGACTCTCATGATGGTGTTTCCTTGGATCTCTGTGCCTGATTATGACTATAGCTCGCGGATGGACAGTTTTATGATTTCAGGTCGGTTGGTGTATTAGGTAGGTGAATATGGAATATGAGAACTTATAAGTGACCTCTTCTTCTGAGAGGAGCATTCTTTCTGGGGGCTGAGCGAGCTGATTTTTTCAGAGGTCGCGATTTTATGTGGCAAGCTTTTATTGGATGAACAATACTATAGCTCGGTACGGCGAGCGGGGTTATTCTGAATTGTGGTATGGTAAGCTGGCAGGGCAATTTATTTATGGTTTATGTTTAAATTTTTATTGTGATTTCTGATGGTTGCGTCCATTTTACCTTTTTACATATTTTGCCCAATTTCGTACCTCAATCAGCCCGAATATGGGGGACTAGCTGATACGACACTAAATATCCATGTGTGATATATGTTGGTATTTATGGTAAGCGATCTCATTTCTCAGAAGGAGCATTCCTTCTAAGAGAGGTAGGCGAGCTGGTTTATAGAGTAGTGACCTAGAGTATGAGGGTGAGCTCTCATATAGGGTCGCGACCTCTTATGATTTTGTTGGTTTGGCGTTGTCTGGTAGCTCGGTCATGGGCTTTATAAATATTAGACCCGAATGGGCTAATATGGATGGTATTGTGGGGTCCCGACGAATTTTATTAAAAGAATCACAGACCCAGGCCTATTATGCTAATTTAAGTGAGAGATTCATTATTTATGGGAACTTAGCATATAGGAGAAATTCTAATTTTAAGTCGGTCACGATATTTATGGAATTGTAGTGGGATAACAAAATCTTGGCTTGGGGAACACTTATCTTGTCTATATAAAGGGGTGCAAGCCTCTCTTTTATTTCAAGTTGTTTTATCACGATTCGGGCACTCAAAGTCTCTCTTGCATTCGCTGACTTAAGCATCGGAGGACCTTCGCCGGGGTCGTCCATCGCCTTGGCTGAAGGTGTTGTTTTGCAGGATCAGTAAGTCGCCAGGAGGCTCTTTGGAGATCAACTATGTCGCTGTGCCGTAATTGGAAACTATTCAGGTCGTTGATCACTTATTTGAGGATAGTACCCTTATTCTTGGTAACCAATTTTTTTTTTTTGTTTTATCAACATATATATATATACATATATAATTTCTCAGTAAAATAGGAGGCCCAAAACGACGGCATTTTGGTCTAGAGGATTAAAAAGAACTAAAAAAATGAACATCAGCTGCTAGGAATTATACTGTATACATACATAACATGACACTCCATCAGTGATAGTTCATTTATTTTTAACTGAATATTTATTTATTTGTTACTTAATGTTCATCAATTTTAACATCATGTTTGTTAGTTTTTACTTTAGATATATTACTTATTACTAGAGAAACAATATTTTAATTGCACATTCATTTATTTGTTACTAAATCTTCATTACATTTTAACATAATGTTCATGAGTTATTTGTTAGAAGGGTACCCTACATAGTATACCGAATTGTACGTAATAATTTGCCCCCGCAACTTTTCGTTCAACTAGCAAAAATTGGTCGTCTAACTAGCAAAATTTGGCGACGGTTTGGTAGCGCGTTGGGGGAGTTTTAGAACACTACTCTTTAAATTTTTGCTATTCAAAAATCTAAAACCATGTGATAAGATGCGTGTGTTAACAAGAGTACAAGACCTTCTATTCTGAGCCTGGCAAACCAAAACTATCAAATTAACAGATTTCATGAATATTATTTTTGTATTTAATTCGAGGGAAAAAAATGTGAATGCATCACAAATCCAGAACAAATCTTAAACCAGTTTGCCATTGCGTATACAAACCGAGGGATAGGTTACGTTTTCTCCAGCTTCAAATGATAAATACTCATAAATCAGCCTTTCAATTGTTGGCCAGCCCCTCAATAACCAACAAGGTGTCTTATTTCATAAAGATTGTTCTCTAGGTTGTAACTAGATACTACTACAGGATCAAGTAAGACTTTGTATTTACAAACAAAACTTGCTAGGCGATGCACAAAGAGAGCTCAAATCCTCCCTTGGTTCGATAAGGTTCCTTATAAATTCGGACTCCAAGATCACAATAACCTGAACGTTTGATCGATAATAAGTGTTTGATCGATAACAAGTGAATGCCAATACACAAAGTACAAGCTCTTAAAGCTCAATCATAGGCAGTAAAGAACACCCACTTGTACAAATTGAAGACACATCTCCAAAAGCCTGTAGCTGCAAGCAAAAGCACTAATATTGCTAGCACCACTTAAACCTCTCCAACCAATCTAATAATATTTCCCAATTACTAAAACCTACCTCACACGGGTTGCAGAGCACCTCGCAAACCCTAACTCTCCACTAAAATACAAGATCCCAACCAATTTAATCCTATTATTGATACCAAACAATAGGAGCCGTAGCATTGTGGGGAGGCTGCGGAATCAGGCAGTGCTGCTGCTGCCATTGATGATAACCTTCGTTTAACATCATTCCACCAGTTTGCACGATATCACCATCTTCAACATCCATTTCTTCTTCTTCAACCTCTTGAGCATCCATCATCTCGGAATTATCGAATTGAGAAGGTAACTCAGCCCCAGCTTCGGCAGGGAGCTGTGATGGGACCCACGGAACAACAGCTAGGCAGTTATTTTTCTCCTCCGCCTCATCGTCATCTGCTAGTCTCCAAGTGTTTGACTGATCTGACCACGGGGCTTTATCTAGATATAACATGGATAATAATCATAACCAGGATCAGATAAATTCCGAGTAAAACAAAACAAAATGCATCATGAAAACACTATCAAATTTCATCCCCAGCATTTTAATTAAATCGGTTCCACAATTAGCAAAAACACATATAGAAACCCGAATCCATGTCAGAAATGGAGTAAACATGTAGATATGTACATGTATGTATATGTACGTACTTTTGAGTGCCGAAATGAGACGAGGATCAACGGACACCGAGAAATTGGAAGGCGAGCGAGGGAGCGTGCTCGGATTGAATAGCACAATCGCCTTCTCATCGTTAATGGGCACGTCAGGCAATTCTTCGATTCTTATGCCCCCTGACGAACAACTGCCAGGCCTGTGCTCTTGAAGCAGAGAGTGCTCAAACGCCATGGGAATCTCACATTCCTCATCCTCTATTATAGGCGGCAAATCAGCATCCTAAAAACACAGAACGGAAATAAAAAATACTTTCAAGTACCAAAACCCACTCAATTTTATTTTCTCAATACATAAAAACTATAGCTGCGTGTAAGTAATTTAGGATAAGAAATACAATAATTCGAGCTCAATGTGCGGTACGATCAGATTCAACGCAGGGGATGAGAAATTTAGAAAACGCAGTAGAAATTTTACCAGACGGCGTATTTTTCTGGCGGGAGAACAGAGGGAAAAATCGGAGAAATCATCGTTGACGTCTTCTAGGTCTTTCCTCTTCAATTTCAACGAACGATAATCCTCCATCAATAATCTCCAATGAAACCCTAGGAAAGGTGCAAGTCCTAATAATCAGGTAAAAAAGAGAGAAATCTATTCGGAAAAAGAGATTGTTTTCTCCAAGCTTGGGTATGATTGAAGAGGGAAAATTATTATAGGAATTAAGAAGAGTATGGAGTGAGAATGTTGTTAGGTGGGTGGATCAGAGATAAGATGAAAAATGGCGAGCTGTAGAAGTTGCTTTTAAAAAAAGGCACAATTAGTGTGTGTATGTGTGTCTAGTAGATTCTTGCGGTGTCGTTCGAGATGTATCCAGAAACTCGCGGAGACCCCACTTACCAAGTATAAGATAGATATTTATTTGGAGATAGCACTTGGAAGAATAGTGGTTATTGAATTTTAATTTATGTTTTTATTTTGTATTTTGTTGAACTTTAAGTGAACTCTATGATATCTATTTTATGGAACGCAAAATTGTAAAATAGTCCCAATAACTTAGAGGTGGTGGTAATTTAATATCATTAAATATATTTGGGGTCAAATTTATTTAATAACTTATAAAAAAATATTAATTTAACCCTAATTTCGCCAAAAAAAAAAAACTCGTCGAATTATTTCAATTTCCGGCGAAAAAATATTGACTTAGACCAATTTTGACCAAGTCAATGCTGATATGGCAAAAAATAATAACAAAAAATTAAAAAATTTATTACAAATTAGAAATTTATTTTAAATTTTAAAATAATTTTAAAAAACTATTTAAATTATAAAGTTTAAAAAAAAGATGAAGTATATATTATAAATTTTGAGATTATTTTTAAATTTTTAAAAAATACTATTAAAATCCAAAACTATTTATTAAAAAATATTATTTAAAAATAAATCAAAAAAATCTGCGTAAATATATTATAAAATCTTGGAATTATTTGATGTATGTGAAAAGAATCAATACTAAATATGGAAAAATATTTATTAAGAATATTATTTTTTTTAATATGTAAATTATTATATTAAAATACATAATTAAAAAAAAACTAGAAAATATTTTAATTATAGAATAAATTGATTTGCATATGAAAGAGAATGTTTTAAGAAAAATCTAGAAAATTATTTTATAATGCCTAAAATTATTATAAATATTAAAAAACATTTTAAAATATAGAATATTTTCAGATTTTTTATAGGTATTTTTCCATATTTTGTTTTGATTTTATAAATATTTTAAAAAATATTTTTTTCAAGTTTTGTTTTAATTTATAATTTAATAATACTTTTTTGGCATATTTAAGAAATCTTAGATTTTATAATATATTTTTCATCTTTTTTAAAAATTATATTTTCTTAAAATAAAATTTTAATTTTAAATAATTTTTTTAATTTATTTTGTGCCACATCAGCATTGAATTTGTCAAAATTGGTCAAAATCAACATTTATCGCCGTAAATTGAAAGAATCCGGCGAGTTTTCTTTTTTCCGGCGAAATTAGAATTAAATTGTTATCTTTTTATAAGTTATTGAATAAATTTACCATCAAATATATTTAGTGGTATTAAGTTGCCAACACCCTAAGTTACTGGGGCTATTTTGTAATTTTACCTTTGTTGAATAGTGGTTATCTATTTGCCAATTTTACCTGGCGGGCATCCTGGATTCATGTAGGGTATTGTATTAATTGGTATGAATAGTATGGGTAGTAGGGTATAGTAGATTATAGGCAAAAAAATAAATAAATTAGTCCTCTAAGGGCTCATTTGGTTCGGATAACAAATTAATAAGGTGTCTGGGGATAGCACTGTTGGGATAACAATGTCTCATGTTTGTTTTGACTGATTGAGCATAGGACAAATTAGGAGTGACATGTATTATCATTCGTTTGGTTGGCCTGATAGTGGGGATAAAAGCAAAATTGACGAAACTACCCTTACACGTTTGTTTATTTGAGGAGAAAAAAGTGTACTGGATCGCATCGCCACGAGGCCTCCCCCTCCACCCAGAAAGTGAGCTGTCGATTCCATTGATGACTGCTACGAAGCTTACGAGTGAAGTAGAATAGAGGTGAACATATGCCCTTTCCGTTGTGAAGGTATCTTCTATTCTCAGATCTCGATGATACTTTGCACGATTGTGTTTAAAAATTCATTATCATGAAGGTTTTAGGTTTATGTTTGTTGATGGGCGAATGCTATATTTACTCGCGATCCCGATTTTAAGCGGAATGAATTTCACACAGTAATTGAATCGTGAATACATGTTTATGCATCGGGTTTTCTGTGGTACATAGGGTTTCGGATTCGAATTTTAACCATAGGTGCTAGTCTCGGTTGAATTGTAAAATTTTTGGACCTGTTGTTTTATAATCTTCTATAAAAAATGTACGGTGTTATTATTTTTAATGTACTTGATACTATCCCTCAGCTACCACCAACACCATAGAAAATGAGATCGAGTCGGAGCTCTTCCTCGTCCCAGTCGTATAATATGTCGTTTTGTTGTTGCACCTGCAATCAAGAGGTCCCTAACAAATGTGATTGTGATATGGACTTAAGGGTTCTAATTTCTAAAACAAGAATGAATCCTGATCGACGTTTTGTATCTTGTCCGCGAAGGGGGGTAAAGACGTGCTTCCTTTTTTTTGGGTATACATACTGAATTTTACTAGTAATGACTATAAACTACGGCTTGTTTTTTTGTGTTACTTGATTCATATTGGACCTATATTGGTGACTTCACAGGACAGAAAATGTAGTTTCTTCCATTGGCTTGATCTAGAGAGAAACGAGCAATGCGAGAGCCACAAACGAGCAATTATCACAATGTCTCAAGAACTACAGGGTGCAGTTGGCTTGTTACAAGGTACGTATGGACCAGGCTTCACGTTGCACTGTCCTTTCTTGGGGTTTGACTTTGATTGTGCTATTTTGTTGGTATGGACACTATCATTCAACCTGTCATGGGGGAGTATTTGGTATACGTATGGTTATGTAGGCAGAAGTCGTAAAGGGTGTAATTAGACAATGTTATTCCAAGAATTATGTACTGAACTGACTTCTGATTTTGTTATGTGATGTTTTTGCTTTGAAAAGTTTACCAAATTGGACCATGTTACCTATTATTGTCAAGTGCACATTCGGTTTCTGACCCATATTAGGTTCCATTGATCTCAAGTGTATTTGTGTGAACCTCAATGTTCAAATGGTATGAAGCAACCTTTCTTAGCGCTTTATGGTATAACATAAACACTGTTTGTGTATGGACACATATATTTTTAATAAGCATGTTGCAAATAAATATGGAAGTTGATTTATGTGGATGTTGAATATTCATCTCCATGTACTGTTCCAAAAAGACAAAAAAAATGGGTTTTTGCAGGTAAGAAGGAATATATTCCATGTAATAGTAAAAACAAAAAACCTTCTTAACACACATCTATTGAATACACAATGGTCAGGGAATATATTCCCTGCACAAATGCAGTATTTCTCCGACTTGAATTATTACTACTACTACTACTACTACCATAATCCCTAGCAATGCTTTATTCTCTATAAATGCACACCATTAATATTAGGAGAATCATTACAACATTAGGAAACTTCATGGAGTAAATAAGCATCTTTATCAACTCATCTATGCAGTTGACTGATATAAACCATCAATGAACTTAGTACTATATCTAAACAAGAATGATTCTTAAATATATAAATATATAATAATTATATTATATATATATATATATAATATATATATATATATATATATATATATATATATATATATATATATATATATATATAAGAGAAATGTTTGTTGGCTTCGAGTAGCAACAACAAGATTGACATAAGAGATAAATCAAGAAAAATAAATCTGACCTTAACAAATTGATTTCTAGTGCGCATCGGTCTTTCACTTTAATTCCAAGAAAATCCCGAGTGACCAAGCCATCATAGTCAAGGAATCGTAGTGTTTCTTCCACACATGAATCTTGAGAGCTTATGTGGAAGTTCGGCTCGGAATATCAGTTGCCCGGAAATGTTTGAGACATGTGCTACTCCAGTATCTGAGTGTACCTAGACCCAAAGCCATTGTCGCACTTCCATCCACGCCACAACGAGATCCTTCAAAGAATTGTGCCAACACTTTCTCCTCTTTTCTGGCTCCAAACACTTCTAGTGCCCCGTGTTT
>BMAC01000793.1:95009-134310 GCA_014905375.1 Phtheirospermum japonicum | reverse complement strand
CAAACAACATTGAGCAGCATGAGGATGTTAACGCGATCCAAAATTATTCGAATCAAAAGAAGTACACACCGCAACGTGATAATCCTCTTTTCAAGTGGGGCCCAGGAAGTCCGAATTATATGCCACCTGATCCGCAATATCCCCCACCACAATATGCTCAAGCACCACCAGTGCCGCCGCCACAAAAATAATTTTCATATGCAAGGGAAGGCGTCTAATGCGACTCAACCAAATGATCAGCTATTGATTTGGCAGCAAAATCAAGTGGCCGAGACGATCAACAATAGAGAGGGACTTACAAAGGTGAACGCAAAGATTGATGAACTCTCGAAGAAGGTGAACGGAATTGACCATCTTTCCGGTGTTGTGCATAATCTAGCTAAAAACATAGATAGGATGGAAAGAACTATGGGAGAACTAGCAACTGACATTGCAAGGTCAAATAAGGAGAAGGACAAGCTATCAAGTCAACCAGATTCCATTCAAGGGACGATTCCAAACAACACCCTTGGCAAAGACGAACCATCACTGCCAAAGCAATCAACGACGCAATTTAAGGATGCTGTTCCTTTTCCGAGACGGTTGCGTCCAGCGAAAGAGAACAAGAGGTTCATGGAGCTATACAACCTCTTGAAGAATGTCAATATCAATCTACCACTGTTGGAGGTAATCAAGACAATGCCCGCCTATGTGAAATTTTTCAAAGAACTTGCTTCAAAAGAAAGACGCTTAGTGATGGATTAATACGTAACATTACCGAAGGAGGTTAGCACGATTTTTAAGAAACCATTGCCACCCAAGGAACACAATCCTGGAAGTTTCTGCATCACTATTTCATTAGCTAATGGGCAGAAAGCAATAGGAATGTTGGATCTTGGAGCAGGAATAAATTTAATGCCGCATTCGCTTTATAAAGAATTCGATCTTGGACCACTTAAACCGACAACCATGCGACTACAGTTGGCCGATCGCTAAACCCGACTACCCTTGGGTATAGTTGAGGACGTTTTAGTACAAGTTAGAGAGCTCGTACTCCCGGTTGATTTTGTGGTTATGGACATTGGAGAAGTTCCGACTGGAAGCACTGAGCATACCATTTTATTGGGGCGCCCATGTCTACTTCCCATACTCTAATTGATGTTCATAAAGGGAGGATGACAATGACAGTTTTGGGCGAAACAGTGAAGTTTTCTCTAAGAGATATTCAAAACACTCCCTCCCCCGTCATGCAAGAGGATGATTCATTTGTTGACCCCATTACATCATGCGTCAACGAGTTATGAGAAATCAAAACTTTGAACAAACTGAGCAACGGGGACGCCGCCGGATTCTCTATCGAGGGAGGGGATAAACGAGTCAATTCAAGCAAGGAGTACGATGAGCTTGAGGATCATATGCACTTAAGTGGAGAAGACTTGATCGAGTTGCTAGGTATTGACATGCGCGATATTGTAGAGGATTTTTTAGATGATTTAGATGTGGAGAGCAAAGCACATGAGTTTGAACAAAGGGTGAAGTTGAAGCCACCAATAAGTCGCCCAAGGCACGATTCCCTCGACTCTAACAAAAAATTTTCACGCAAGACGAACAAGGGCGAGGCATATCTCAATGATTGGACGAGGAATAAGAAGAAATCAAAAGAGGTTCGCTCAAGGGAAATTAAAAACATGCAGTACGAGGTTGGAGAGTTAGTGCTGTATAATCATAAAAGTAAATATGACCTAGCTGATTTTGGAGCTTCATGGAGTGGACCGTTCTCGATAAAAGAATTAGATGAGTACGGCGTAGCCACGTTGTATGATGAGGTCGAAAATTCATCCTTTCAAGTTCACAAGCATAGACTGAAGCCTTATCATGTTGGAAGAAAGATGAATCGCAATCACGAGTCGGTGGAGTTTGGAGATCCACCGTACGTTTGGAATTAAACGAGCAAAATAGCGTCGAGCAAGTGACGTTAAAATTTGCGCTTCTCGGGAGGCAACCCGAGCATTTGTATCCTTTTGTATTTTATTTTTATTTTATTTTGGTTTTTATCTTTTTAGAACAGATGGAAGAACTCGGACGAGGAGAATTGATTAAACGAGCGAAGAAAAAGTCGCCCAGAACACCGCCCGTGTCGACGTCGAGACTGCTCGCGTCGATTGACGCGGAGTTGACGCAACTGCCGAGAAATCAATCTCTGTCGCGTCGGTTGACGCAGCGTCAATGCGAAACCCGGACTGGCCCAGAACGCGTTTAAAACCGGATTTCGACCCGCCGACCCAACCCATATGAGTCTTGACCCACGGAAAACCCAGGAGAAATAGCTTAAAATCGCCAACCCCTCCCCTTTTCCTTCACTTTTCATTCCCCAACTTAAAAATTGTTCTCCCTTCTTCAAAAATTTTTCCTTCTTCAAATTTCCAGCAACACTAACCACACTCCACCACAAATTCGAAACAATTCATCACACATACCACATTGCCCAGAAATTCATCAACCACCTAACATACAAGCCAATTTCTCAAGACGAGCTACGAAGGGATTTGGGGCAATCTTCCGGAAACGAGAAAATTCGTGCTACTATCGTAGAGGTACTTTGCTTGAAACTCTCTTGGGACTATTATTATCATTGTTTGGTTGTGTTGGGAAGTTGTTGGTGCAAGGATTACTTAGGTTTTTAGTTGGTTGAACACGTACGCCAAGTGTTCGACAGAATTCCCCAAAGAACATCAAGGCTTAATTTTCAAGGTTTATCATTCCCGTTCCACTTCTTATTGTTTGATTATGTCTCGGGCGGGGAAACGCAAAGATATTTCGGGGAAATACGGCGCACCGTTCCCAATTTACGAAAAAAAGGAAGGGGACATTTTTAAGAATATACGAAAATGGGGGTTTGAAACTCATAGGATTTTGAACGTCCATGGACTTGAGGAAGAGGCCTCGAATGGCTCAGAACACCATACCGACCTTTCCCGCTATGTCGATGGCCTCGGTTGTGGGTATTTCGCCCAAATGCACCTTCCCGGATTTAGCGAGCTTATGCTCGAATTTTTCTCTACTTTAGCAATCCGGAACGACGAGACATTCACGTTTCGGCTAGGTGGGAATGATGTTTATGTCGACGAGGAGATTTTTGGCAACATATTTGGTTTCCCGACCAAAGGGGACCACCCGGTAGGAGTTCAAGGCTTCGACTTAGCTTCTTTTTGGGGGATAATTACCGGGGGAAACATGGGCGATTGCAAGCAATTTCCTTGTTCAAAAATTCAAGACGATGCCCTATATGTCGCCTACAAGATCCTCGGTCACATTATTCTGTGCAAGAACGAAGCCACCTATGCGACCAAGTCCGAGCTTTATGTTCTACAATGCCTTGTTGAAGGTCGTCAAGTCCGGCTTTTCCCATTAATTTTGTAAGGACTATATAACGTTACTAAGGGAACTCCGGGAAGCAAGATGCCACTTCTCTCCTTTGCACCGTACATAACTGGCCTCGCCCGTCACTTCGGGTTCGATCCGGCCGAAAGCGGTTTTCATCCACTCGGGACCGTTTCACTTTCATTGACACATGCCCCTGCACCCCGAGTGAGGTCTTCGACTCAAGGAGGATCTTCGTCTCGACCGGACGAAGACGATGGCGACACGGATATGGAGCAAGCCCGCCATTCTACTTCGGGCCCGAATCCCGATTGGGGCCAATTTTTCGACGAAAACCGAGCATTCCAATTGAAGATGTTCGATAAGCTCCAAATCATCGACGAGAAGATTGATATGAACCACGAGCAAAACCGTCGGAGCTTAAGGAAGATGCGAGCTCGCATTTCGAAGCTTGAGGAACGATTTGAGGTGGCATACCCTACACCTAGCATGGACGTCGACGAGAACCCCGAGGATGATGATTCCCACGAGTTCTAAATCTTGTTTCTTTAATTTTATTATGCTTTATTTAAAAAAAATGGACAAATATAAAAAATCAAAAAATATTGTTATTTTGTTTTTTTTTGCTTGTTTTATTTTTAGGACAATTCATATCGCGCACGTTGAAGCAAGGCCAAATTGCACAAATCGACAAGTAGCAGCTCGACTGCTATTATTTTAGGGATGTTTTCTTTTTCTTTCTTCTTTTTGAATTTTGGATGTATTTGTGGCAATCCGGAGATTGCCGGAATTTTTAGAGAGGGGGGTGGTCGAGTGTGATTTGTATTGATTAATTGTGTAATTTTATTTAATACTTGGCCTGTAATAATTATATGATTAAGTGCGATTAATTGATATTCCTGCGCGATAATTGTGTTTGTATGGCTTGCCTGTCGAAGTTGACTATGTATGATTACTTGTTTTCGTCTTTGAGCGTGCATAAGTGCATAAATTTTTAAAAATTATTATTTATATATTGTAAAATGGTACTTGGACGCAATTGATTTCACAAAACCTTAAAAGCAGCGTCAATTCAAAACTTTTTTATGCAAAAAGCTAGTGAGTAGCCTGAGTGATTATCATCTTTGCATGTGCTTGAATAAGTTTTAGTCTTGATATCTCTTTGAAACCGCTGTGTGTAGTCGACTTTGAAAATGAAGTTAAGGCACATATAAAACCCTATTCCGGCCATATCCATATATATTTTAGCCACTATAAATTTCGAATGAGCCAACCATAGCCAAATAATCCATGCCTATAGCCATGAGTGATTTTATTTTTGAGTCGACCCTACTTACCCATTAAAAGAGTGGGGTAGGAGTTCGCTATTTTTTCTTGGTTATTAGTGTTTTGGAGATGTTGTTAGGAATTTTTTATTCTTATGAATTTTTGTAATCTAGGACCACCATCAAAAAAAAAAAGAAAAAAAAAAGAAAAAAAAAGAGAAAAAAATAATACCCCATAAAAAATAATAAAGGGGGAAATTAAAAAAAGAGAGAAAAAAAAAGGATGGTGGATAGTGTTGATTAATTGCCTACGCGCTTGTAAAGGCTTGAGTCTAATTTTTATTTTATGAGGCCTTATGTTTAAAAGGAAAAAGAGTTGTGATTAAGTGGTTTCTGAGCTTCAAGTCGGTTTTACGGTTTGCGAGTTGGGAAATAGCCTATATTTAAAAGGCTACGTTATGAGTGTTTAGTAAGTTTTTCTTTTGTACGAGGTGAAGCTATTGCTTCGTGATTAGGTTAGGTTGAGTGAGTTATTGATCATGGTTGATCATGAGTTAGCCACACGACTTATATATTCCATACCCGTCCAAAGAGCCTTACATTACAACCCGCGAAGACCTTTTCTGATTCTTAGTAGTGACAACACACTTAATTTGCGATTGTAAAGAGATTAATTTTCGGTGCTTATTTATTGTTCATGTAAATGTATGATTCGAGTGTATACACGTCCCATGTAGAAAATACTTGAGTGCTTTTGAGCGTACACATATATATTATCCTTCGTGAGGAAGCATGATTTTGTTTTGGAGCGACAATGTAATAATGGTCAAGTGTTTGACGTTGCGTGACTTTTACCTATATTTTTAAAATTATGTAAGTAGCATAGCACGACTCTTTGATTGAACTTTTTTTCATTCTAGTTATACTTTGAATTTATCGTTTGTTCGAGGACGAACAAACCAATTAAGAGTGGGGTAGTTGATTAACGTGGATTTGTCCTTATTTTATTAGCTTTTTAGTTGGTTTTTCTATTTGTTTTTGGTATAAGTTTGATGATTTAAGCGTAATTTCGTATTTTTATGATCCCAGCTTATTTTAGCGTATTTTAATCATAATTGATGCAAATAGGTGATATTTCATTGTTTTTCACCTAATAACTAAGTAACCGGAAGAGTTCAGCGCGTAATAGACGAAGTCCGATGTTCAAGAATAGGAGAACGAGCTTTCCGGTGAACGAGTAGAAAAAAGATCGAGAAATTGAGATGGACTGTCTGTCGCGTCAATCGACGCGAGCGTCGACGCTCCATCGACCCGAGCCATGATGCGCGACGATCGACGCCCGACGCAACATTCTGAAGCATCGATTGAAGAGGCGTCGGTGGACGCAACATTCTAAAGCGTTGATCCAAGCACGCGTCAGTCGACGCACCCGCCCAACCGACGCGCACACCCAGGCCGCGTCGACGCTGAGACCCAGCCTGCGTCGATCGACGCAGCGTCGACGCGACGGCCCAGTTTTGTGATTTTAGGGTTTCGTGCGCGCCAAGACTTGTTATGTCTATAAATACCCTCCATATTTTGGTTTTTTAGAGACACACAGAGAGAACACGAAAAGACACAACCTCCTAGGGTATTTTAGCTTATAATAAACATAATTCCACATCTCATAACGAGATTTGAAGACGGAGATCAAGGATCGAAGAACAACGCGTCCAAAATATCGAATTCGCGTTCGGGATTCAATCTTCGCCCAAGATCGACGTGCAACTCCGGAATAGCTGGAGCTTTTCATTACTTTTATTAGTTACAATAAGTACTCTAAACTCTTAGTTAGTTACGTAGTTAATTTCGTAGTTAATTGCTTAGTTAATTTCTTAGTTATTTCTAGAACTAATTTAATTTAGTTAATCGTTTCATGCTTGGATATTGGATTAATTTAGTTTATTTATGCGAGTTGATTTATGCTTAGTTATTCGTTTTTAGATTCATATGATACATTGCTTAGTGATAATTTCTTATGTTCATGCTCTTATATTCGTTAATTAGGTTTTAATCATCGTTACTGCTCGTAGTTGATAATCTAGTTTGAAGTAATTAGTTTAATTAGTCATAGTTTAATTATTGCTTTATCTATAATGATCAATTCAAAATCTTTCAAAACCCCAAATGTAAATTGAGAAAAATATCCGAAAGACCGAATAGTTGTTTCCTCGAGAGATACGACTCGAGTCCTCGAGTCAAACTCATCACCCTACAAGTACCTTGTACTCCTGCGAGCAAATTGACGTGCTTTTAAATTAATTTATTAAAAAGGAGTGCACAAAAGTTTAGTTCACCGATGAAGTAGGGCATTATGACCTTATTTTGAGCTCATTTGATTATTTCTTTGTCGCCGTCATATTATTAATTTTTATGTCTGGAGGTAAATGGAGTTTAGATGGAGCTGGTGGGAAAGTTTTGAAGTTATGAGTCAGTTAAAAACTTGGACACTTTGATATCCAAATGGTTTTTTGTTTGACCTGTCGGGTTCAAGCTGGTGGGCCAGGCTCTGGGTGACAAAAACTGGAAGCTCGGCGATATTGATGCAAGTGAGTTCAATAAGACCTTCTTCTTTCTTTCTTTTTTTTTTTTCCTTTCTGAAAAAAGAAATGTGTTGATTAATAACCTTGATATTGATGCTTATGGGCTTTTGAGCAAAAACAACAGCAACTAGATTTACTATTTAATATTGATTATTTTTCTATATTTCTGATCTTTTGTAACCATAAAGTGTGATTTTTTGCTACTTTAAAAACTCATCGTGCTTTTGGCTGATTAAGTATTTTCTGCATATTTTTGACATTATGTTGATCAGTTTATGAACTATGAACAATGAACTTAGTTGATAGAGGTTGGTCTAAGAATTCTAAAAGGTTGAATTTCTTGTTATTATGCTTATTTTAATTGTTTAATACATTTAACTTCAAAAGATGAGTACATTGTGTTTCTTGTATTATGATGCTCAAGTTATTTTATTGGACAGATGCAATGCAAGAATCGGTAAATCAATGGCTGTCGAATTTTATTTTAAGTATGTTCTGAAGGAAAACCGTTCTCTTTCGTATTTTACTGTTTGTTACGTAGTTGAAAAATGCCTTGAAGTGAATGTCTTGTTGAATTATTTGTTTACATTAAAGCCTTTTAAATAAATTTTATAGGAAGTTCACCAATATCCACAAAGACTTTAATCAAGAAGGATATTAACAAGGAAACAAGTTCAAGTCGATCGCGACCTAAAGCCTCAAAACTTACTCTTCGATAAGGCATTCACATTCCTGCTCAAGAGCCACGCATGAGGTATCGTTGATTTGTGTAGGTTGATAACCTTTCTCTTTGTTTACTTTTAATAGCATCCTTTTGTAGTTACGAAACGTAATAATCAAGATATCAACTTTTTCATTGTCATTATATGTACCAGCAACAATATGGTAAGAAGAAAATATATGGGTTGCTTTAAATATGCTAATGGAAAAGGATATGATTTTAAAAGATAAAAAGGAAATACACTGGGGGGATACCTCGAATTAGCTTGACAAACATTGATGAACAATAGGTTCGTTTTTTCTTTCTCGGTGATCCTTTTTAATTATGTCACAAGAAAAGTAGCTCTCAATGGATCAAATTATTCATTTTATTACATCACCTAATGGAATTTAAGTTCATACATAAATGATTGCAGACTGAACGTTTTGGACTGAGAAGTGAATTTGAAACGAAATTTGTATATCTTGAAGAGCTGGAGGAACAAGTACAAAAATTTTGGAGAATCTTTTTGTTGTGTGTGTTTGTATTTTTGGGATTTTGCTGCAATTGATCACTTATGTTCATACTATATGTGGATATTAGCAACAGTGGATTGTCTAAGATTTTGAATCACTTTGTTTATTTTGTTTTCTACAATATATTGGTCTTCAAAACCTCACACAACACATTGAGCAATTATATGGCTTAGGAAATGCTCTGAGTAGTGGAGTGGCCCTGCCTCTAATTTTGGTGCAGGTAGATTTAAATTACATTTTACAGAGGTTATGACTTGTGAGGCATGCATTTCTTATAGAGGCTATAAAAATTAGTGTTTGTTACATATTAAAAATAGAGCCTTCACATTCACAACGGTCTCTTCTCTTAGTTGGTGCAGGAATCACACATAGAAATATAAGACATGAATAATCATAATTTCATGAACCAATAGGTGATTTTAGTGAAAAATAGGAAAATAGAACCAGTAAATTTGATATTAAATGACCAATACTTTAGCAACTTGAATTCCTTTGTCATATTTGATCTTCATGGAATATTTATTTTGTTATTGATAATTTTGTAACAAAAACCTTGCTTTATGAGACCAAAGTCTGACCGTGTTTTGGTTTTATGACTTTCTGAGTGACACTTTTTGAGTGCAAAATGATGGTTTCATTTTTTTATATAATTATTTATCCTGCCTTTTGTTTCCCTACATATTTAATAAAAAGAGATTGTGATTTACTATAGTAGCCACACATTCTAAAACGTTTGCCTTGGCTTACGTTCTGACACGTGGACTGTAAATATTTTAAACTCTGAAATAGCCTAATCAGTGTATTAAGTTTAATATAAAGTGAGAGGAAATCGTATTAGATATGAGCGCATAAATTAAAATCACAGAAATCATATTAAAGCCTGAAATATGAACGCATAAAAGCTGGCATAATAAGACTTTGAATATGCTCACTTCTCTTTTTTCTCAAAAAAATTAGAACTATCACGTGAGAGGAAATTATGACCACTTACAATTTCACTGTGTCTTAGTCTTCGTATTTTAGAACATCAAGTTTTGGGGAGTGTAAAAATAATTGCACTAAGAATGACTGCAAAAGCTCTAACAACATCTCTTGCATGGAATTAATCTTAATTACTGTTTTCTTAATAGCAACCAATGTTGTGAGAGTTCTTGTTATCTTCGTTTCCTCTTTCGTTTTATTTCATGCTCTGTGAATTTGACACAACCAATTTAATTATTGCATTGTGGTATTAATGAGATGTTATTGTGCGAGATCCCATGATTGCTTTGTATTGTTTGGTTGATTTGTTTTATGAATATTATTGAAATTGTGGTGAGTTTCTTGGGATAATATGATTGCAGAAAATACTCTGAGGGTCATTACTTTTTTTTTATTACAGAATTTCAGTTTTGTACATGTTTGTTTTTTTACGTTCTTTTCCGTATATGTATCTGTGTATGATTTGTTTAATTAGAATGTTAATAGGCCGCAAGATGAGACGAAGATYGATGCTTTCAAACGTGAGTTCCCTGTCTCCATGCTCCTCCTTAATGATGGTTAGATCCTTTCTCCTCCTTTTTTTTTTTTTCATTTAGGAATCTGTTTCATATTTTGAGATGAGTTTTATTTGTTTTCTCTTTTGTTATCCATATCACATGGATCTATTTTGTTTATCTTTATATGGAAATGATGGATGAATCTTTATTTTTTGTCTTAAGTTGATGGAATTGATGGCTGAATCTTTATTTTTTGTGTATGTATATGTTTGCATTTTTGTGATATCTTGATTTGCAGGGGTGATTGCAGCTATTTCACGTTTAGTTTGTGAGGTAATCGTCATTTGCGCCTTTTAATTTGTCGTTCTGATGTTTCCTGGAACACTCTTTCAATCTTCTTCTTTTTTATTTTTTTTTCATTTATATTTTTATTCTTATGATAGTCATTCGGTTAAACTTTTACTAAATGGATTCAATTGTTGTTTTCCTTTATTAGGTAATTTAGTTATTGATTAATAATAATATTTATATAATGGAGCTGTTGTTATGGTACCATATTTACATTACTTATTTTTTCTATTAAGTTGCCTGAGTTTTGTGGTCAATTAATATCATTTGTTGAAAATAAAATTGTTAATTCTAAGTTTTTTTTCCTTTCTTAATTAAGATTACTATTCATTTAATAAACATCAAACTTTCGGTGGGCCCTGGCCGTGCATTGCACGGCCATTGTTTCCTATTTCTATATAAGCCGCAACTTGAGAAAAATGGGTCAGTCCTTTTCAACCCTTCCTCTTCCGGCTCATTTCGACGGCACCTTTGGCAGCAAACTTAGTCAGGCATTTGACAAAAATCCAACCATCAGATTATAACAGAATTTCAACCATAGATAGAAAACTTCATAAGGTTTCTAACGCCACCTCCGGATTGTCGATCGGTATTCTGAATCATCGGCAAAACACCGGCGAAGCTTCTGCGCGCTGTTACGTTTCGGGCCAGCGCCGTCGAACTTCGACGGCCGATTTCCGGCGAACGGCAGGTCCAAATTTAACGAATTATATATAAATTTGTTCGTCTTTACTTCAGCTTCGAAAACCCTTAATTATTTTCATGTTTCGAGTCCTATCCAGTCGGGGTTTTGAGTTTGAAAGGTTGTGCGTATATGTAAGTACGTATTGTGTGTGATCGTGTGTGTGTTTTCCCGACCGGTGATGGTCGGAGCTTGGTCGGGGAGCAACCAGGAAGTTGTCGGCAGTGGGGCCGTCAGGCTGAGGTGATGTTGATGGGAAGGATGTGTTGAACTTTAGTTTTAAAGTTTTAGGGTGGAAATGAAATGGGTTAATAATTTATGGGTTGACTTTTGAGAATTAGATATAGTTTTGGACCCAATTGAAGATTTTAAAAACTTCAATCTGACCCTCAAAGTTTCAATTTACTCCTCCTAAATTCAACTTTGGTTTATTTTGAATTGACTCAAAAATTAGATTCTTAAAAATACCAGATTGACCCCACAAACTTTTCAAAGTTTCAAAAATCTCATTTTGACTCCAATTAATTTATTAATTTTTCAAAATCGTACAACTTGCTTATTTGTGAGCCGAAATGGGTCAAACGACTTTCAAATAATTTCAAATTCGAACCATAGCTTTGTTATAGTATCCTCCTACGTAAGACGTATCCAAAATTACAGATTTACTCTTTGAACTTCAGATTTCTAGAATCGAGATCGAACGTCTTTATTAGACTATTACGCGATCAAGTCGATTAGTTTCACTTCCATGTGACTTAGGATCTTAGATATTACTTTATTATATGTTATATTTATAATTTTTATAAATATATTATATTTTAGGACCCAACATGAGCTTTTATTTGGAAGTGACGAGGCATTTCATATACTAGATCGGGAACCTCGTAAAGCCGCCATAACAATATGCTTGATTTTGGAAAGAACTTCAAAGAAGGTGAGTAAAACTTTCTAAATTGGGGAGTTTGAGAATTCTCAAATTATAATGCGTGGTTTGTGCTTATTTGCAAGTAAAATATTTTTAACTGAAAAGTTTGAGATTTTACATATCATGAAGCACTTGTTGCTTAAACATATTTTTTTGCTTGTATAAGCTTTTAATATATATATATATATAATATATATATATATATATATATATTGAAGGAAAGTATGCAAGTGTGCATTGCCCTTGTACTTGTGTTTTAATCATAAGTTCAATCATATGATTTTTTTAAATCAAAGTTTATTGATATCGTTTGAACTCGATCGTTATCGACTGTTTGTCAATTGTACTGTTTGTAACTGTCACTGTCTGTCTGTCTGTCGTTGTCACGGTCTGTCAGGCACGAGTAGTTTGGGCAATCAATCGAGCAGGTTGCCTGTGGATTCTTGCTTGACTACTCGTGGTACCTATTCCCATTTTTCCTGGTCGGGTCGGAGACGACGACAGGATTTGGGTCGTAGATTGGGTATATTCCGGAATATGACGTACCCTGGGTTTGAATCCCAAAGCTTAAGGGACGTCGAGCCTACTGGGAGGGATAAGGAGATTCAAGGCTGCGGCCTGGAGTGTCACCTTTCATGGTGAGCGGAAACGTATGGGTCATGTTTGATCGACATTGATTCTACGTTGATGTGAGTTAATCTGGCTCGGAAGCTAAGTGCTACGCGTGGGAGCCACCTCTAGAGTCCTTCGGGAGTTAAGTGCTACGCGCGGGAGCCACCTCTAGAGTTCCGTACCCGGACACTCACTAATTAGATTGATTGTTTTTGAACGAGACAGCTTTTCCTGTCTGTTCAACTGTTAACTGTTTCAATTGATTTCTTAAAATTAAGAATGAGACAGCTTTTCCTGTCTGTTCAACTGTTAACTGTTTCAATTGATTTCTTAAAAATAAGAACGAGACAGCTTTTCCTGTTTGTTAAACTGTTAAATATTTCAATAGATTTCTTAAAAACAAATTAGCATTGTCTGTTTGTTCTAAATGTGATAATTGGTTAGTTTTTGAGAAAATCTATCGTTTGTTTAATTTTAAAATATTTTAATTTTGAAACTGATGACTAGAGTTTGTTAAACGTATGAAAATAGTTTTGCACACCAAGTGCTTGGATTATTTTATGAAAATTATTTTCTAAATTCTTGTCAGTTTTATATTTTAAAAGAAAATTTACATTTCAATTGCTTGTCCTCACTGAGCTCTTTTAGCTCACGCTCTCGTTTGTTTTAAAACCAAACTCTCCAGATACCGACGATAATGCGATTGAAGTTGACTTCGATTTTCAAGGTGAAGACTGACTCGTCTAGAGCTTTCTTTTGTCGACTTCCTTTTATTGTGATTTTATATATAGGAAAGCGAATTTCAGGTGAGAGTTTATCTTATTTATTTATTTTATTTACTATTAAGGTAGTTTTTGCAGTTGGGGCGTTACAAATGGTACTCTTCCATGTATATATATTTTTATAACTTTATTTCATGAAATATATATGAAACAAACTATTGATTTTTTTGTTGAAGTTATTTTTTTAAGTCTTCCTCTATGCACGTAGTTTTCTGCTTTGACGAAATTGTCTAAAACTTTGAAAATCCACGATTATTTGACACTAATTTTTTTATTTAAATAATTACTTGCACCAGTTTTTTTATTTATATTATGTAATTGACTGGTGTTCTATATAAATAGTGTCGTACCAGTATTTTTTACATACCAATTTTTAATTTATATTATTTGATCAATGGTCCTAATCAACTTGACTACTTATTCATATTTATTATATACTATTAGAGTTCTATATTATATGTTGTTTATTTATTGTATTTCGTGAATTGTAGTTTTGTTTGATATTTGTTGGAACTTATAATTTATTTGTTGAGATTATATATTAAGTTATATTTTCGAAAAAAAAATTATTTTTATATTAAAATTACTAAAAACATATATAATAATTTTCTTAATATTATAATAACATGTTCAAATAGCTCATGTAATACACAATGATATTACTCTATCAAAACGCAACATGTTGAGCGATACGCATTTTAAAACACGGGTATACTCATACTACCCATACTAATATTTTGTTTTTACCTTATATATTTATATTTGTTAAAATATTCTAAAAAATACTTGCAGGTTATCCATATCATTTTTCTCTTCATTCTTAAATGTCACCAAAAAAAGACTCCACATATGAACCTTGGTATTGATTTCTGATTATAATTTTTGATTCATGATCAATTTATGTGTATGATTGAACTGAGATGTCAAATGGAGTTTTATAAGCTAGCGAAAATGAGTTATGATGATTGTTTAACCATTCACAAAGGCAAATGGTACTCTTCTTGTATATTTTATTGTTTTATTCCATGAATTATATATGAAATAAACTTTTGTTGAAATTATTTTTTTCAGTCTTCCTCTGTGCACGTGGTTTTATGTTTTGACGAGATTGTCTAAATTTTTGAGAATGCACGATTATTGACATCAATTCTTTTTATTTAATTATATTTGCACCAATTTTTTTTATTTATATTATGTAATTGACTGGTAATAGTGTCGTACCAGTGTTTTTTACATACCATTTTCTAATTTATATTAGGGAAAAAAACTTTTTACTTCCCAAACTATCATGAATTTCACAAGTTACCATATAAAGTAATTTTTGTGACAATCCACCATATAATATATGCATTTTTTGCAATCAACCCTACACTCCAGATTTAAAGTGGTTTTGTACCAGATTTGTGAGGGCATTTTGGTCCAAACCCTTATATACTTCTTCCTAAAATCCAACCCTTACTGCTCCCGTTTCACATCTAATTGTTGCCAGCACCACCTCCATCACCTTCATCCTCTCCTCCACCCAATTTACAAAATTGTTTTTTATAACCAACAGTTGATCACAAAACAGATCCCAAGTCCTCATAATTCTTCCTTCTAATATTTTCAAAGATTAAGATAATATAATTATGTAAATTACTAATTAAATTACAACATATTATCACTACATATCTTGGAATATACCGAGTACATCTTTCTTTCACTAGCGATGGCAGAGTGAGGCTATGACGGCACGGAAATGAAGAGGATGAGCGGCGGAAACAGACACGCAGAAGCAAAGAGATGTGTTTCAATTTCTAGGGTCAGAATTCAGACTCGCACTTGGGAAAATTGATGCCATAATATAATTGTTGAGAAAAAGGGAATTTATAAATCCTAATTGTAATGGAATTCTTGTGCCGAATCTGAATTGTAATCAACTTGGTTTGTTTTGGCGATGGTGGAGATCTCAAGTGGATAACGTTGGTGGTTGGTGGTTGCTGAACATACATACATAATTATATACAACATTGGATGGTGAGGCCGATTAAGGGCATAAAATAGACGGGCGGTGGAGATAGAAGGGACAATGACGGAGATGGTGGTGATAAAGCTGTGTGTGCCCATATATCTACTTACATATATATATGATATATATTGTGTTTGGAGCCGTAATTCTATTGAAATAGAAATTCATTTTATACTAAGAGGATTTTAAGTTTGGTTTTAATAATATATATCCCATATATGTTGAATCTTGTTTTGTTTATATATTTAATTTTAATAAAATTGACTAATACAAGAAAAATATAATAATTTCCATTTTTAAATAATCTAATTAAATATTACAAAGAAATTAATAATTTAAATAAATAACCGTGTCGACAAAAATACCCTCAAAAAACCACTTCAAATCTGGAGTGTAGGGCTGATTGCAAAAAATGCATAGTTTATATGGCGGATTGTCACAAAAAAACACTTTATATGGTAACTTGTGAAAATCACGATAGTTGGGGGGTAAAAAGTTTTTTTCCCTGTATATTATTTGATCAATGGTCCTAATCAATTTGACTACTTGTTCCTAGATATTTATTATATACTATTAGAGAGTTCTATAGTATTTTTTTATTTCTTATTGTATTTTATGAATTATAATTTTTGTTTGATATCTGTTGGAACTTGTACTTTATTTGTTGAGATTATATATTAAGTTATATTTTCGAAAAAAAAAATTACTTTTATATTAAAATAACTCAATAAATATATATAATAATTTTCTTAATATTATAATAACGTGTACAAATAGCTTACGTAATACACAACGATATTACACAATCAAAACGCAACGTGTTGAGCGATACGCATTTTAAAACACTGGTTTTTACTCATACTACCCATACTAGTTTTTTTTAACCTTATATCTTTATCTTTGTTAAAATATTCTCAAAAATACTTGCAGGTTATCCATATCATTTTTATCTTCATTCTTAAATGTCACCAAAAAAAAGACTCGACATATGAACTTTGGTTTTGATTTCTTATTATATTTTTTGATCCATGATCGATTTATGTGTATGATTGAATTGAGATGTCAAGTGGAGTTTGATAAGCTACCACAAATGAGTTGTTTAACCTTTCACAAAGGCAAATGGTACTCTTCCTCAGTATGCATATTTTATTTTTTATTCCATGAATTATATATGAAATAAACTTTCAATTTTTTTTTTGAAATTATTTTTTTTAGTCTTCCTCTGTGCACGTGGTTTTATGTTTTGACGAGATTGTCTAAAATTCTGAAAATGCACGATTGTTCTATGTAATTTATAGTTTATTCCATAGAAATCAAATAATTGTTCATATTGAATTGACCTTTATTTTTATAATTCATAATGGTCCGTAATTCAATTTTTAAAATTCTTCATTCTGCATTTGTTCTCATTATATTCCCATCACATTATAATATTTATTTTAATTCTTATCACATACTGATTTCTAGTTTCACAGTTTAACTACATAATTTTGAAAGTGGAGCATATATATATATTTGATTTGTTGATATTATTTACAAGATTAAAATGCATGATTCATTTGGAATCTTTGGAATTATTTCAACGGGTTAAAATTGTATTCTGATTTGATATTACACATTTGAAAATGATTTATGTTTTCAATTTTGTCTTTCTCAACTTATTTGAAATATGTGGGATTTTCTTTATTTTGCAAAAAATGATTTTATTTTGAATAAAATTTGTTGTATATTTTATCAAATCTAACATACCCCCACCTTTATTTGTAATACCCCAAACTTTCACATTACTATTTGGCCAATAAGATTCATGCATGGTATATTATTTTGAAATTTAATTTGATTTCATTATGTGTTTTAGTTAGTAAACTTCTAATGAGTCCCTAAAGTATAGATAATAAGAGTTATAACAAAGTAATTAATATTTATTTGTGACAAAATAATAAGATACCAATTTATGAATAATGTTAAGTTATATGAAATAATAGTAGAATACAAGTAAACCCCAAGTTTCAAGTTATGAATATACTAACTTAATATTTTAAGATATTTATTTAAAAATAACTCAATAATACTCAAGTATACGTAATTTCGACTAAAATAACTACACACACACACACACACACACACACACACACACACACATATATATATATATATATATATATATATAAGTTATAAATTTTTTAAAATTAATACATTATTTATATATAATAATTGTGCACATATGTGTTTGACGTGTGCATGTGTGTGTTATATATATATAAAATATAGTATGCGTGTAATAATATATATATATTATGTGGTGTGTGTGCATGACTTTGCAAATAAGAAAACAAACAACACACACACACACGTAAAACTCAATACAAAGTGTAAAACAACCCAAATGAAGTTTTTGTCCAACATCGGAGATCAAAACTATAATGCCTCACTTACCATTCTATAAATAGATAGATAACCTACTTAATTGGGAAATAACTAGAAATATTAATATGAAAATTTTATTGGTGTATATATATAGTAGGGATTCATTTAATTAGGAAACCCTGTTTTAGTATATTTTCTTGAGATGTCGAGGTTTTACCAAATGATTATCGTGGGGATATTACGCGGTGTTATTTTAAGGTACATGCTCTGTTAGTCTTTCTTTAGTCTTTATTTTTATTAATTTATGGGTAGTTAAAAAAAGTATATTATTTTAATTAGCTTCTTGTGGTAAAAATTAGAGTTAGTATTTTATTTACGAGTTCTTAAGTAGTATATTATTTTGTAATGATAAAGTATTTTAGTAAAAATGTGTATTTTTCCCACAATAGTAGTATTTGTGATTTCGATTAATTTAATAGTAATTAGACTAACCAATTCTTTATTTCTAACAATATACGAGCATATGAGTTATCTGAAAAAGGAATCGTAATTTGTAAAATTGGAGTTTAAACAATATTTTTATCTTGATTAGATTACATTGAGGAAGTTGATCTGTGAGTTGAGATAGTGTAAGTTTTGGACCTGAGGTAAGTAGAAATTCATCTACAATGCATAAACATAGTATTGTTTCGTTTGCTTATATGATTGTGATTGTGGTCTGTATTATTTGAATATTATATGATTTGTTTGATGAGTTATATTGATATTTGCTTATTGAGCATATGTATTGGCATGTGCACGTGCATACATGATCCATGATCATATAAGAAAGTTTATTAAAGTATAAAAGATAGTTTTGACCACTGTTAGTGCATCGAGGCATGCGAGACATTACCTTGGGTATGTGGGACATGCTTTTATGTTATATTAAGTCCGTGCCATGTGAGACATTACTTCGGGTATGTGAGACATCCGGACTGGGTATCGTAATAATGGATTATATGTTGAGCTATTTCCGATGCACTACAGGTAGGTCAAGTGCCCAATAAGAAGAAAAATTTTAAGAAATGATTTACGCCAACAGCATGATAAGTCAAAAATGAGTTGCATTGATTTATGATATTTAATGAACATGCATAATTTCTGCTTACTGAGTTTTAGCTCATGTAGTTTATGCATTGTAGGTGAGCATGATAATATTTGAGCACTAGCTAGCTGAGTTGTTGGAGTTCCATGAAGTTTTGAGAATCCTTGTACATGGATGACGACTTGTTAGGTAGGATAATGGGCTCGTTTTTCTTTCTTTTTGAAGTTTTGTTATACCTTTTGGGGGTACTTTTAACGTGTTTGAACTTTCAACAAATATTGTAAATATGGTGTGGAGCTTTTAATTAAGTTTTATAACTCTTCATCTCTATATAAATAAATAACTTTTGTTTAAGCCATAAGCGATAACGTTTTATTCCTTTGAAAAAAATATTTACGTTCTTCAAGTAAGTAAGTTTTTACACTCAAATCGATAGGTTCTTTTCTTCCTTACGTCTGAGGAGTGGGTGTGACAGAGTGGTATCAGAGCCCAGATTTGTGTCCTGTAGACTGTCCATGTACAATGAACTCAAATCTAATGGAACACGACAATGCTAGTAAGTTAATTTAATTTGTTGTTGGGTTGTAACTTATTATATAACTCATGAATTATATTGGCCATCTGGGTTAGGTCTTGTTGACTAGATACTATAACTAGGATGAGAATGAGAGGTGGGAATAGTAGTGGAGGAAGTAGGAGGGAAGCTGAAGAGACATCAAATCCTCGTGATGATCGCGATGCTGTTATTAACCATCTGGCTGAGCTGGTGGAACGACAATCAAAACAAATTTAAGAACTCATCCAGCAGAGGGATGAACGTGGACAACCTAGGAATTAAATGAATCAACCACAACCTCAAGTAGGACAAATTGAGATAGTGGGCGAGAGATTTCGAAAACCCACCTATCTTTGAGGATGCAATAGATCCCGTGGTTGCAGAAGATTAGCTTAGAACCTTTGATAACATGTTCCAATAAAGTAGAGTTCCTGAAGGAGGAAAAGTACCGTGTGCTTCGTTTATGTTACGTGGTAGTGCAGGACACTGGTGGGATACGATGAAAAGTATAGAAAATGCCACTACCATAACTTGGGAGAGATTCAAATGACTTTTTAGGAACAAATATTTCACAGCCCCTGCACGTGTAATGAAGATGAATGAGTTCATACAATTGAGGCAAGGAGGCATGACAGTCATAGACTACATTCGTAAGTTCGAGCAATTATCAAGGTTCGCAGAGCATATGGTCAGCACTGATGCGTTGAAGATAGAACGATTCCTTGAAGGCCTGAGGCCAGAGACTTATCGAGCTGTGAGTATGTCTAGAACTCAAGGGGCAATGTATTCACTAGTTGCTAAAAGAGCATTGGTTGCAGAACAAGTTGAGTTGAAAATAAGGCATGCACAAGAGATTCGGCGTCAAATCACACAAAGGCAGGAACAACGTTGGAATGAAGCTGAAAAGAAGAGGCCGCCTCAATTCCAAGGCCCAAGATATAAATTTCAGCAGCGACGGGGGCAAGAACAAGAAGATCCAAGCAAACGTATGAGGATCGATTAGAGCAAAGCACCAGTACAACTACTTACTTGTACTAAATGTGGAAAGCAACACAGTGGAGCTTGTCTTCGGGGTTCTGGAGTATGTTTTGCATGTGGACAGCCTGGACACATAGCTAATGTGTGCCCAAATAAGCCAAAGCTCAATACCCAGGAAAGAGCACCAGCCAGGGTTTTTGGGATAACTCGTGATGATGCTGAAGTGAACCCGTCTGTTATTACAGGTAATCTAGCTGTCTTTGGTGTTCCCATATTTGCATTGTTTGATTCTGGAGCTACACAATCATTTGCATCCACTGAGTATGTGAGGAGACTTGGTAGGGTACCAGATAAAACCGAGATAGGTTATAATGTGGTAATTCCCTCTGGAGATTCAAAACTGACCAATCAGGTTTTACGAGCATGTTGTATTCCTATTGAAGGAAGAGAAATCTATATTGATCTTATTGTGTTAGACATGAGTGATTATGACATAATTCTGGGTATGGACTGGTTATCAAAGTATCATGCTACTACTAATTGCAATAAAAAGGTTGTGACATTTGAACCACCTGGAGGAGAATCTTTTTCCTTTATTGGGGCTAGTAAGAAATTTAGATTTCCAATAATTTCATTAATGAAAGCACAACGATTATTAACTAATGGTTGTAAAGGATATTTGGTAAGTGTTAGGAGTATCGAAAAACAAGATTATCTCAACATAAGTGAGGTGCCAATCATTAAAGAGTACCTTGAAGTATTTCCCGATGATTTACCAGGATTACCACCCGATCGTGAGATAGAGTTTGTAATTAATTTACAGCCTGGAACAAATCCAATATCTTAATCCCCGTATAGGATGGCACCAACTGAGTTGAAAGATTTGAAAATACAATTGCAAGAATTGATAGATAAAGGTTTCATTAAGCCCAACTTTTCACCATGGGGTGCACCTGTCTTGTTTGTTCGTAAGAAAGATGGTACGCTGAGAATGTGTATAGATTAATGAGACCTGAATAAAGTTACTATCAAGAACAAATACCCATTACCTAGGATTGATGATTTATTCGACCAACTTCAAGGTGCGATGGTATTTTCTAAGATTGACTTGCGTTCGGGTTATCATCAACTAAAGATTAAAGAAGAAGACATTCATAAGATGGCGTTTAGTACATGATATGGGCACTATGAGTTTCTAGTAATGCCATTCGGCCTGACAAATGCTCCAGCAGCATTCATGGATCTGATGAATAGGGTATTCAAAGAGTTTTTGGATAAATTTATTATAGTGTTTATTGATGATATTCTTATATATTCTAAAAATAAAGAGGATCATGCTACACACTTGAGGAAAGTGATAGAAGTATTAAAGGCAAAGCAACTTTATGCTAAATTCAAGAAATGTGAGTTTTGGTTGGATAAGGTGGTATTTTTGGGACATGTTATGTCTGGGGAAGGAATCTCAGTTGACCTAAGAAAAGTAGAAGCAGTTAACAATTGGCCTCGACCTACAAACCCTTCATAAGTACGGAGTTTTCTTGGTTTAGTAGGATATTATCGTAGATTCGTTGAAGGAGTTTCAAAAATTGCTTCACCATTAACGCAATTAACTAGAAAGAGTGTGCCTTTTAAGTGGACAGAAGCATGCGAACAAAGCTTTCAAGAACTGAAAATGGGATTAACATCGGCACCTATCCTATCAATCCCATCAGGTACAGGAGGTTTTGTAGTATACAGTGATGCGTCTAAGAATGGTTTGAGTTCTGTGCTGATGCAGAATGGCAGGGTAATAACATATGCATCTAGGCAATTGAAGGATTATGAAAAGAACTACCATACACATGATTTGGAGCTTGCAGCAGTAGTGTTTGCACTTAAGATTTGGAGACATTACCTATACGGAGAACGTTGTGAGATTTACACCGATCACAAGAGTTTGAAATACCTTTTCACGCAAAAGGATCTCAATATGAGACAACGAAGGTGGTTGGAACTTGTGAAGGATTACGATTGCGTGATCAACTACCATCCAGGCAAGGCCAATGTCGTAGCTGATGCATTAAGCAGAAAGTCAATGAAACAAAATGTAGTAAATACATCAATTCAAAAGCGAGAGTTGCTTGACTTATATAAGATGAATGTAGAAGTGATCCAACAAGGATTATTGGAGGCAAAACTAGCAGCTTTGACTCTTCAACCTACCTTAATCGATAGAATCCAACAGGAACAACATGCTGATGAATATCTAGTCAAAGTCAAGAAGGAAGCTTCTCAAGGGACAACATCTAACTTCTAACTATCCAAGGATGGTGCACTTTAATTCAAAGGCCGGTTATGTGTGCCAAAGGCGGGGAGTGTTCGTGAAGATCTCATGGCAGAAGCTCATTCAGCACCGTATTCTGTACATCCAGGATCTACTAAGATGTATAAAGACTTGAAGATGCATTACTGGTGGCCAGGTATAAAAAGAGATATCGCGCAATATGTAGAGCAGTGCTTGACATGCCAGCAGATAAAAGCAGAACATCAAATACCAGTAGGAACACTACAACCTTTGTTTATACCAGAATGGAAATGGGAAAATATCACTATGGATTTTATGACGGGATTACCAAAAATGGTTAAAGATCACGATGCTATCTGGGTTATTGTAGATCGATTAACTAAATCTGCTCATTTTCTACCTATTTTCTCTACCTATTCGATGGATCGTTATGCTTAGATTTACATACAGGAGATAGTCAAACTTCACGAGAGTACCATTATCCATCGTTTCAGATAGAGATTCAAGATTTTTATCCACTTTCTGGAAAAGTTTCCACAAGGCATTGGGGACCAAGTTATCTTTCAGTACCACATATCATCCTCAAACTGACGGATAATCAAAATGAATGATACAAACATTAGAAAATATGCTTAGGGCTTGCGTGTTGGATTTTCAAGGCTAATGGAGCAAGTTTTTGCCACTAATAGGATTCTCTTACAATAATAGTCATCAGTCTACTATAGGGATGGCACCTTATGAAGCGTTATACGGTCGGGAATATCGATCTCCAGTACATTGGGATGAAGTCGGTGAGAGAAAACTTTTAGGTCCAGACATGATCTAAGAAATGCCAGAAACTATTTCACTAATATGAGAAAGAATGAAAACTGCCCAGAGTCGACAGAAGAGCTATTTAGACAAAAGAAGAAGGCCACTGGAGTTTGCAATAGGTGATCAAGTATTTATAAAGATAGCTCCAATGAGAGGTGTTATACGATTTGGCAAGAGAGGGAAGCTCAATCCAAGATACATTGGTCCATTTCCCATCATAGAGAGAGTTCGTGATGTTGCATATAGACTCAACTTACCTAATTCAATGTCACAAATACATGATGTTTTTCATGTATCTATGCTGAAGAAGTATGTTTCAAACCCATACCACATGTTGAAGAGAGACCCTATAGAGCTGAAAGCAGACTTAAGCTATAAGGAGTTACCTTTACAAATCTTATTACGAGAGGTAAAACAACTTAGGAATAAAGAAATTCCACTGGTAAAAGCGCTATGGAGAAACCAGTCAATAGAAGAAGCAACGTGGGGAAGAGAGGACGAAATGAGGGCCAAGTACCCAGAACTTTTCAGGTAACTAAATTTTGGGGACAAAATTCTTATAAGGAGGGGAGGATGTAATACCCCAAACTTTCACATTACTATTTGGCCAATAAGATTCATGCATGGTATATTATTTAGATAATTTATATGATTTTGAAATTTAATTTGATTTCATTATGTGTGTTAGTTAGTAAACTTCTAATGAGTTTCTAAAGTATAACTAATAACAGTTATAACAAAGTAATTAATATTTCTTTGGGACAAAATAATAAGATACCAATTTACGATTAATGTTAAGTTATATGAAATAATAGTAGAATACAAGTAAATTCCAAGTTTCAAGTTATGAATATACTAACTTAATATTTTAAGATATTTATTTAAAAATAATTAAATAATACTCAAGTATACGTAATTTCGACTAAAATAACTACTAATATATATATACAAGATATAAATTCTTTAAAATTAATACATTATATATAATAATTGTGCACGTATGTGTGTGTTATATAGTGCATGATAAGCATGTGTTATATATATATATATATATATATTATATAAATATATATATATATATATATATATATATATATATATATATATAAAATATATGCGACGTGCATGTGTGTTATTATATATAAGATAGTGCATGTGTAATTATATATATATATATATATATATATATATATATATATATATATGTGTGTTGTGTGTGTGTGTGTGGTGTGTGGTGTGTGTGTGTGTGTGTGTAGGGGGTACGTGTGCATGTGTGTGTTATATATATAATATATTACTAGTTCGGAAACCCGCGTTTACGCGGGCATACCGAGCAAAAACATGTTAACAAAAGAGTAAAAAGTGGGAAAATAAGAAATATTGTCAATAATACAATTTATTGAAAGTGTTCACTTAAGATTATGAAAAACCTCCTTGTAAACAACATTTGCAGTCTTTTTAACAATATTACCATCATCGTCACACCTTAGGATTTTTAATCCTTTACGACTCTTGACCCGAGAGACTGCGACGTAGAGTTGACCGTGGCTAAAAACCGGCATTGGCAAATTCAAACTGACATTTGAAAGAGTTTGACCCTGGATTTTGTTTATGGTCATTGCGAAACGAACAATTAGCGAAAACTGTCTCCTTTGAAATTTGAACGGAACTCTACTGTCCGACGGACTCAGTACCATTCGTGGAATGTAAACCTTAATCCTAACATTAGTTCCAGATAAAATCTCCGCTTCGATAATGCGATCTCTGAGTTGCGTAACAACTAATCTAGTACCATTGCACAGCCCCGAAGCCTGATCTATATTTCTAATCAACATAACCGGAACTCCAATTTTTAATTTCAGAATATGATTGGGGATTCCGGAGCACTTTATCGTGTTAAGAAAATTTGTCGAATAGACTTGATGCTGAGCTTCTCCATTAACACATGTTTTGCAAATTGTGTAAGAGCTAAGATAAATTCTTTCATCACCCAGAAGAATCGACATCACGTAGTCATTCACTGTCTCGACTATGATATTAGTTGGAGCAAGAATAACTCTTTCTTTGAAGAATGAGTGGTTGACAAAGTTTTGTAAAAGAGATAGATAAGTGCTCTCAACAATTGCATCCACATGATCACCTGAAGTCTGGAGAAGTATATCGTCAGGTATATCAATTAAAGTCTGACCATCCACTTCAATACCAATTTTTCCATCACCGATTTTGAGAATTCAATTAGAGAAATCTCGAATTTCACGTTCAACTGATTTTGACATTGATTGTCCGACTGTTTACCTCATATTCTTTGTCAAACGAAGTATCTTACAATGTTCCCATAATCTAGATGAACAAATACTGGCATACACAATATCTTATCGAGTACCCTTTGGAACAACCGGGAGAATTTGATGAAAGTCTCCACCTAGAACTTTAACTTTCCCGGAAAATGGTAAGTCCTTTCTTTCTTCAGGTGCGATATGCTTCAAACTTTTATCTAGAGCTTCAAAAAAAAAATCGACTCATCATTGGTGGCTCATCCCATATAATTAGTTTTGCCCAATCAAGAAGAGCAACTAATTCTGTTCCAGGGGTAACTGTACACATTGAATCTTCAGTTATTGTTAATGGTATTCCAAATCGAGAGTGTGCCGTTCTTCCAACTGGAAGCAGAAGTTCCGCAACACCACTCGAAGCAACATTGAGAACGATTTCACATTTGAAACGTAAAGCAGCAGATAATGTTCGCCAAATGAATGTTTTACCCATACCTCCATAACCGTATACAAAATAAACACCACCCTCATCATTTGTAGCAGCACTTAAAATTTTTGAATAGATTGTCCTTTGTTCATCTCTTAATGATGAGCACAACTTCTGATGTTCGGCTTCCAAAAGACATCTGTCAAAATTAAGTTCTTGCTGGATAAGTTTGTTATTTCCGTCAGTCGTTAAAGAATCATTGGGTAAAGGCATATCAGGGAAGTTCAACAGGGATTTTCCATTAGTTTGGAGAAGTTTTTCCAATTCAATCAAGGTATAGTTTTTCAACATATCATCACTTAGTTGAAGATCTGAACAGAGAAAAAAAATACTCAAAATTATTCGAATATAAGTGAATCATACTCGTAGATAATTAATTAAAACAAAATTATTGATTATATAAATAACCAATTAAAAGAATTAAATACTACTTACCTTCTATACCCACAATCATACGTTGTCTTCGCAAGATGTCGTCTGCAAGAAGATGTCATGTCTTTTCCCATACATACCCAGGCCTTGAAACACTCGAAGACATTAACAACGATGCGAAGAGCTTTCTTAGGAATGACGATAAACCCCAGTAACTTGCTTCGACAATACCATCAACGTATTCTCTATCATCATCCAACAATCCCAAAGAATAACATGTAACCTTGAAATTGGGGTAAAAAATGTTGTTAATTTTACGTATATCTTCATGAAATCTTTCTCCTCGGGAAAGATGTAGCATCATCGACAAATAATATGCTTCTCCAACACCGGGCGGAACATAATCCAACCTACCAATTTTAAATCCACGTTGTCTTTTTCTCCAAACACGACATGTGGTATCCCAAAAGAATTTCGTGGGGAATTCTGTATACGACAACAATCTGGCATGTGAATACTTCTTATTACATGCCATCTACGCTAGAAACACTGATTCCCTTCCGTCTTCTTCGACAATTACTCGATCAATAGTGTCGTCATCGTTATAAAAGACTGGTTGCTCATCGAGTAGGTGGAAGCTCAATATCTGTACAGATGGTTTCCTATAATGGATATCCAATCCAAAAAGACGCCACACTACCTCGCACAGAGAGATATATCTACACTTGTAGTAGTTTTTTTTATCTCATCCACGACTTCATCCTTTGAAATTCCGCCATCTGAATCCTCGGTTATAGACACAGTGACTCGATCGTGCCCTTTAATATATACTTAAACATGTACTTAGTTTATCTAAACTGATTACACCATTCTACGTTAATGTGAGCTTGATACCTCATCAAGAGATGAGGACTATACGGAACGACAAACTTGTTATCTAAACTGACGCTATTCTTAACCACTGAGATTCTCGTATCTCTTCTCTTATACAGTGGGTATCCATCATCATCAACAGTGGTTGTATCAGTGTATGGTTTAGGAAAGCCCTTAATACACTTCCCTTTCTTTAAGCAGACTTTCTCTGTCTTCGAGCTGCACGGACCATGCATCATGTGTTGAGTCACCAGTTCATGCAAAAAGGCATTTGTTTCTTTATTTGGTATCTCTGCTGATATGACTTCATCAACATCCTGTGGCGTCAGAATCTTACATTCACGGTCGAGGAAAACCAAAATATGCGCATGAGGCAAACCGCGCTTTTGAAATTCTACTGTGTAGATTACTGCTTTAAACAAATTGATTTAGTAATTAGTAATAAATTTAAAAAGAATTCACAAAATAGAAGGTTGAATGTGAAATATGGTTTAGAAATATATATATAAAATGCAATAAAAATATATTTAAATAAGGATGTTGGATGTGTAAATAAAATGTTAATAACATTACCAGGCATGAGATTCTTACTACATTATGTTTTTTTGTATGCTCCTGGAATAATGTACCATGAGAGTTGTATGTGACAAAAGAAATAACATATTGGTAATGTAGGTTCGCACCTGCTCGAGTCTTTCGGAATAGTTCCAATTCCGTCATATCCTTTACGATTCGATCCAGCTTGATCTTGAAGATTCGGCATACGATATCTCCTCTGCTATTTAGATATCGGGTTATTTCTGGCCACTTTGGGTTGCATGTGATTGTGATGAATAGATCCGGATAGCCAAACCACTTGCAAATTGCCATTGCATCCCGATAATTTTGAATCATATATCTAGCTCCACCAGTGAAGGACGTTGGCATAACTATTCTCTGACTAGTCAAAGTTGCATCTGTTTTGCCTTTTGACATGACATCCTTGAGATTTTTATACTTATCAGACCTTAGCAATACCTGATTAAATCTAATAAACTTTATTCTTTCACACTCGACCATCGTGTATCCATCAACCAAGAATTCTTGAAAAAGCCTTCGAGAAAATAATAGTGTTTTAGACTCACACTGTCGTTCTTGAATCCTAAAAGCAAAAAATCCTCACATTGTCAATTTATCCCTTTTAGTCGACGTAGTCGTGGATGAAATATCACTATGTTTGATGCCAAGGCGAAAACCATCTTGACCATATGGAAACAACAAAGGATATTGCAAAGCAAGATAAGAAGGGTGCAATTCGCTTATTCTCTGCAATGAACCGGAACAACTCTCTATAATTATATCCCTATTATCAAAAGCAAAGTCAAAATCTCTTGGGATAAGAGCAGCTACTTCAAGATCAGTGGGAAGATTGAATGTTCTACCATCAAATTCTCTTCCACCGATTAGTTTCAACATGAGACCAGACTGATCGTCTATGATACCACATTCTCTGACACTTCTGAATAATTGCACCAGAGGATTATGAACATCAAGCATGGTTTTGATATGTTCAATGATTGTGGGATCAAATGAGCTTGTTCTGCCTTCAGTACATGTGCTGAATTAGATAGGTTAAACTGTTATTATTAAAAGTATTATAAATTGACAAATTTAAGATAAGTAGAGCTAGATTTCAAAAAGGCATACGAAAAAGGACAACATACCCAATTGCATTAATTCTATTTTGAATTTCATGCTCAGTGTCATATATGTAGATTTGTGAAAACTTTGGGGATTCTCCAGATATCGGTAACAAACTCCCTATACGATGATAGTTTGCACCTTTCAACTTGAAAACATAGGGCCCTTGTCCCCTATTGATTGATGTATCTATATTCCCTCCAAGTGAAGTGAAACTAAAATGCTATTATATCCACGAATGTTGTCTATATATTTGTTGCTCCGAAGATCGTGACCAAATAACAAATTTCGAAGAATTAAAGGAGGGTCGGTTAGGAAAGGCAACTCAACCTTACCATTACCGCAACATTTGGAGAACATTGGAGATGCAGGTTTTGTTGTCTTTTCAATGCGTTCATCATACCACATAATTACGTGGCAGAATACACAACTATATGTTGGGTCATCATTGTCGACTTAACCTAAGAAAAATGTACATACATAATTTATGAGTTGAAATAAAAAAAAAAACTTATTCGCGGGAATAAATACCGATTAAATTGACCTGTTGAGTCAGTGGGTTTATTGTAAACAGATCTTCTACGTCGACGTCTGGCAGATGGGTTTCGAGTATAACGTACGTCTAAATAATTACAATTGACATATAAAAAGTAAAAAATTAATGAGATCAGAAGTCTAAATACGTGTATAATTAGTCGAAATATTTTTGTTAGTCTATACATGAGACACCTCTTCGAATTCTTGTTGTAGTTGATGTTGCGGCTGATCGCTTAGTTTGTTGGTTATTTGTCGATTTTCCATGAAGAGACACTGTGATATTGTTAAAGAGTTAATAGGTTTGTTTTGGGAAGTAGTAAATGAGTAAGTCCAAAAATCTGTAATATTTATAAAAATTATTAAAAAATAGGGTTGTTATTTTTTTTTAATAACCAGAAAATCTTGTTATCGGTACATCACAAAATACCATGAATATGTTAACAAAGAAGTAAATGTCTGAATATTGCTAATGATAAAAATAAGTTTAGGAAAGAGAAGTTCTTTCTCATTCCTATTCACACAAAAAAATATTAAATTATAAGGTCACGTAAATCAGATTATTGTACTTGTGTAGACGAATTTTTGAATAGTATAAGTAAAATGGCCAAATGAAATAATTCATGCAATAGAACTACCTGAACGCTTAATATTCAGACGGTAACGTTTATAACTCCTTGCTTTTTTGACATCCATATGGGTATTTTGTGAAGTACCTGGATGATCTGTAAGTGGGATGAGGATATTTAGTGAAAGGTTTATCTCCATATTTGTTTATGGTATGACTCATAAGTATTGATATATTACTTTGATTTTGTGATAATCTAACCTTGTATGTTCTAAAAACTGGTACAACCCATTAGTTGAAGAACGCTTAAGGCCTCAGAATTTGTATTAAATCTTTGAGTAACATCCGAATAAGGTGTGGATGTTTGTATTCTTTGTTTGTCGCGATTAATTGAAGAATAAACTAAGAAAAAATAAAACATAATCGAAACATAAATAAATTATTTATAATAAGTTATAATACACAGTTAATCATTGTCATTCCAAGTTTCCTTATATTTGATCTTACCATTTGTCACATCAGATAATAGGAATCGTCTTTTGTTATTCTTTGATGCTACCATAATAAAAAGACAACAATTAATTGAACATGAGATAAACATACAAAATAACATTTATGCGCAATTATCTTTTACAATATAAATTATGTAAACATTTTTTATAAATTATTATAGAACTTACAATTAGTAATATCTGCTAGTGCTTGTGGAGAAGTGAATTGTTGAGAAGTCAAACCTAATACAAATATTTAAATTACATTAATCGGCTGAACAAAATTGTTAATTATATGTTACAGTAACTAAATATTTATTCAATACTGGAAAATCTATGTATTTATACACATTGACCAGTCACTCAATGATATTATGATGATTAACTGAAAAATTGAATGAACTAATAAGGACTTTATTCAAGAAATATTTAAACACACATTAAATGGTTAATATATATATAAAGAAAATGGGCTTACTGTTAATGGAGTGAAATGTTGAAGGTCGTGGAATAAACTCTTGAGTACTCGTTCCTATTAGGCAAGAACATAAATAATATAAGTGCGCGTATGTTTTAACAAATGTTACTTTCCTCAATATGCTGCGACTTAATTCATCCTAACAACAAAATAACGAATAGCACGTTACGCTAATTTATTAAAAATTCATAAAAATTATTAGGAATTTAAATAACCTGTCGAATAGAAATGTCCGGTATATGACGGAGGTGATGGAAAAATTAAATCCGCCTGCTTGGTGTAATTATTTTCTTTGTTGCTTATAATGTCTGTTAACAGTAAGTGTGCATTGATCAAATCAAATATTTTAAAATAAAATTGAATACTCCGTACCATCTTGATGTACTATTTATAACAAAAAGAAAATATTTGTTAATGAAATAAGAAAGAAATTTGTCAAATATTACTCATGTATACCTTGTGACTGGGAATTATGTTTGTTCGATATAATTGTCTTCGGATCTTTCTTGCGTTGCTTGCTGGATCAAATGGCCTATTGGGCGGCAGCAACTGTACCACATATATTTTGCGGTAACATATCGTTAGAATTAAAGAACTAAATTTATACTCACTATTGTAACAATTCCAAGAACAAAAATTTATATATGTTTAAATAAATAATTCATAGAATTGTATTGATAAATAGTAATTCAAAATTAAAACTTTTTGATTAAAGTATAATATGCTTATGCATGAAAGTGAAAAGTTCTTGGAGAAACCAAAATCAGATATAAACTATTTATCGCTCCTAAAAAATAAATAAATAAAACTATGCATATATTTGTTTTTGTTTTTAAAAAAAACGGAAAACAGGTTATAATAACAAACTGAATTTGTAACTCGTCATTTTTTTCAGCAAATAAAAAAAATGTAAATAGAAGAAGAATTAAGTAGTAGAATACATAAAAATAAATAAAAAAATATCTTAAAGATGTGTTACCGAATGAAGCAGAGTTGGTGTTTAGTAAAACCGAATATGCAGACGTATGGTGATCTGTTGAGAAAAATTGATGATATATTATATTGCGTATACGTGATATGCAACGCGGAATTAAAAGAGTCATTTTGAAAAATATCAACATAAGTACATGAATTACCTTTGTGTCGTTTTTTGTTCAAAATGAACTTCCTAAGCATACGATTGTATTTTAGATCCTGTTCTGCCATTCGATTCCTAAGTACATGGAGTGATTATGTTTCAGAAATTTATAAATAATAAATTCAATGTACTGTACGATGTAATGGATTCATATAGGGTTAAATAAAACAAAGAATTTTCGATGCATAGACTCGTTTGGTGTATAACAGATTGTTGAGACAAAAGAAAATAGATGCGTTAAAGTAGAATGAAATATAACCTTGCAAAATGGAGGAATATTGCACCAACAGAGTAGTTGCTATTTGTTATACAGTTGAAGGCTTGATGTTTATTTCATTATATATAACAGATCATGCAGTAACAATTTATTAAAATATATTATGATGGTTTGTTGGTGGTTATTTAGTCGTCATCTTTTTTTTGGGAATAATTCATTTTATTACGTATTAAATATTATATCCTAACAAATGAACAACAATACTTTAATAGATATTAAAAATGTATGTGTTTATTACAAATCGTGCTGAAGAAATACTCAGATTCTGATATATATATATATATATATACACACACACACAGTTAAGTACTAAATAAATATTGTTGATATGATTATATACTTTTGCCATATTATCAATATATGTTAACAAAAATGATTACTTTAACTAAAGGAAAACACTGATTCTGCATATACTTTGATATGATTTTTATTTACATTGATTGTGCATATAAGTTGATTTGTTATTTATTTACATTGATTGTGCATTCCGCATTGGTTGATATCTATTGAGTAAATAATATCTGTTTGATATTTACCAAAATAAATAATTACTAAATTAATCAAATATTCTAAAAAAAACACTTTGAAATGAGTTATACATGAACACAAATAAATAGGCTGCGAGACCATAATATTAGGATCCAAAAACAAAATTTAAATAAGAGATTGAACTATATCTTTTGGAAGGAGAGATGACACCATAACAAAATAAAACGGATAAATTTATTTTCACTCAATACCATCTACATCTAATGTTCAACTAAACGCAGCTCCAATACGAATCCAGGTGCATGTAGAACTTTGAACTCTAACATGTTATCAACTTGCAGTGAAAAGTGACTAAGGAAATCCTTGCAGCCAGAATGCATGTAATGTCGATCTGTATTTTTTTTAATCTTTACAATCCAACGTGACATTCCATACCAAATAGTAGCTTGTGTCTTGTCATGGAGGTTTGACGGCACTATGAATGACTTCCAGAATTGTGAATTGATAATCTAATCAAAAAAACAATGTAGATAGAACCAAACGTCATAACCAAGAAAGTTATAAATACTTACTTAAAATAATATAGCTTTAATACTCACAATATGGTCACGTTCAAAATTACTTCTCATTAGAGTGACACGAAAACTCGGAGGATTATATTCACCATTAATCGTTGATACTCCAGCAATTTGCATCATCTCAACACTTCGTCCATCGAATATTGTAACATCAAAGATCATGTGTTCAACATGGGTATAAACCAACATAGCACGTGTCTGGAGGTTATTATCAGTTGTAAATGCGTGCCAACCATTGCCAAAATGTATCTGTTCGAGTAAAATATACTATATGAATGTATGTTTGAAAATTTTTGAGGAACTTACATTTAAAAATTTAAACATATATCAGCAAAATGGGTAAATGAGAAACTGGTGGACTTAAAAAAACTCACATCTCGCCGCTCCAATTGTACAGGCCAACACTCTCCACGTATATTCCTCATAGTCCAAACTGGTAGTTCATCGTACTCATCAAAATAGCGTGAAGCAAGATTGGATATTTTAGTCTGACAAATATATTCGATTTGTATAAGAATGAATATATAAAACTGAATTGCAATTTCAGTTTACAGACTATTTAATATCTGTAAATTTAAACAGTGTCGAGTATCATTTACTTAGCAATATCAAACATAAATCTACTTCTAGCCCTTTATTGTTAAGAAAACAGATATTAACTGATAACAAATAATTATAAACTACATCAATTTTCTTTATATATATGGAAACATTCAAACAATTAAATTTTACTATTGCTTCGCAATGCTCGTATAAGAAAATCCGCATAAAGGTAGGCACCCTCCTAGAACTCATGATGTAAGAAAAGATGCAGAAAATCGAATGGAGAAGATGAAAAAAAAAAGAGGGGGCTAAATAGTTGGAGAACGGCGGCTGTGAAGTTATTTAACCCTAAACTATTATCTCTATTAAATAATATACTTGTAAACCTATTGATAATGGGGCAGATTATCGGAGTACGCGCATTGGCTAAAAGTATGTATATTTTATAACGTAGATATATATAGGAATTAAAAATAAAAGAGGTTATATATTATATTAGAGATAAATATAAACACGGGTAATAATGAGACGTCTAATGTCGCATTAAATAAACTCTAATCTCTAACTTAGCTTTCATCGAAATATTTTTTTTTAAAACCAGTTATATTTACATTTAATTATTAAATATATAAATAAATAGTAATTTATCTGTAATTCCATACAACTCCTTTTTTTTTTAAATCAGATTAAATAACATTAATAAATGTCGTTGTTTCAACCCAAAGAATGACCAGCGTTGAGAACGCCTGAAACCTTGAACACCCTCCTGATCTGCACCACAAACACAAGTTAGAAAGGACCACCGGGGGTTTTTCGGTGGAAACCTCTCTGATGCTTAAGTCAGTAAGCGTTTGAGGTGTTTTCCAGAAAAGGAAGCAGGAATGCTCAAGAGAATAACATACCTCCCTCAGCCTTGGGGCTGAGATATTTATAGTTTCTCCTAACGGGGACCCCAGCCGGGATCTCGGGAGCACATGCCGCGAATTAAGGGCCGTTTTGGCAAACAATTTTGACAAGTGGTCCCACTTGTCTCTTTGCCGGGAATCTAGGAAACAGATCTCCCCTGTTCCAGGCCTTCCTTATTTCCTTCTCCTGTATAACCTCGGTATTAATGTCAGACTTGACTCTAGTCGGGTCTTCCTTGTTCCAGGTCTTCCTCAGTCCGTATTATTTCAGTTCTCTAGGACTCCAGCAGAATTTAAGGGACCAGAACTGTCGTGATCCAGCTCTTCCTCAAATCTTGCTATAATGAGGACGAGCTCTATTCCTCAGAGGACTTAATCAGGTCTCTCACCCAGACCAGGCTAAACTTCAGTCCCCGAAACGTCAGCTCGACACAATCTTCAAGCTTTTAATGATCTCTTCAAGATGGCTAAGTTCAGGAAGGATCACGGGCGATAACCACCTCTTCCTGACATTCCTGATGTCATCAGGAGGGTTAATTAGATCTTTCTCTGAGATAGAGCTGTTCTAACCCTCTCTTAATTTATCTAACTACTCCGAGTCAGAGCTACCCCAAATCAGGTCTGGCGTATATGTTGCCCTATCAACTCCTCCCCCCAAATGGTTGGGGTAGATCGGTAATATCCCAAATCTCTTTCGAAATAAATGAGGCCATTCTGTCTTTTATGACTTATTGTACTGAGGGAATCCCGAGATATCCGCCTGCCAAACAGCCCTAATTATTGGCATTAGTGGTGTCGATTTGCTTTCCCAAACGGTCCCTATTCCCACACGTCTTTTCCGTAACTGACAACTTGGTGGCGTGTGATTTGACCTAGGGCGGTTGACGCTCCAGCTCACCACGTAAAGTACTGTTTGCATTAAATGCGGGGATCCCATCAAATCCCGCCTTCCTCAATTTCCGATTTTCAAATTCATCAACTTGCTTTTTGTCCCTCCATATTCCTTCTTTCCCTTTACTTTTCAAATTCTATCTTCTCATCGTCCTGAATTTATCTCCTTCTCCAAAATTCCGGCAACTTTCACAACTCCGCTCCACTTCCGTCCAGCCTTCACTATCTTATAACCAGGTACTCTCTCATCCCCCTTTTAATCATGTCAGTAGTTCCTTCTCAATCTGATTCCCCCGGGGGGAGTTCATCCGCCGCGCCGGAGAACTCTACCTCTACTGTACATTTTTCTTCTTTAGAGTCGCCTCCGGTGGCTCCTCAGGAGGGACTTCCGGTAACCTTCTTAGGGAGACCCCCAGTAATTCCTCTGAATCCCCCTTCCGATAATATCTCTTCCATAGTTAGTAATCAAACCTTGTGAGACATCCGAGCCACCTTTAATATTACCAATGACTTTATTTTTACCAGTCCGTCACTAGACGAGAGAGCCACCGCTCCTCTACCGCAACACTTAACCTTCTACGTGGATCAGTTCCACGCCGGCTTAAGTCTTCCCGTCCACCCTTTTATCCTCGCTGTTTCCCGGATGTACCAGATTCCGGTACATCAGTTTCTTCCTAATGCTTTCCGGGTAATGGCGAGTTTTCATCTGGCGGCCCAATATTCTGGAATAACTCCCACGGCCCAACTCTTTTACTCTCTCTTTTTGGCTAAGAGTTCTTCGGGCTTTTTCTATCTCTCTGCTAGACCAGACGTTCATTTCTTGTTTGGTCTGCCTACATCCCACAAGGCCTGGAGGAAGAAGTTTTTCTTCGTCCAGTGTTCTGGAGATTGGGGTTTTTCTCCTGTCTCCATCGATCTCTTGCCGCAGCAGGCCTCCCTACCCCAGGGTGAGAGGCCCCCACACGTAGCCCTAAAAATAACAACCCCCAACTCCAAGCCCATGGACATCACTAAAGTCCTCAAACCTGACCTCTTAACCTTCTTCATAACCCAACAACAGAGCGGTCCTCTGCCAGATCGCATTGGTATTATTTCATGCTGACTATTAGTTTATCCTTGTAACTTCATCATCAATGAGTACTAACAGATCTATCTTCCTGTTCCAGTAAATATGTTGAAGGCACGCTTGGAAGCCAAGGCAGAGAAAGGCACCAGGGCTGGTCAAAAGAGCCCACTGGGAGAATCCTCCAGAGCTTCTCCCACCTTGGAGGAGGTTACCTTGGCAGCACTCCCTTTAGATCCAGCCCAGGGGCAGACCCAGGCCACTCCGGTTACTATCCCTCCTTTTGGGACAGTGAGGAAAAGCCCAGAGCCAGCAAGGAGAGCTGCACCTGAGTTGGGAGCCCCAATCCAAGTGATCCCGTCTTCTGAGGATCTTGGGGAAGAGCAACTGCAGAGGCGAAAGAGAAAGAGGTCTGATCCAGAAGTCATCCTTGAGGTAACCCCTCAGGCCTTCCAAGTCCCCTCTAACCCTAATCAGATCTTTTTCAACAGGTATGTCCTGAACTGCCCAGGTGAAGTAGCTAGGCAGTTCATGATGGGATTAGCTCCTGTCGCTCATCGCCGGACCGCGGACAAGATGTCCGATCCTGAGTTGGTAGAGTCCTTCTGCCGGTCCGAGGCACAGGTAAAGCACTTACCACATGTCCCTTATCCCCTTTTCACAAGTTTCGGCTAACTTTCCTCTGCTCTACCCCTTCAGACGGTGGTGTTCAGAGCTTCCCTGCTAGCCCGACTGCGCAGTTCTTTACTGCAAATAGATCTGAAAGCGGAGATCGAGCTCTTGAAGAAACAGAGGAAGGAGCTATTGGCCAAGTGTCATGGTCTTGACGGAGAGGTGGAGATGCTCAAGTCAGAGCTGGCTACGATTAAGGAGGAGTTATCGGAGCCAAAGACGGTGCAACAGGAGTCGGAGGGCAGGGCCCGTGCTCAAGCCATTTTGCACGAGGAAGAGTTCAAAAAGCTCAAGGAGAGAGCCAAGAAGGCTAGGGCTGAAGGCGAAGCCGATGGAGAAGTTAAAGGTCTCACGGAAGGAGAAGCAAAAGAGAGGCTCGGATTCCTGAATTCTGAAGAAGGTCTGCGCTTGATCCAATTAACTCGAGCTACCACGCGCCAGGACTTTCTAGGATCGATTGAGCTTTATGACCTGCTGGTTACCGAGGCGGAGGCATTCTTCCTGCTCGGCGTGGATGCTCATGCCAAATGGATATCCGATAATCCTTCTCTGTCTTTTGACCGAACTACCCCTATCACTGGCGCGTCCGAGCCTACCTCCTTCACCTATGTTGCCGAAGACGACCGCCTCCATCTGCTGGACGATCTGACTTTTGCTGACCACATTCGCCAGACCTTTTGTTCCTCTTCCTCGGCGTCTTCTCCTCCCCCCAACCCAACGCTGGCGATGGTGGTGGTCAATTCCCCAACCTTCGCCAACTTGGGTTATTTAGAAGAGTCTACGCAGTTCGCGAAAGATTTTTCTGAGGTGTCTCAAGCTCCAGATCAAGCATGAGGAAGAGCGGGGTCAGCCAATCGAGAATGTAGCTCGTGCTGTCCGGAAAGCCTGTCTGCTTAATTCTCCTCCTTATGTTTTATTAGAGACAGATCTGTAGTTGTGGCCTGTGTGGCTGATCTGTTCTATTTTGTTTACCAAAATATCTTTGTACTGAACTGTCTTTGATTAATAATAAATGTGTTTTGTCTTATTGCGACCTTTGGCCTTCTAGGGTTTCCTGGCTTTCCGGAAACCCTGGTACTTTTTATTCCCTGGCACGTGCTTGTCTTCTCTATAAATACGTATATGCATGCTTTATTTTTTCATCATTCATCTGAAAAATGTCTTCTTCTCCCTTGATCGAAGAACTTAATACGGTGAAGAGAAAAAACATCTCCCTGGTTGTGGAGAAATTCAAGCTTTCCGATCAACTGGTCTTGCTCAAGGAAAAAATTGGTTATCTCTATCGGCTTCTGGAGAGGAAACGTCAGAAGAGATGTTTCTACAAAAGAGAGTGGGCTGAACTCCCGCAAGTTAACCGCCAACTCCAGGAGGAGAAGGCGGATCTAGCCGAATCGGTGAATCGACTGACCGTCGCTGCTGGCAAATCTCAAGCACTTGCCGATCGATCTGAAAAATATCGCCACCGCCTGCATGAGACCGAGCGTGAGCTCTGGTGAGTTTGCCGAGCTTTTGCTTCAGATCGGCGTGCTTCACCCAGATGAATATCTGGGTTTTATCTCTTTTGTTTCCTGCAAATTTATGTGATCAAAGTTGCCAACCTTCGTAGAAAGTATGGGCAACCTGTTT
>BMAC01000793.1:69064-94324 GCA_014905375.1 Phtheirospermum japonicum | reverse complement strand
GGCTTGAAACTGACAATCAGGTCAGGTAAAATCGAGGACATCCGTTCTTAGAAAATCCTGGCTTATTTATGAATGCATCTAAATTGGTGAACGAGAATAAACCTGTAATTTTATTCAATCAAATAAAAGTTAAAAAATTACAATTATGCGTAAAATTTTCGTAAGTTGGTAATGTTCCAAGCACGGGGAATCTCCGTCCCATCCAGCTCTTCCATCTTGTAAGCTCCTCCGACTAGAACCTGGGTGACTCGGAGGGGCCCCTGCCACGCGGCGTCTAGCTTCCCTTTGGCTTGTCCCAAATCAGCTCTTTTGAGAACCAGGTCTCCCACTTGGAAACGCCTCTCTCGAACTGTTTTATTGTAGGCCGCTCTAATTCGTCCTCGCACGTGTTCCATTTGCACCGCCGCTTGGTCTCTCTTCTCCTCAACTAAATCCAGAGCATCCTGGATTAATGCCTCATTCTGAGCTTGATCATAATTCTGCACTCGATGAGTTTCTAAACCGATTTCCGCAGGGACCACAGCATCCATGCCATATATAAGGCTGAAGGGGGTCTCGCCCGTGCTCTCCTTGGGGTTTGTGCAATACGCCCAGAGTACTGCATTCAGCTCTTCCACCCATTTCCCTCCAGATCTTTCTAATCGTGATTTAAGCCCTTGGACCAGAATGCGGTTGGTTACCTCGACTTGACCATTCGCCTGTGGATGATATACGGACGTGAAATGCTGTTTGATTTTCATCTTAACGCACCAGGCCTTGATTTTAGCTCCCGTAAACTGGGTACCATTATCCGATATCAAAACCTTTGGCTTACCAGAGCGACAGATGACATTTTTCCATATAAATCCCATTACCGCCTCTTCTGTTATTTTTACTAGAGCCTCCGCCTCAACCCACTTACTAAAATAGTCTATGACTACAATTAAAAATCTTTTCTGGGCTGGAGCCATTAGAAACGGACCGACCAGGTCAATCCCCCATTTTGCGAAAGGGCAAGGGGAGCTCATTGTTAACAGCTCTTCTGCTGGCTGATGAATCAGAGGGGCCATCCTCTGACATTTCTCACATTTTCTCACGAAGACCTCAGCCTCTTTCCTTAACGAAGGTCAAAAATAACCGGCCCTCAACACCTTGCTAGCTAGAGCTCTGGCCCCCATGTGATTGTCGCAACACCCTTCATGAATCTCATGCAGTACCAGGGCTCCTTCTTCTTAACTCAGGCATCTCAATAAGGGCTGGCCAAATCCTCTCTTAAACAGTTCTCCCTTAATTAGGTAAAACCTGGCAGCCCTGGTTCGTATTTTCGCCGCCTCCTTCCTATCCTCTGGCAAGACCTCCTGTTCCAAGTATGCCTTTATAGGAGAGCGCCAGTCCTCTCCTTCAATAATTGAGCATACCTGCTCTGTTCCAAATTATCCATCCGCCTGTAGTAGAGTAATCACTCTTTCTTGACAATCTGCAGCCGAGCTAGCCACCTTTGCCAAGAAATCAGCTCTTCCATTTTCCTCTCTAGGGATCTGAAGGAGTGTTAGGCCTTTCATACCTCTAGCGAGTTCTCTATACTTAGCCAAATATATCTGCATATTTTCTTCTCTTGTTTCAAACTCTCCACTGATCTGCTTGCAAACGAGCTGAGAATCTACCCTGGCGCACACCTGCTCTGCACCCAGGTCTTTCGCCATCTGAATTCCTCTTAGAAGGGCCTTATACTCAGCAGCATTATTTGAAAATGTTGTGCTCAGCCGAATGGCAAACTCAGTGGACGCGCCTGCTGGATCCATTAAAATAATTCCAGCTCCACAGCCCTGGTTACAGACAGAGCCATCCATGAAAATCGTCCATTTCTTCAACTCTCCCGGAGGACCAGTCATTTCTTACATGAAATCAGCTAAGGCCTGGGCTTTAATTGCCATTCTGGCCTCGAAGCTCATATCAAATTTGCTTAGCTCAATTATCCACCTGACCAGTCTCGACGCCTCTTGCTTATCCATGATTGCTTTCAACGGCAGGTTCGTCCGCACGATTATATTATGCGAAAGAAAATATGGGCGCAATTTCTGGGTTGTGCCTACTAGAGCTAGTACTGCCCGCTCTACTTCTACATACCTCATTTCGGCATTATGTAAGACCTTGCTCTAGTAGTAGACTGGTTTCTTCACCTTTCCTTCTTCTCGAATCAAGACCGAGCTAATTGCCTGTGGCCCAACCGATAGGTACAAGATGAGGGGTTCTCCTAGGACAGGCTTTGTTAGCAAGGTCATGCCGGCCAAGTGTTCTTTCAACATTCTAAAGGCCTCCTCACACTCATCACTCCACTGGAACTTGGCTTTCTTTTATAAGCCCTGAAAAAATGGCAAGCTCTTTTCTGCAGACCCGGATACAAATCTACTCAAGGCATTGATCCGTCCCGCCAAGCATTGCCTTTCCTTCACATTTTTGGGCGCTTGCATTTCCGTAATGGCCCTTACTTTCTCAGGGTTAGCTTCAATACCCTTCTCTGTGACCATGTACCCTAGAAACTTGCCAGCTCTTACCCCAAACGCACACTTTTTAGGGTTAAGCTTCATTCGGTATTTTCTCAGTGTAGCAAAGGTCTCTTTCAGATCGTTCACATGGGAGGTTGCTTTGGTACTCTTGACTAACATATCGTCCATGTATACCTCCATGTTTCTCCCAAGCTGATTTTTAAACATTTTATCTGCTAACCTCTGGTATGTGGCACCAGCATTCTTTAACCCAAAAGGCATGACCACATAACAGTAGGTACCTTTGGGGGTGATAAAGCTGACTCTCTTCCAATCCTCTTTTGCAAGCCTGATTTGATGGTAACCTTGTGAGGCGTCCATCATACTCAGGAGTTCACATCCAGCAGTCGAATTAACTAATTGATCAATTCTCGAAAGTGGGTAGTGATCTTTCGGACAAGCTCGATTAAGGTCGTGGAAATCAATACACATTTTCCAATCTTCTTGGGTTTTGGGAACTAATACGGCATTGGAGAGCCATTCTGGGAATTGGATTTCCTGGATATGTTTAGCGTTGAGTAATTTCTCCACCTCTGCTTCAATTATGGCCTCCTTCTCAGGTCCGAAATTCCGCTTCTTTTGCTTTACCGGCTTCACATCTGGGCTGATGTTAAGGCGATGCTCCATCACTTCTGGGTTAATCCCTACCAAGTCCTGAGGAGACCATGCGAACACATCCACATTCTTTCTTAATAAAGCCGCCAGGGCTTTCAAGACCTCTGGGTTAAGCGTCGTCCCCACGCGGAGAACTCGACTCTCATCACCCGGAACGACCTCTACAAGCATTAGTCCCTCCTCTCCTTGAGCCTGAGCTGTCCGTGGCTGCTCTATCCGAGCCCTCTTGCTCTGCCTCTCATCCTCAGTATTCCTCTTGATGCACTCAACGTAGGTCTGTCTTGAGGCCATTTGGTCACCTCTAACCTCTCCTGTTCCATCTTCCGCTGGGAACTTCATTTTCATATGAAAAAATGATATGATGGCCTGGAACTGGCTCAAAGATGGCCGACCCAACATGACATTATAATAGGAGGAAGCGTCCACCACCAAGAAACGCACCGTCCTTGTCACCCTATATGGCTCATCTCCCAACGTCACGAGGAGCCTCACCGCTCCCAAGGGCTTCAGGGCTCCTCCTTCAAATCCGACTAGAGAGGTGGTGACATCTTCCAGCTCAACGTCCAATTTCAACTGCTGGAAGCAATCATAAAATAAAATGTCGGCGGAACTTCCGGTATCCACGAAAATTCTCCGCACATTATAATTAGCGATGGTTGCAGTTATAACCAGAGCATCCATGTGTGGGGATAAAATGCCATCACCATCTTCTGATCCGAAACAAATGTTAGGGGTAGAGGTCATTTGTCCCACGTCACGTGATTTTCGAACTAAGTCTCTTGCAGCTCTGACATAACTGTGTTGCGTCCGCTTAGAATGCTCCTCCAGCTCTCCTCCGGTAATCATCTGGATTTCTCCATGGATGACCTGGGCTTGATCAGATCTTCTTACTCCAGTTCGCACCCTATTCTGGTCTCCCTTACCTGACAGAGACCGGTCATAATTCTTGCTGCCAGATCTGGATTCTTCTCTCCTCATCCGAACACACTCCTTCAAATGTCCAGCCTGAACCATCCTCTCCAACTCGTCTTTCAGATGCATGCACTGGTCAGTATCGTGCCCGTACTCGTTGTGGAAACGGTAGAAACGATCAGATCTTTCTTTCCTGGGTCTCTGCGAGTAGGTCTTCGGCCACTTTAGGTTTGGGTGCTTCTCAATTGCTTGCAAGATTTCGCCATGTGGAGTTTCCAAAAGAGTGTATCTATCAAAGCGAGGCCTCCCTCCAGGAAGGTCTGGCCTAAGCTTTTTCACATCTCCTCTCTCCTCGCGATCATGCCTCTCTCTCTTCCTCTCTCCCTCGTCCTTGATCTTTAGGGCCTCCTCCAAGCGGATATACTTCTCGGCCCGCTCCAAAAGCTCTCCATACTTCATTGTTGGTTTAACAACCAATGACTGAAATAATTCTCCTCTTCTCAAACCCTATGCCAGAGCATTCACCAACAGCTCTTCAGACGCAGAAGGTACTTCTAACTTAGCGGTTATAAACCTGTTGATGTAAGCACGGAGGCTCTCGTTCTCTTTCTACTTCAAACTGAAAAGCTCGAGCGACATTTTCTGATACTTTCTACAGATCGTGAGCTGGTGCAGGAAGGCCGAACTGAATTCGTCAAACTTACTGATAGATCTTGGCGGCAGCTGGCTAAACCAGAGCTGAGCTGATTTAGTGAAGGTCATCGGGAAGACCCGGCACATAATAGCGTCTGAAAATTTATGCAAAGCTGCCGCGATCTCGAAGCGGCTGAGATGGTCCCACGGATCCGTGATTCCATTATACTCGAAGCCCAAGGAGCGATATGAAGCTTGTACATCGTCACGCATGACCTCCTCAGTGAAAGGGGTGCCCCGCCACGCTGGCACGGCACCAGCATTCGTCAATTTCTTCTTGAATTCTCGCACCTCTTTTTGCAAACTCTGCATCTGTTCAGCCAGACCTGGATTTGTCTGGCTTGAGGTCTCGCTGTCGGAGGTGGAGAAGTGATCTTCCCTATCCTGTAGAGGAGTCCGATCCGATCCGTGCGCTGGCCTCGTAATGGTTCAGTTCCCACCACCGGGACAGTTCGTGCCGGTGGCGTGTTGGATGGCGGCGTCGACATCTCCGCAAACTTTTTTTCCACCTCCGTCTCCACGGCTTTGCCGATGAGCTCCGAGAGCTGCAATAGGAAGGACTTGGTAAACGAACCACCAGTAGTTGGCACAGATCTACCAAGTGGAGGTGGCGTAGCGCCTGGCGCGGCCGCTGCCGGCGGTGCTGTCTCTTCTGGACCCATTGCCGACATATCTGTCGACCTGGGCATTCCCCACGGTGCAGAGGAAATAGGGGTTCCGTCGAGCTCTCCCACCAAATTCCGCCGTAAATCGTCTGAATCCATAACATAAAAAGAGAACCTCACTCCTTAGCTTGATCGCTTTCCCACAGACGGCGCCAATTGTTTCAACCCAAAAAATGACCAGCGTTGAGAACGCCTAAAACCTTGAACACCATACTGATCTGCACCACAAACACAAGTTAGAAAGGACCACCGGGGGTTTTCCGGTGGAAACCTCTCCGATGCTTAAGTCAGTAAGCGTTTGAGGTGTTTTCCAGAAAGGAAGCAGGAATTCTCAAGAGAATAACATACCTCCCTCAGCCTTGGGGCTGAGATATTTATAGTTTCTCCTAACGGGGACCCCAGCCGGGATCTCGGGAGCACATTCCGCGAATCAAGGGCCGTTTTGGCAACCAATTTTGACAAGTGGTCCCACTTGTCTCTTTTCCGGAAATCTAGGAAACAGATCTCCCCTGTTCCAGGCCTTCCTTATTTCCTTCTCCTGTATTACTTCGGTATTAATGTCAGACTTGACTCTAGTCGGGTCTTCCTTGTTCCAGGTCTTCCTCAGTCCGTATTATTTCAGTTCTCTAGGACTCCAGCAGAATTTAAGGGACCAGAACTGTCGTGATCCAGCTCTTCCTCAAATCTTGCTATAATGAGGACGAGCTCTATTCCTCAGAGGACTTAATCAGGTCTCTCACCTAGACCAGGCTAAACTTCAGTCCACGAAATGTCAGCTCGGCACAATCTTCAAGCTTTTAATGATCTCTTCAAGATAGCTAAGTTTAGGAGGGATCACGGGCGATAACCACCTCTTCCTGACATTCCTGATGTCATCAGGAGGGTTAATTAGATCTTTCTCTGAGACAGAGCTGTTCTAACCCTCTCTTAATTTATCTAACTACTCTGAGTCAGAGCTACCCCAAACCACGCCTGGCGTATATGTTGCCCTATCAGTCGTCATATAATAATATATTATTTTTTATAAGACCTGCTTATATAACAGAAATTGATGAATTTTAATTAATTTGTAATTGAAATGTTTGTAATGTGTTTTCATATTCAATTAATCATAATATATCTACTAAATTTGAAACAGAAGAAGTGCATAACATACAAATAAAATAATAAAAGGCCAACCCGATTTTTATTGATGAAATGTTCCCTCAAATTTATTTTCAACAAACCAATCTAATTACCCAATAAATGGACATCAAATATTTATTTAAGAAGTCCACATATTCAAAACCTCTCCAAGGACGTTCACAAGCACATTATTTGAAATAAAACTGAATCAATACTCAAATAAATCATTAATCAAGTTTCTCCATCTTGATGTGAATGTTCTTTGACGTAGTTGATTGTTGAGAATCAAAATCAACAGCATCCACGTCAATGTAACTCTCAGCAGACCGCTTATTTTTAGGTGTCATAAATTCTATTGGGCTGGAACTTTCGTCAATAGAAGACATAGTGGTCTGGCACATACATTAAAAAAATAAGAAAGATATATAATTTAAACATATTTATTGATAAAAATATTACTTTTTTAAAGGATTAATAAAAAAAATTGACAAACCAAACCCGACCCTTTAGACATGTTGGAGGATTTCCCAAATGTTGAGTTCTTTCCATCAATTGTAGGAGACTAAAAAAATATAGTTTAGATTTTATTCAAAAACATATAAACTGAGTTAATATTAAATCAAACGATTAGTGTAATTTAAAATGTCATTTCACACAAATGGCTATAAATATTAAGAAATTGAATATGACATTGCTTGATATTTCTTTGCCACCGAACTTATTAATAAGATCAAGATCTTCGAAAATCTTTGCAACGGTGTAAATTCTTTATCGTTGGGTGAGATTAAGTTTCTAGACCTCAATCTTGAATAAAAACTTTCGACCAACTAATTGGTCGAGTTCCTCAGGGAAAGAGTCAAAATCATCCTCCTATTGTTCAACAAAAAATAAACAATGGCATGAAAACAAATTTTATAAATGGTGATGTTATAATTCGTTGTAACATAATTAGAAAAATCTTAAAATTCAGTTATATTCATTCGAAGACATAATAATTTATTTTATGAAAAGTATATTCATCGATGAGCATATAACCAATTCAAGATATGTCTTCAGTTCCGATGCCGATTTGCCCAGAAATGTTCGACCAGCTGATGCCGATTTGCCCAGAAATGTTCGACCAGCTGGTCAAACAAAATAAACGAACCAATTCCCGTTTCATCTTCAATGCGCACTGTTAATTTGTACCTGTTCAAGAATTTTCAAACAAAAAGGTTCTATCAAAATTAAGGAATAAAAAGATTCAAACTGAATAAATTATTTACTTGATTTAAATCTATAAAATATTTAATTACTTTGGAACTGTTTTTTCTGGAACTTTGAAACACTTTCGACACTTTGAACCGGGAGCTTCATCCACTTTAGTAGAATGTATGGAACAGGCCATATAATACCAACTATAGGCTATTTGAATACTACGTATAGTGCCGATAGCCACAAAAAAACCTTCCTACAATAGATTGAATAAGCTGGATGTTTTTAATATTTCTGAACATTTAATATTAATAAAATTGTTTTGAGATATATAAGTAGAAACAGAAAAGTATTTAAATTTTTATTAATACCTCAGATATTGCATCCAATTCACAATCTACTTGAATTCAAGCGATGAACTGAAACCATCAACAGTTCCCGACGCATTATTCGAATGCACGGTTGAAAAACTCCTATCAAATTTTTCACGTCTGGACACATCAAGCCTAAAAACAAAAATAAATTTCGTCATCAAATCTTTTTTTTTTTTGTATTAACATACCATGGAAAAGGGATTCAACCTGTTTCATATAATTAGCAATAAATTATTGAAATGTTAAGGAAGATAATACAACTTACTTAGACTTGAATTCAACAATTTCTGGAAGATCATCAATAATAAACAGTCTACTTGGATACATGGAATTTTGGATATTCCTAACCCCTGATGTTGATAAATAAAGCAGTTTTTTCTTAGTATAGAACAATACTGATTAACAATAAGATAAGTTTGTGAGATATATATGTGTAAGTGTCAACAATTTATATGCTTTCTGTATGTAAATATGAATGAAGATTAAATATATAAGCAATTCACAACTGTAAATAATTAATTTAATATATAAAAGAACATGAACCAAACCTTTATAGCTCTTGATCATAGCAAACAGTAAAATAATAACAACAGGACCTTCCAGACTGTTTTTCCAATAATCAGTCATTTGAATCGCAAACTTGTTCCAAAACGTACAATCTATCTTCTCTCCTCTGCGATAAAATAAATAATGCAGGTTTCTATTATTGTAGAAGTCTAAGTATAGATTTTTAATTATCTATTTACAACAATAACAGTTTCAACTAATTATATATTTAACAGAAAACTTAAATGGACTTAATAGAAAACTTACATGGGGTCCTGCAGTTTTGCAGTGCAGATTTTGTTTCCAGATTTCGCCACGGGAACAATTTTGTCACAGGCTATTACCTCAGCGATAACATCTGCATGGGTCGTTAATATTCATATGGTTATCTACAACATATGTCGAACATTTTGATTTAGCTGTATAAGAGTACAATTAATGAAAAATAAAAAAAAAGGACTTACCAACCAAAAGTCGCTCGCTGATCTCACCGGAAAGAATACCGTTGATCTCCACAAACCTAAATCCATACATAGGTATGGAAAGATGTGTGCTCAATGGTCGCACGGCAGTATGGTTATGGAATCCTATACGATACGTATGGGTTGTAGCCTGATAATCGTCCTCATTTTGATTGATTTCGAAATTACTAATTAAATAGTATGAGCCCTCCTTTAATCTCTTCTCATATTTAGGAAACAAATAATTCCTAACCGATGCCTGGATTTTTCCATGCTGTCAATAAAAATAAATTTGATTAATATTTAGACATGAAAACATAAGCAACAGTTATTATAACAAATAAATAAATAAAAGATTTCATCAACATTTTCATCTTCCAACATGAGTTCCATGCTGGGAACTTTGTCTGGGTTGTTGGTGTAATAATTCAACCACGAACGAACTACTCGAACTCGAAGTCTCCACGTTTCCTTCGAAGGGTTAATGTCAGAAATGGAATTTGTTGATGAAGACATTTTTGTAAGACTGGGAGTACGGAAATAAAGATAATGAGAAGAACTACTGTGATTGCATTGAAATCTATACAGCCATGTATCTATTTATAGTGGAAAAATACTAAGTATTATGCACGTGTGGTTGAAACAAAAAAAGGGAGAATATACTATAGGAAATGGAAATGTTGACTAAAGTTTTCTGTATGATATATATTATTACGGCATGGTGAACATATCTTTTTGAGGAAGGTCATATTATTGTTGGGTAAAATTGACTACAAAAACAATAGAGAGTCACAAATATTGGAAAGATGTGGAGTGATTTAAGTGAATGATTGATATATATAATTATTAATCAACCGAATTTTTGTCCACATTTTCAAAAAGATTGAGTCAATCCTATATCTTTGATCAACATAAACAACGATCACTTGATTGAAGATTATTACTTCTTAGAATACATGATTAACTTAAAATTTTCGGTTATATTAAAAAGCATAATCAATATGTGTCTAAATATAATTGAGTTTTCATATTAAAATATATCTTAATTGTCTAATATTGTAGTCTATATGGTACACATACAATCTATATATGTAATGGATATTATACGATATGTACTGGAATATATTCATTTATGTTATCAAAAATAGATATATACCTCATATATGCTCATATTCAATATATATAAAATAAAGTATTAAAATCATTGCTCGAATAAGAAAGATATTCTTTCTTTTATGTAGTTTGATAAGTCTAAAAAACAATTGATTGGGTTGACATAATTTAAGGATCGTAATTGAATATTATTTTGAGTGATTGAGAGAAATGAACAATATTAGAAAACATAGTCTCTACAAGATATATAGCATTTACTAATTATATTAACCTATTGGTATTCAAATTACTTATAAATATATAAACAATAATAAATAAAATGAAATACTCCTTTTAGGTTTGCAATTCCAAGTCAAAACAGGATATGAACATTAGAGATTATAAATGATACAAACTAACAAAACAAACGGATAATGCTTTGTAGTTCAAAAAACACTAAAAAAACCTTATAGAAGGTAAGCAACATAATCAACCAATAACAATAAGATTGAAGACCAACCCCGGAACACTTAGAAGCATAAACTTGATCCTTGAATCCAATGGAAACATCAATTGATTAATAAATTCCTTGCAACCATTCTACAAAAACCGGCGACCATCGGCATGCGTGACGATATCCACGTTCCAACGTCTATCTCCGAATCTAACAACTTCTTTTTTTAGGTTATCAATGCAAGCTGTGACAGTGAAATCCCTCCTGAATGATTTAGGAATTTCCTATCGAACACGACAATTTATTGTAATGTTGTGGTTTAATAAAAAATAATGTAAAAAGAAATTGCTTAATGTTAATTGATATAAGACTTATAATTCGGCCACGTTCGAGATGTGTCTTATTAATCTTAACTTCAAATTCAGGGTCGATGAGGGTTTCATCTGGATTAAATCCACAGTGTTGCATACTTGCAACACCATTACCATCTAAACTGATCACATCAAAAATGTGGTCCTCATTATTGATGAAAACAATCGAACAATAATCGGCAACGAAATTATCAGATTCAAAAGTGCTCCATCCATAACCAAAGCGAGCCTAAAAAGAAAAATCTCAATTACTTGAATAATAAAACATATGTGTAGCATAATATAAAAAACTCTTAGAACTATTGAAATTAAATATGGATGTAACAAATATTAACCATCTGTAAATCAGGCTTGAAGTTGTGTTGCATTCTATGTCACAGATTAGATAAATCAAATTGAATGTTTATATCAAAAGACTCTTAGGTCAACAAATTTTAAGTTTTCATGCCTTATTACTATACAATAAGGCTGTAAAAGACAAATCCCTTTTTCACTCAATTATCACAAAAAGAAAATAATCAAAAATTTTAAAAACATACCTGATCGCCCTCAACACAAACTGTGACATCCCACGTAACTCCCCGATCATTACGCAATTTGAAATCGTGATCCTCAAGATCTTTGAAATATTGTACAATGTTCAGGGGTAAGTGCTGGAATATTTATCACAAATAATAATTCAAAATTCAGTTAATTGGGATCCACCTTCAACATAAATATACATGGGTGATGCAAGAAATATATAAAATAAATTATTTATTTTAACTTTTTGCCCAAACAAATAATTTTTACTACCAACCTTCAGCATTAGTATAGGATTTTATTTTTAAAAATCACAATATTCTGCAAATTTATAAAAATTTATCGTAGTAACTATCCAAATTAAAAGTCCAGAACATATGTTGATGTGAAATTTTAAAGTATCTCTTAATGTCAACCAACCCAAATGAACATGCAAGAATTATATGATGTCTATGAACATATAATTTGTGAACTTCGAAGACTTATCAACTGCGTAATTCAGTAAAGGAATTGAATTTAGATTATAACTTTACAAACATTCATTCACAAATTCTGATTTTCGATATAATGAAAGCTGAACGAAAAAACTATACCAAAAATTTGTAAAATTCTCAAATTGCAGATGATCGGCCAGATCTATTTTCGGGAAGAAATAATACTATAAAGTAGGCTCCAGATGACAAAATTGTCTTGCAGAAAGTGGGGATGAGAATCATCTTTTCTGGAACAGGGGAAAGACTGTTTGCGCTGTAGTTCAATGTTTGACAGTGCAGGAGAAGGTGGAGTATGGAAGGATTGAAACTGAGGAGATGGGTTGCGAAAGTTTATGTGTTTGCGTGAGAAAAAAAATGTTATGCTTCCTTCAAGGTAATAATGAAGGTGGAGAGTTTTATATTTGTTAGAATCTCAATAGGTTTCCATATCTAGTTGTTAAGAACGGGAAGTAATAAAATATTATAATATATATATATATATATATATATATATATATTATACTTGTATAAATTTAAACATGGAGCTTGCGATATTATAAGCGAATGCTTTAATTTGTTTTTTTTTGTTGTTGTTGTGAGAAATGCTATAAAAGATATACTACCTTTATTATACCCAATTGTTTTATCTGAATTATCAAAATTTATATAAACTAATATTTTGGATGGATAATTTTTTTTTTGGTTGTTATTAATATGACAACCAAATAATTAATCAAGATCTGCCAATCAATATATGTAAATCGAAACTGTTGAATTTAAATGAATTACCATATCTTACTTAAAATAAATGTGTTGATGGGGCCAAAAACAATTATTTAATTAAAGTAATTATACTGCAATAATCATTTTTTCGAAATTGACAAATAGAACAATTGAAATATGAATGAATGATGAGTTTCTTAAATTTCATGGTGAGAAAATAAAGTTGCCATTGATCCTTATTTAAGTAGTTCACTATTACATACTCACTTTTATTCATTATTAAAATTAAATTAGGGCAACATTCACAGAATTACAACTTTGAAATAGATACTTGTTGAATTATTAGGAGGATAAATAAGTTCGAAAGCACAACGACTTCCAACTCTCAAATTGGTACGCTTTAGAAAATCGCCTAAACCACAAAGTATTGGTACCGAAGAATTATCCTTTTGTAATTCTACAGTCCAGTCGGTTAGAAGATGATTGAGTGTTGCTACTGCTTCGTTCACCATTTTAGTCTCATGAATGTGTTCCATCCAAAAGTCCGTAGGAATAGGCTGTAAAAAAACAAAAACCAAAAAAGATTACGAAAATTCTAAAGGATATTATTTGATATTAAATTTTAACCAAAATAAAATACATTTACAAACGTTAAAATATGAGATAGCTTACCAAAAATGATTTTTGAACATGAGTATTTCCAATAGATATTTGAAATGATGGAAATGAAACGTTCCCATAATCCAAATATAATTCATCGAAACTGGAAATATTTCTGAATTTTCTTCAATGCCCGATTGGGAAAAAACCACTACATCGAATATTAATCCACCACAGTAAGCCATTTGATCACCGAGTTCAATATTATTATGTCGTGTAAATAGATCCAAATCGACGGTGAATTCTACTTTATCGTCAGTCATGCTCATTTTAACTGGCCATGAATCTCCACGCCAATTTCTTAGATCAAAGTACACAGGGAGTGCATCCTCGAAAAATTGAATTGGAATAATATCTAAATATTTTATACAACATTATTTATATATCAAAAAAATTAAAAAAAAAGATGATAAAGTAAAAAAATACTAACCAATCTATTGCAGGTTGAGTATTTCTTGATAAATAATTTATTCCATGGGCAAGAAAACTTCTTATAATATAAATGATGATAAAAGACAATTATTAAAAATTAAAAAAAAAAGAATTAACGAAATAGAGTTTCATATGTAGTAGAATGTATATAACTGAATCTTTGTTGCAAACATGATGTAATTTACCGAAATAGTGTAAAAGAATCAAAAAAAACATACCAAACTGTGCTCAGCAGAATATTCAACACAAATCCTTTTATTCATTGCAAAGTGGGGATGAGTTTTTGGATCCATTGTTTACGGATTTTTACGTGTAATTGCGAGTTTAAGAATATCAGATAGATTTGCTTGTATGAAGAAAGTGATTATATGTGATATATATATATAGATGAAATCAAACTCTTTTCATCAGCATAAATGGAAATCATATAGAGAAATTCAAGCTGTAATTGGTAAATCAAATATTTCTTAATAGTATATTAAGGACAAATTCATTAGTACATAGAATGATTGTCAATTAGGAATGTTATGTTGCTCGTATCAAGGAAAATACAAATTTGAATCTGTAATAATAGAGATTCGATTAGACAGTAATATTTAAAGTGTTTAATTATAGTATTAAAATATGGATGTAAAAATTTTGTCTATGGAATGTATCATATTTAATTTTGATACGTTTTTCGTCATACTGAGGAATTGAAAATCTAAAATCAAATTAAATTGATAACGATTAAGGAAAATAACCGCGCAATTATAGATATTAATACATAGTTAACCAATTTATCATAATTCTAATTAATCAAATTATTGACCAAATATATATTTAATATGTATAAAACAGTTTTAAGTAAATTAATATTGTATATTAATAATCCGGGATTCTTAACAAATGTTGATATCAATATATTACGCACAATCCCTAATAATCCGTTTTTTCTATATATTATATAGAACCCCGTATAATATGGTAATTTCAAATTAGCATTAATTATATGTAAATATAACATCATTGGTTTTAAATATGAAATATTTTATGTCGTCAACAATTTGAACAAAATATTCTATATTAATATGCTTGATTGAGTTTTTGGTAAATATTGAGAATAAAATCAATCAATTAATATTGATAGACATAACAATATCGGTATTAATATATTATTAATTAAGATTTATTGACAATCAATTACTCTTTGAATGAGATTTCTTAAAATATATAGTAGTAATACCATAATACTTTATGAATGATGATTATGTATCCATGGAAAAAAGTGAATTGTCAACTTCGCATTTATTTCTCAATATTGTACGTTCCGATTTAAAATTTTTCCTTTATAGCCTAATCATCTATTATTATTGGTATTTTATTATACAATCGAACTATGAGTATAAAATATTTGACATCTGTTCACAATAATTGTTAACAATTTCTATATATATATATATATATATATATAATTACCAATTAACAATTCTAATGTCCCATGATGTTGGAAAAGGCCCGGAGTATTTCTGAAACAAAAATATTTATACAGTACACGCGAAAAGACCAGTTGAAATTAAACCGATAATTATATTGAAAAATGAAAAATACCAAATTGCACAATATAACTTGATCCGAACATGAATATCAGATGGGAAAATATTAATCAGTGAACTCATTGTTGGAGGTTGAATACACACTAATAACTGCTCAGAAAAACCAAATAAACTTAAAAACAACTAAACCAACCAAAGCTCGAAAATAATTCCTGGTAAATGAAGAAGACTAATTTCGAGTTCGGTTTTAACTTGAGATTGAGAAACGATATAAATCCTCGACAATCATTTTGAAGGTACCCTCTGTCAGATTCTTTGTGTATATCAACAATCCAATGATGATTATGATACCGAATGGCTGCCTTCGCTGTTGCATGCCGATTCGAAGAAACGATGTACAGTTCCCAGAACGAACTTGGAATGACCTGTGAATAAAATTATTTTTGTTAGTCTAAACGAAACGATGATTACAAAAATTAAAAAAAACATAGTTATATGATCGAGTTCATACAATACGTCTACGCTCAATGTTCATTTTTGTTAATTTGAGACTGAAGCTAGTAACATCCATATGCAAATCATCAGAATTCACTCCACATGTCTGAAGATTCTCAGTAAGCGAGAGATCAATAATAACAACATCGAGGACTTGTTCCTCAAAATTTCAAAAAACTATAAACCACCTGATCTCAATATTATTATCTTGCTCAAATTTACGCCATCCATCCTGAAGATAAACCTATTAAAAAATATGAAATAATTAGAAGATACATGTGAACTTTAAAAAATAAAAAGGGAAGTTTGTCCCTCGGATTCAAAAACGAACTATCATACATTATTGACCTTATCATCTTCAATGTTAACAAAAACATCCCAGGTACAGCCTCGTGCATTCCGCAGAGTATACCATTCATGACCACATTTCCAAATCAATGACCCAACCATTGGCGGAAGCAACTGTAAAAATAAATAAAAAACTGTCATAGTGTTGATCACAAAAATAATTGAAAAGAAAATATCCTAAAATAATGGATATGACACAGAGTTGCTCATGTTCAAATTATTATCACAAATGACATTAATACTGAATAAAAAAATTAAAAAAACTGGATATGACACAGGGTGGGCCTTTCGTCAAAAATTGAAAACAACATTTCGAAACATGATCCGAGATCTGCATGCTCAAACCTAAATTATATTATCATGCGTGAATCAACATTTGTAATTATGTATCAAAAAATATGCACAGACAAATATGTAACAAAAGCGTTAAAAATTTAAAAAATTGGATATGACACAGGGTTGGACTTTCGTCAAATATTGAAAACAACATTTCAAAAAAATCGCCGAGATCTGCATGCTCAAAACAAACTTATATTATCATGTGTGAATCAAAAGATCTGTAATTATGAATCAAAAGATATGCACATACACATATGAAACAAAAGCGTAAATCAATCAATCTATAACAAATAAATTCTCACAAATTTACGCCAAATTTGCACAAATCTGTAAGAAGTTTAAAATGAAAAATATTTTATAAATCAATTACAAATCAATCAATCTGGGCCACAATTCAGAAGATTCCAAATCATAATTCAACAGATCTAAAATAGCCGAAATATGGTCCACTTGAAATCAACAAATCCGGGCCACAATTCAACAGTTTTTTATCTTAGAAAATAGGTTTATTTCGAAAAATAGTTACGAAAACTTTGAAAACATGAATCGAAAAACTAACCAGGGAGTGATTAATGGGAAAAATCACAACTTTAAAAAAACTTGGCAGCAACATCATCGTTTCAGATTGGTTTAAATGGAGGGTTTCGCCGTTGAATCTCCGGCCGTGGAAAAATACGTATGTTGACAGAAAGTTTATGAGATTTCGGCTGTTTGAAAATCTCCTAAGCTTATGAGGGTTAGGTTTAGGGTTCAAAGTAAACCGGAAGAATAGGGATGGACGACGGGAATGATTATTAATGAGGGCTAAAAAAAATATGGGAAAAAGCTCTATTATATACCCTAGACCAAAAACTATAAAAGGAAGGAAATAATAGGGATTTTTGAGGTATTGACACATCAGATTTATAAATAATTAGAAAAAGACACATGTAAATTGAAGGTATAAGGAGTTGACACCTCATCAAGGTGCCAACAGAATTAACAAATAGGGGTATATATATATATATAGAGTATGTGGTGTGTGTGCATGTGTTTTCAAATAAGAAAACAAACAACACACACACACACGTAAAACTCAATACAAAGTGTAAAACAACCCAAATGAAGTTTTTGTCCCACATCGGAGATCAAAACTATAATGCCTCACTTACCATTATATAAATAGATAGATAACCTACTTAACTGGGAAATAACTAGAAATATTAATATGAAAAGTTTATTGGTTTATATATATATATATACATATAGTAGGGATTCATTTAATTAGGAAATCCTGTTTTAGTATATTTTCTTGAGGTGTCGAGGTTTTACCAAAGGATTATCGTGGGGATATTACGTGGTGCTATTTTAAGGTACATGCTCTATTATTCTTTCTTTAGTCTTTATTTTTATTAATTTATGGGTAGTGAAAAATAGTATATTATTTTAATTAGCTTCTAGTGGTAATTAGAGTTAGTATTTTATTTACGAGTTCTTAAGTAGTATATTATTTTGTAATGATAAAGTATTTTAGTAAAAATATTTATTTTTCCCACAATATTAGTATTTATGATTTTGATTGATTTAATAGTAATTAGACTAACCAACTCTTCATTTCTAACAATATACGAGCATACGAGTTATCTGAAAAAGGAATCGTAATTTGTAAAATTGGAGTATTAAATTGGAGTTTAAACAATATTTTTATCTTGATTAGATTATAAAAATATAATCTGTGACTTGAGATAGTGTAAGCTTTGGACCTCAGGTAAGTAGAAATTCATCTACAATGCATAAACATAGTATTGTTTGGTTTGCTTATATGATTGTGATTATGGTCTGTATTATCTGAATATTATATGAGTTGTTTGATGAGTTATATTGATATTTGCTTATTGAGCATATGTATTGACATGTGCACGTGCATACATGAGCCATGATCATATAAGAAAGTTTATTAAAGTATAAAAGATAGTTTTGACCACTGCTAGTGCATCGAGGCATGTGAGACATTACATTGGATATGTGCGACATGCTTTTATGTTATACTAAGCCCGTGCCATGTGAGACATTACTTCGGGTATGTGAGACATTCGGACTGGCTCTGATCCCAGTGTCATGTGAGACATTACTCCGGGTATGTGAGACATTCGGACTGGGTGTTGTAATGATTGATTATATGCTGAGCTCTTTACGATGCACTACAGGTAGGTCAAGGGCCCAATAAGAAGAAGAATTTTAAGAAATGGTTTACGCCAACAGCATGATAAGTCAAAAATGAGTTGCATTGATTTATGATATTTAATTGTAACGCCCCGATTTCGATAAAATAAATATATATTTTATATTTTAAATTAAAACAAAGTAGATTTGGCGTTACGTAAATATCGAATTGTAAAATCAAAAGAAAATAGAGAACTTTATAAAACATTGAGTTGCGCAGCGGAAATAGTAATAAGAAAATAATACAATTTCTATCAATTTTAAATTAGTATTTTAAGGTAAAATTTTCTCGGGTTTAAATCCCTTTGCAACGGCCCACTTTTAAAATAATATAATATAATATAGTATAATATGGACTTTAATGTTTAAAAATAATATTCAGCACCTCGAAATTATAACTTCTAGACCCCCCTTTTTAGAATGAAACTCTTAGCCCCTTTTCAAAAACCAATAATAAACCAAAAGTAGGATATAAATAGAGATATCCAAAGTGTAATCACATATCATTTAAAAGTAAAGTAAGGATATCAATATTTATAAAATCGCCCACGCTTTCGCTGCGCTACTTTGATATATAACCTTTTGAAACAAAACGCAGACAATTGATAAATAGAACTAAATATAATTCAAACCAGAAATGTCTAACTAGAAGTCAAATCGACATAAATTTAAATCTATTGAAATTCTACTTAGTGAATCATCCACCTCCAACGTCACTCGTTGTTCGGTCTCCTCAACCTGAAATTTGTTAATGATAGGGTGAGCTTTCCACGAGCTAGTTACACTGACATATCCCATGCAAAATTATACAACTCAAAGATAGCACATTTAACCATAGAATTCATAATTTTAACGTCGAAAATCAGTTGACTGCAGCTAAAACGCGGCGAGTTTCCCCGATGACACTTTAGGTCATAGGCACATAAGGCCCCTAGTTTTAATCATTGGGGCACGCCGGGATAAACCCGATGACAACTTTTGGTCACAGACAACTTTAGGTCTACGTCTATATTAGATTTTATAAACATCGAATTTCATGATACACATAGCACATAGATTTGAGCATATAAAATTTAACATAAGACAAGTCGGTGGTCCCTACCTCGTAATTAATGTCGTGGTAAATTGAATGATATGCACTTGTTGAATCCTAAGTCCCCTTATTGCTCGTAATTTGATTGTAATGGACTTTGATGAATGTCATGAGTGAATGCTTAGTAAATCTTCGATTCTTTGCCTACATAACAAAATAAAACATTCGAACGTGACTTTTGTATATTTGGACTTGTATAGTTGAAGTCGACAATAATTGGAATAAAATTGAATTTAATTGACAACCATCATCATCAATTCGAAAATTAAGGGTTAAATGGCGGAATAAACTAAAATTAAGGTGTAGATATATAATTACCTTTAAATGGTGGGGCAAAATGGCTGAATTGATATTTCACAAGTTCGAGAGGCTGAAATTGGAGTTTTGGGTAAACTGTGGGTTAACTTGAAAGGATGGCAACAGGTTTGGGGGTCAAAGTGGAAATTGGGTTGGGTATTAAAAAGAGAATACAGCCTCTTTTCTTCAAATCCGTCTGCACCCTTTATTTCTTCATTTTCCTTTCTTCTCCAAGATTCGCAACCAAGAAAGTCGGCGCAACAACGGTGATGGCGAATCAGCCGGCCACACGACGGCGGAGCGGCACCAAATGGGCGGCGACGTTCAGGCGACGTTCTATCTCCACCATCTCCGATGCGCACGGTGGGTTTTCCTTCTCCAATTTCAAAAATCAGCGACAGCAATCGGTGCAGCCAGTACCTCTGGCGACTCCTCACTCCAGGCGTGGCTCGACTGGGTTTGGGTATGATCGGGCGGAACTTCTTCCCCAAATTTCAGAAATCGGCCTACACAATTTCTCTCCACCTTCAATTCGACGGCAGCGGTGTTGAGCGGACAAGGCGTCGCAGTCGGTGGCGACGGAGATCGGCGGCTGTGTGCAGCATTCCAAACCAGCACGGAGGATCTGCTCGGATCTCGAAAATCAGTCGGCTCCCTCTGGTTTGATTGCCCGTACGACAGTGGCTCGGCGAACGGCGGCAGTGGGTCGACTTAGGGTGGCTTCGGTTGGTCTTCGTGGGTTGTTGGGTGGTGATTCGGCCGGTGGTCAGTGTGTTTGGATAGGGGTCCGATTGGGGTTGGTAGGTGGTGGCTCGGTTACGTGGGTTCGCTGGGTGGTGGTGATGTGGTTGTCGTCCTTATTCCGATGTTTAGTTGGGCTTGGAAAGTCGGTGGCAGGCGGGCGGTGGTTTGGCCAGGAACGGTCAAAGTTACGATTGGGATTGCTGGGTGGTGATGCAAGATGTGGATTATGATCGAAAATTATTTGGTGTCGGCGACTATTGATTTTGGCAGGGGGTGTATGGTGGGTATCGGCTGGAAGATAAATTCTGACCGATGAGTTTTGTTGTTCTTTGAAAGAAAAATTGCAGAAGGCACAGAGTGATTTACCTAGCGGCCGCAGTAAGCAGAAATCTGTGAGAAAGTGGACAGTTTGGATTTTTCCTTATAAACCAAAGATAGTTTTAATTTTGGAAAGTTAGGGCTGAGGTTTAGTGGACTTGGGCTTGTCATTGGACTCGTTTTTAAAGTACGAAAAGAACTGACCCAATTGACGAACTTAATATTTTAAATCGAATAACTTCTTAGATGACCCAAATATACTTTAAGTAGTTAAAAAAATAAAATACTAATAAATTATATTAGTTTTAAAATTGAATTATAATTTATTTGATAAATGTACTATTAATTTGATTAAATAGAACTCGTATTTTATTTAAAACTAATATAGAAAATAGTTTGTGGTGACGAGCTTGGGATTAGAGTTTCATATTTTGAAGCATAATGATAAATAAAAAAAATGAAAAAATATTTTTGATGCATGGGTGTTACATTAATGAACATGCATGATTTCTGCTTACTGAGCTTTAGCTCATGTAGTTTATACATTGTAGGTGAGCATGATAATATTTGAGCACTAGCTGACTGAGTTGTTGGAGTTCCATGAAGTTTTGAGAATCTTTATACATGGATGACGACCTGTTGGGCAGGATAATGGGCTCGTTTTTCTTTCTTTTTGAAGTTTTGTTATACCTTTTGGGGTACTTTTAGCGTGTTTGAATTTTCAACAAATATTGTAAATATGGTGTGGAACTTGTAAATAAGTTTTATAACTCTTCATCTCTATATAAATAAATAACTTTTGTTTAAGCTATAAGCGATAACGTTTTATTCCTTTGAAAAAATATATTTACGTTCTTCAAGTAAGTAAGTTTTCACACTCAAATCGATAGGTTCTTTTCTTCCTTACGTTTGAGGAGTGGGTGTGACATTATTTTTTATTAAAACCTTCTAAATAATATAGTTTTATAAAAAGTTTATATTCTCCTCTATTTGCTTTTTTTTTAACAATAAATTATTTATCTTTTTGCAACATTATTTGGTGTAGTATTAAAAAGACATTTCATGATATTAACATATACAACAATAAATACCCAATCCATTTGTGTCTCAAATTTTTAGTAATGGTCAACTTTATATTTCAATATCAAGAGTAAAAGTAGAAAATGATTGAAAACAATTTCTTGTAACAAAGACGGTAAATATGTAAATAGAGTTAATAATATACTTTATAAAAAAAATTTGCAGTGTTTAAATTAATTAACACATTTTTAATTATTATTATTATTTATTTATTTTTAAAAATTATATATTTTTAATACACTCAATATTGTAATGTGTGTGTGTGTATATATATACACACATATTCGATATATAATCGTGTATTCACACGGGTATTAACACTAGTACTATATGATTTCAATACAGCATATATCTCATGGGTATATATCCATATTTAGATTTTTCTATCTACAAGGTGTAAATCACTTTTTTTTAAGAATTTTCAACACTCCTTTATTTAGCAGCATCACACAAGATTTATGTGATTAAATACCTGTAAAGCAACATCGGTCACAGTATTCTACAATAGGAAAACCAAGAGACGCTCATGTTGCGTCCACCACCCGTAAATGACCATTGCGAAGCTCTTCTTCTATCTCAGCATCAAGAACTAGCCCCACCTTATTTCGATGAACTAGTTGTAGTGCTCAATGGCCTTCAACAAATGTATCCAGCGCATAGACCTCAACGTATAGCATGTTTGGCACTGGCTAGTAAAGCACTGATGCATTAAGAACCTGAAAAGAATTAAAAATTTACAAAAGAAATGACATCATACATACTCATCTTATTTACTCACAAGAAAAACTTGATCCTGGACAGAGGCGGATCTTACTTGGGGGCCTGGGTAGCACAGGCCCCCCCAAATTTTTTTATCTTTTTCTTATTTATACATACACACATATATATATATATATATATATATAGTTATTATTTATAAAAAATAATTCTGTTTTTCATAGTTTAAATTTAAAAAAAATGTATTAATTTTTACATTAGCTAATTTTGTTGTTTATTTTTTAAGCCATAATATTTAATATTTTAGAATAAGTGATGTATAATGGTTTTGTTTGGTGATATTTAACGGAGATTTGAGTTTAGATGTTGTTGATCTTATTTATTATTAAATTTTACAAATCTTAGATTCATTATACCAATGGTATAAAATTATATAACTACATGAGAGATCAAATATATTGCATAATCATTTTACTTACGTACCTAGAGAAAAAGTTGTTTTTGATTATTAGCATGATGTAATTGTAAGTCGATTTTAAAATATGATAACTCGGCAAGAACAATAGTATTATGTTTTTCTTAAACCTTTATTAGATTTTATGATTGTTATTTAATACGATAATTTTTTGAGTATAATTTTAATAAATAAAAATATTATTATGTCGGTGCCCCACCAAAAAAGATTTTCTGTATCCGCATCTGATCCTGGATACACACCGTTACACCTGATATGGAAATACTAAAATTACCTTACACCAAATACCTAGAGTTAACTTGAGAGTTGACTATGTCTGTCCACCTAACTGTAAATAGCTACTTGATCCGGATCTTGAGTCTGATTGACCCGCCAATATAAGCCATTGATCAGAAATGACATCTTCATGGCTTGAATTACTCCACGTGGCATCTAATTCGGATAACCTACTAAAAGCAACTCTATAAATATGGATAGATAACACATCTTTTCCCACTTATATCTCCCTCTAGCTTTCTAATTCCCTCATAAGCCTACATCGGAGGGTCTTAGTTAGGAGTCTCCCTAGCTAGCCTAACATGATCTCTTTTGACAGGCTTTCCTTGAACTAAAGTAGCTTACATTACCTACGCAGTGAGGCAAAGTCCCATACCTCCTATCTCAGCTAATGAGGTTAGGTGTATTTGATTATTTACTTAATCAACACCTAATTAAGTATTGATAATTTTTTTTTTTTTTAAGAAAGTTCTTTTCTTTCTAGTTGCTATATCATCGAACAAGCTACTGAACTTGTACTAAAAAGTAGCTATTTATTTGTTTATTATATATTTTTTAGGGAAGGTGAAAACTACTCATATCACCCCTATATATTAATTCAAAATTCTCTTAACCTATGTGTATATTTCGTATGCTTCACTTGTCAAATAAAAGAAGTCTAGTACTTTGATTGCTTATGTATCATCCTAGCGTAATATATATCTAATTTAATATTTTTATTATATTGTATCTTGCCTAATTCAATATTTTATTTTTATTATATTTAGCCTAATTTAATAATTTTCTTTTATTATGTTTTGTCTAATTCAATATATTTTTTATCCCCGTAATATAAAAATATAAGTAAACATATAATTAGTTTCTTTAATTAAAAAAAGAAAATACATATAAAATAATATTAATTAAAAAATGTAATTATGAATATAACTAAATAAGTTGTATATATAATGAAAGTTAAAATATTTTATTTTTGAAATTAAAAAATCCTATATAAGTAAATTACGATTTATTTGCAATAATCTTAGCATGTAACCAAATATTAGTAATGTCAATATAAACATGGAAATATAAAATTATATAATAATAATTAATTAATATTTAATTAGCAACGGTACAATGCGACAAGGTTGAGAGAGTGATATTTTTTGATTTTTTCAAAGCATGTAACTAATAATTATTAATGAAGATAATCTAAATATTAAAAATATAAAATGAGTTAATAATAATAATTAAAATATAGATTAGACAAGAGTTGAAAATGTAATATATTTCAATTTTTTCTAAGTATTTAAATAAAGTTATTAGCGAATTTAATCTAAACATTAAAATATGAAATTATTTAATAATTTAAAAAAATTAATAAATAGATTAGACATGTACAAGATACAGGTGGTGAACACATCCTTTCAGTTTTTTTATTTTAAATTTAAAATTCTATAATTTTCACAAATACTTTTTGTATTTAACTTTTTATAAATTTCATATAATACATGGACGTTATATA
>BMAC01000793.1:43885-56966 GCA_014905375.1 Phtheirospermum japonicum | reverse complement strand
TGATCAGATCTTTTCACCTCAGTACGCACCCTATCTTGGCTGCTCCTATTTGTTAGGGTCCGATCATAATTCTTTTTACCAAATCTAGCTTCCTCTCTCTTTATCCGAATATACTCTTTTAGATGACCCGCCTGGACCATTCTCTCCAACTCGTCCTTCAAATGCGTGCATTCATCTGTGTTATGTCCGTATTCATTATGGAAGTGACAAAAGCGATCTGACCTTTCTTTTCTCGGCTTCTGTGAGTAAGTTTTGGGCCACTTGAGCTCTGGGTGACGCTCTATTGCCTGCAAAATTTCGCCCGGAGGTGTTGCTAGAGGAGTATATTTATCAAATCGAGACCTACCCATTAACAGCTCTGGTCTGGGCTTTTTTGTTACTACCCTGTCATCCCTGTCGTACTTCTCTCTCCTCTTCTCCCCTTCATCCTTGAGCTTCAAAGCTTCTTCCAGATGGATATATTTTTCTGCTCTTTCCAAGAGCTCCCCAAATTTCAGAGCTGGTTTCACCACCAGCGACTGAAAGAAATCCCCTCGTCTCAAACCTTGCGCTAGAGCATTTACCAACAACTCTTCAGATGCGGAGGGCACTTCTAATTTGGCGGTCGTAAACCTGTTGATATAAGCGCGAAGGCTCTCACTCTCCTTTTGCTTGAGACTAAAAAGTTCCAGCGGAATTTTCTGGTATTTCCTGCAGCTTGTGAACTGGTGCAAAAAGGCTGAGCTGAACTCATCAAAATTGCTGATAGACCTCGGCAGCAGTTGACTAAACCAGAGCTGCGCTGATTTAGTAAAAGTCATCGGGAAGACCCGACACATGACAGCGTCTGAAAATTTATGCAGGGCTGCCGCGATCTCAAAGCGACTAAGATGGTCCCACGGGTCCGTGGTTCCATTTTATTCGAAGCCTAGGGAGCGGTACGAAGCTGGCACATCATCTCGCATGACTTCCTCAGTAAATGGTGTGCCCCTTCTCGCCGGAGTCATTCTACCCGTCACCATTTTTCTCTTAAATTCTCTTACTTTCTTTTGTAGACTTTGCATCTATTCAGCCAGACCTGGATTAGTTTGGCTTGAAGTTTCGCTGTCAGAGGTGGAGAAGTGCTCTTCCCCATCACGTAAGGGAGCCCTATCCGCCTGCTGCCCTCGTGATGGCTCCGTTCCCGCCACCGGAATAGTCTGCGCTGGTGGGGTGTTGGATGGCAGCGTCGCCATCTCCGCGAACTTCTTCTCTACTGCCGTCTCCACGGCTTTGCCGATCAACTCCGAGAGCTGCAGAAGGAAGGGTTCGTTAAATGAACCACTCGTAGCTGGCCCAGATTTACTGAACGGGGGTGGCGTAGCGCTTGGCGCGGTCCCTGTCGATGGCACTGTCTCTCCCGGCCTCGTCGCCGCCGTATCTGTCGACCTTGGCATCCCCCATGGCGCGGCGGAGCTAGGAGTTCCACCAAGCTCACCCACCAAGTTCCGTCGTAAACCGTCTGAAGCCATGAAATAAATAGAAAATCTCACGCCTTAACTTGATCGCCTTCCCACAGACGGCGCCAATTGTTTCAGCCTGAAAAGTGAATTTCCCAATTAATACTTGTAGAAACCAGAGCTTTCTGAACCTGCACCACAAAAACCGATTAGAAAGGACCACCGGTGATTTTCCGGTGGAAACCTCTCCGATGCTTAAGTCAGTAAGCGTTTGAGGTGTTTTCCAGAAAGAAGACAAGAAAGCTCAAAAGAATGACCTACCTCTCCCAGCCTTGAGGCTGAGATATTTATAGCTTTCCTTAACGGGGACCCCAGCCGGGATCTAAGGAACACATAGCTCGAATTAAGGGCCGTTGCCCAACAAATTCTAACAAGTGGTCCCACCTGTCTCTTTGTTGGGAATCTGAGAAACAGTTCTCTCTTTCCAGATCTTCCTTATTTCCTTCCCTCAATCTGACCTATTCCATGATACTTCGGCTCCTCTTTCCTCTCGCCCCTGTTGTTCAACAGGTTAGCTCTTGCTAATAATGAGGAAGAGCTCTATTTCTCAGGGGACTCAACCGGGCCTTTTACCCAAGTCAGGCTAATCTCCATCTCTAGGGCTTCGACTGGATATAACCTCAGGACCTTTAGTGTTCTTGCAGATGATCCAGTCAGGGATCTCAAAGGATAACCGTCCTTCTCCACAGCTTGTTCTGCCAGGAGGGCTGACTAGATCTTTCGTAGAGACAGAGTTAATCTATCCTTCTCTTAAGTTATGTGATTATTCTAGATCAGAGCTACCCCAAGCCAGGTCTGGCATATATTATGCCCAGTCAATGTCTATGTAATTTCTTTTATTTTGTTTTGCTTTTTTAAATTTAGTTATTTATTTTAATTATTAATTTAATAATATTATATTCTTTTTCTTACCTTGAATTATAAGTATTTATTTTTTTGTATGTATATGTGTGTGTATGTATATACTATAATTAATCTTGAATTGAAATAATATATTAGAATAATAATTTTTGGTATTTTATTTTATTTAATTTTTTTATATGATTATGAATTGAACTAAGATACTAGAATAATAATTTATTCGTTCAAGTGTATAATGAGAGTGTGTACGTGTACGTGTATGTGTATGTGTATGTGTATGTATGTATATAGTTTATTTGATTTTGAATTTAAATAAGATATTAGAATAATATCTTATTCTAATATTATGTTAATTTAAATGTATTGTCCGATAATGTTATTAAATCCATTGTGTTTAAATTAAATCATGTATCTAGTAATGTATTGATCTAAATTTAAGATACTTCAATTTTCTTAGGGTCACCAACTTTTATACCTAGGGTTATCTGGTCATGTTATGGGCTTGGATTCGGATCTATGGTTGGGCTTATCAGATTATAAATTTGACTAAAAATAATTGAGCCTCTCAATTGTTAAGTGGACTCAGAATAAATTATGGTTTGGGTTGGATTTAATCAATTAAATGGATTTTAAATTGGTTGAGTTTGATTAATTCAATTATCAAATATTCTAAATTATATTTATTTATTTTAAATTTATAGTAAATTTAAAATTATATTACGTATTTTTAAAATTTATCAATTGTTTTTAAATTAAATCGATTATGCATTATTGTATATATTTTAAGTTTTAATTTCAATTTCTATGCATGTAGATTAATTTACTTTTTTTATAGATTAGATTATTTATTATGATGTAAGGTATTTTATCAAATGTGTTTATTATTTATTTCTGTTTAATTTAAACCTTGTATATGGCACTGCATGCATTTGATTTTTTTTTAAATATCAATCTCTATTAATCTAGATTAATTTAATTTTTTCATTTTATGAATAATAAATTTATTTCGAATTGTTTTTAGTTGTAAAACTATATTACAAGAATCTCAGATTTTTTTTTTTTTATTATCAAATACGTTAGTATTCAATAAATTATCAATATGATTTAGTTGTAATTAGATAAATTAAATTACTAAGTAAATATTTTATAAATTACGTATATATATATATATATATATTTATATATTTGATAGAGAATTCTATTTAACATTTCTCCGTATTTTCTTTATTTTGTTGATTTTTTAAATTTTAGTTGTTTCTTTAAATAATTTTGGAATGATTCATGTATATTTTCTTTATTTAATGTCACAAGTACTCTTCTCATAAAAGAAAAATATATGTATGTATGTATATATTTTATTGATTTTTGAGTACTTTGTTGACATACTAATGTAGATTTTTAATCTATAATATATTATTAATCGTAGAGTAAATTCAATTTGTTTGTAATCGTAATTTGAAGTGAAAATCTCATTAATTTTATATATATGTGTATGTATGTATGTATATACTTTATAATTTTGAATTGAATTAAGATATTAGAATAATATCTTATTCTATTATTATGTAATTTAAATGTATTATCTGGTAATTTTATTAAATCTATTGTCTTTAATTAAAACCATGCATCTGGTAATGTATAGATTTGATAATTTTATTTTAATTTCCATTCACGTGAATATGTTTAATTTACTTTATTAATTCTCTTTTATGAATGAATTGTGTGTAATTGTAAATTTAGATTATGAGATTAAATTTTTTTTTAAATCCGACGATGAAAATGACTTTTTGAGTGGTTTTTGCACACGCATGAATTCTTGAATGGCATAAAGTGTTGTGGGGTGCCCAATGAATTGCATCTGAAGGTGGGGACTCCCATTATGTTATTGAAGAACATACACCACTCAATGGGATTATGTAACCCTCACTCCATGGGATTATATAATGGGATGACATTGGTTGTTACAAGACTTTTCACGAAAAGGTGTTGCTTCCCCGTATGTGTCTAACGCCTTCTGACGTTATAATACATTTCAAAGTTTAAACGAAGACAATTTTCGCTCATGATTTCATATGCAATGACGATAAACAAGAGTAAGGGTCAGTCACTTTCTAACGCCGGCCTTTATCCGAAGAATCCAGTGTTCAGTTATGCTCAGTTATATGTAGCTTTGTCGCGTGTCTCCCATCGAACGGTTTGAAGATATTAGTTTGTGGTGATGACTATTCGAAATCGAACATGATTAATAATGTAACGTACAAAAAAGTATTAATTACGGTATAATATTAATGTTCATATATATAATGTGAATTCGATCTATAATTTATGTAGGGTGAATTTTTTAATCTTCCTCTCTGTCTCTCTCTGTTTATTTATATTTTCACAAAGTAGATAATAATAAAAGTAATATTAATATAATTTTCATTTCTAGCCGTGACGGGAAAGCAAAGCTATTGAGTTTGATGTGCAAAAGCAAAATCCAAAATGGGGGAAGATTATCTAGGGTAGCAAACGAAGAGGCAAACATAGATTGGGATGAGAGATGATGCAGTGGACGATGGAGGAGAGAGCATGAGCCACCGGCAAAGCATCCCTATCGCCGCTCCTTCTACAATTGGCACTCTCATCACATTTGTGTACGTCCTCTTAAACTTCTCAAAACCCAACAAGAAACAAGTTCCTATTTCAAACCAATAACCCTTAATATTCAAATTTTGATTCGACAAACACTAGAATTACAATCGAAAGATAAGTAAACAAAAGTAACATAGAATGAATGTCGAATGAACTAATATTTGACACAGAGTCAATATTCATCATAAAATTTTCTGCTGGACTATAGTTGGGTAATTTCTACTGTTCGCCTCATTGTACTTTGACAATGGGCACGTTTGTTCAGACCAATTGTTAACAAATAAGAAATATGATCTTAAATTAATTGTAAAACTTCTATCAACCTTTTTATCTACAAGAAATCAGATCAAATCTTTGTGATACCATAAGAGATAGGATTACAAAGATAATTTGTTAGCGACCGTTTTACTAAGGTCTACAGTAGAAGGAAGGGAAAAATAAAGCAGGGTGGAGTCGAGGATGGCATTATTTATTTTATTTATTTATTCAATTAGTCCAGCAATTTAGTTTGTTTATTCAGTTTGTCCAGCAAGTAATAGGATTAAGTTTTACGTAATTAGGGTTATTTTTCCTATTTAAGTATGTCTTATTAGTCATGGAGAACACGTTAATAAAATTATTAAGTTTTTTAGCATAAAAGATTGAGGCGCGAGGTTATCTTACCGAGAACGCAAGCTCTTATTCTCATCTTACATTCTACTGTCAGTTATTCGAGGTGACGAGGATGGAGACATGTATGGATGCGATGGAGGCACGCGTGATGATCGTGTCAAAGTGGAGCTTGCGCATGGATGACAAGACTCCACACTAGATGGAATGGGTTAGTTGTCGTCACCTATCCATGATATGGCAGAAGTTCGCCCACGAGTTACTCTGGCGCTATGGGGACAGTCCCAAAGCAAAATCCCTATAAGTCGTTAGTGGCAACAACACAGACCAGATCGGTGGAGGAGTATGTTGATGCCTTCGTGTCACAAATTTCACATGTACGTAACTTGGACGATTGCCATTGCTTGGGTTTGTTTCTCAATGGCCTGCAAGATGACATACAAGTCGGTATCTGCTCTAAAGATGCGACTGATTTGTTTGAGACCGTTCACCTGGCTCGAGAAATAGAGCACAAATTTATAAAAATGCCCGAGTCTCAACCAGGGTTTGTACCACCACGGCCCGTCCAACTTGGATTCACCAATGCCACATCAGGCTTCCGTGCGGGCACGGTTTCCACCGACCCACGTTATGTTGCGCCTACTCAAAGTACCATCGCTGTGGCGGAAGTTTGGCATCCTAACCAGCAACCTCAAATTTTGCCCGCTTCCTGACAAGTTCTGTGACATCCATTAGTTTCATGTGCTCTGGGAAAGGGACCCGGAAAATGACCTATGTCGATTATCTAAACCTTACAGCTAAAGACTTGTGCTTTAGGTGTCGTGAGCCACACCATCCTTTGCATAACTATTGAGGAAAGTCTTTATGAGTGTTTATCATCACAAAGGGGGACGGGAGTGACGAGACGGGGCTAGGGCTGGGTGAAGCAGTTAAACCAATGCAAGTAGTCAAGGAGGTTCAGGATATCGAGTTTCACTAATTGGAATTATAACCATTGATGACAGGTGGTTTTGACAGGCCACGGACTCTGAAAGTCCGGGCGACCATTGGCAATTTTGAGGTTCGAGTCATGATCGATAGTGGGGTCAGCCATTATTTCATCTCTGAAAAGGTGGCTCGACTTCTTCATTTACTGTGGACAGTTCCATCCAATCACATATGCATTTAGGGGATCACCAATAGAAAATGATCATGGGTTGAGTCGAGATGTTGTGTTTATGGTGGGCCCAACAACATTTTGGGTGAACTATTTTATGTTCCCTTTAGGTGGAGCCAATCTTATCTTGGGGTATTATGGTTAGCCACGGTAGGGGATGTGCATGCTATTTAGGCTTGATTGACTATTGATTTCACTTTAGGTGGCCACCCCATTTCTTTACGCGGGGATCTGATGTTGGCCTGATATTAGATTTCAGCCTTCAGCCTCCAGAAAATGTCAAATGTGGCAGAGTGTTGGGTGTTGTGGGCATCACACGTGTCGGAGGCAGAAGCAGGAGAGGCACCTGCCTCGTCAAGCACAGGATCACATAGGCTGTGACAACTTCAAGAAGCGTACCCCAATGTTTTTAGCTAACCATGGTTTTACCTCTACGCCGGCCGATAGATCACCACGTTTTGCTCTGGCCAAGAGCGACGCTGGTATCGGTTTGGTCGTATAGATATGGCCAGGTATAGAAGGATGATATGACGCGGTTGGTCACAGTGATGTTAGCGGAAGGCATCATCCAACCTAGTTGTGGCCCTTATTCGAGACTGGTATTATTGGCTCATAAGAAGGACTGGAGTTGGCGATTCTGTGTGGATTATCAGGAATTGAATAAGAAAACTGTACCAGATAAATATACAGTTCTTGTGATCCAGGAGATTTTGGATGAGTTGCATGGGGTGTCATGGTTTAATAAGTTGGATTTACGCTCGGGCTATCACCAAATCCGTATCACACTTGAAGACATTTCTAAATTAGCACTTCAAAATCACTTGGGGAATTACGTATTCTTGGTGATGCCCTTTGGCCTCATACCTGCAGCAACCACATTTCAGTTACAATGAACAAATTGTTTCGGTCATACTTGCGTAAATTTATGTTGGATTTTTTGATGCCATACTGATCTATAGCTCGAGCTTGGAGAAACATCTTGATCACCTACGAAGTGTTTTGTAGATCCGAAGTGATAATTGTTTTTTGGTTAACCAAAAAAAGTGTTATTTTGGGAAAAAAGTTCAATTATTTAGGGCACGTGGTGTCAACAGAGGGGGTGCGCATAGACCTGACAAAAACTGCAGCGATCCTACGTGGCCATGACTGACGAGTTTACAGGGAGTGAAGGTTTTTTTGGGTATCACGGGGTACTACGGGTGAATCATAAATTCATATGGTAAGATTGTTAAGCCCCTTACCGAATTACTTAAGAAGGATATGCCAATATTGATCGAGTGGACACCAGAAGCCCAACACGCATTCTTAAAATTGCAGCAAGCTGTCATCACAGCCCCGGTGCTGGCCACCTCGAACTTTGAACAACCATTCTTGATCGAGTGTGATGCGTTGAGTCACAATTTGGGTGTGGTACTGATGCAATCTGGAATGATCCATTGCCTACTATAGTATGGCTCTTTCACCCAAAATCTTACAAAATCAGCTATGAAAAGGAGCTTATGTCTTTGGTGCTGCCCGTCCAACATTGGTGGCCGTATTTGGTGGGTCAGCATTTTGTAGTGCGAACCGACCAATGTAGTCTTCGTTACTTGCTGCAGCACCCCATCATAACTGTAGCGCAATAGAATTAGGTCGCTAAGCTGTTGGATTATAATTTGATATCGAATATAAGCAGGATCATCAAATTTGGCAGCGGGATGAGGACGACAAATTAACAACGATCTCCTAACCAGAGTGGGAAGATTTGGCAGGAGCTATGAAGTGAAGTGCGAAATAACTGTATACTCTGGTCTATTGTGCGTGTACTGAAGGAAGGGAAGAATGTGGTTACATGCGCTTGTTAATGATACATTATTTTATAAGGGGCACGTGATTCTGCCAAAACAACCAATGTGGACGTCAAGGCTGGTTGAGGAGTTTCATTCAACGCCATAAGGGGGCACTCTGGAGCTTATCGTACTTATCGCTGAGTGGCTGCAAATTTGTATTGGCCGCGAACGATGCGTCAGAACACCAACTTTGCCTCGAAGTGTCTGATTTGTAAAAAAAATAAGTATGAGATGCAGTAGCCGGCCGGGCTACTGCAACCCTTGCCTATTCCGTCTCAAGTATGGGAGGACATTAGTATGGGCTTTATCATGAACTTATACTGTTCATTCCATATGGATTGTGTAATAGTTGTGGTTGATTGACCATCAAAGAATGTACACTTTTTAAGGTTTAAACATTCGTTCAAAGTCTAGCAAGTAGCAATGATTTTTGCTAAGGAGGTAGTCCGACTACATGGAGTGCCACGGTCAATCATTTCAGATAGGGCAGATAGTTGTGAGTTCCTTTTGGTCAGAATTGTTTAAGGTTGTTGGTACCAAGCTGCGGATAAGTTTGACTTATCACCCGAAGACCGATAACCAGACTGAGGTAATGAATCGGTGCCTAGAAACTTATTTGCGGTGTTTTGCATCGGACCATCTAAAGAGATGGGTAGAATATTGTTTCAACATGGGGTATCAGTCAGCAACAGGTCGCACCCTTTTGAGATTTTTTACGGGCGGCCACCACCGACTATTCGACAATTTTTTACAAGTGAAATTCAGGTGAGAGCAGTGTCGGGTGAGTTATCGACTAGGAATAAGATGATGGTGCTATTGAATTTTCACCTGGAGGGTACCCAACACCGTCAGGATGTGCAATTTAATATGGGGGATATGGTCTTCTTGAAGTTGCACCCTCAGTGATAAGTTGTTATGTTCATAATGACAAACGTGAAGCTGGCGAGCTGTTTCTTTGGGCCATTTGAAGTCCTTGGCAGGATAGGAGCAGTGACTTATCGACTTAAATTACCTATGACCTCTCGAGTGCATCCAGTTTTTTCATGTATCGCAGCTGAAAGCAGTTGATCAAGGAACCCAGTTTTGAGACCGAGTCAATTTTGAGTTCGCGAGTTATTCAGCGAGATAACAAGGAGGTGCCGTAGATTTTAGTCAAGTGACACAAGAGAGGGGATGATGAGACAACATGGTTGGATGTTTCAAATGGCAAGGGACAGATGTTCCGGATGAGGAAGGAGTTGTTAGTGACTGTTTTTCTCAGGTCTACAGCAAGAGAAAAATAAAACAGGGCAGAGTCAAGGATGACATTGTTTATTTTATTTATTTATTCAATTAGTCCAACAGGTAATATGATTAATAACTAGGATTTTACGTAATTAGTGGGCTACAGGCCCGTAGGGTTATTTTTCCTATTTAAGTATGTCTTATTAGTTTTGGAGAACACGTTAATAAAATTATTAATAACATCAATTAATGTTACTCATCACATCCGAAAGAAGAATAATTGGACCCTATAACAAATGACGAGATTATTTAACTGTTTATAAATTTAAATAATATAATCACATAATATAATCTTATTAGTGTTAACTACTTATTTCCATTATTCATGAACATCAAAAGTTGATTAGAATGACTTAAAAGTATAATTTACAAAAAAAAATTGAAGATGAAAAATGATATGAAATTGAAATAAAAAAACGTAAAGAATCAAATTTCAATAGATGAAAGTATAATATAATCTTATTAGTGTGAACTACTTATTTCCATTATTTATGATCATCAAAAGTTGATTAGAATGATTTAAAAGTATAATTTACAAGAAAAATTTGAAAAAAAATTGAAGATAAAAAATAATATGAAATTGAAATAAAAAACACGAAGAATCAAATTTCAATAGATGAAATTGGAATAAAAATAATCGATTTCAAATTTCTCGGAAGAACATGAAAAAAAAATAAATTTTCACATTTTAATATTTTGAATCATTATTATATATATATATATTATATATATATATATATATATATATATATATATATATGAATTTGGGCCATCGAGATGGGGCCTATAGTCAGGGCCGGGCCCGGCTTTAGCTCCTCCATTTTGCATTTATAAATGGGGTGCAAGGCTTGCATTATTCACCATCAAAGCTCCTCTCTCTCTTGCGCCATAAGTCATTTTATTATACGCTCGTTTTCTTTTTTCATCCTATTGGTTCATCTATCGTATTGGGCTCTTGTTATTGGTTCTTTTTGATCGGCTTGCTATTCACACAAGGTATAAGTGTCAATTAACTGCTCTGCAATCTACCAACTTGCCTGCTCTGGTTTTTAATTAATTCGGGAAGTGAGAGTAAATAAAAAATAAAAAGTTTTGATCGTTTCTCATATTATTACAATTTACATCCTCAGACTCCAAAATCACCATCACTTTAAATGCTAATGTTCAGCTCTGTTGCTGTGTGTGTGTTTGGTGATTTTTTTTTTTCTCCTTTTCTTTTCCCTTTATTTTTTCTTGTCAGGCCCCCTGTTTCCGCCTTTACTTTTCGATGTTTGTTTTTTAATTAAGGAAAATTGTCTTGCAAACCTCGTTGTTATGCTGATTTGTGTTTTGTTAAATGTTTGTTATGCTGATTTGTGTTTTGTTAAATGTTTGTTATGCTGATTTGTGTTTTGTTAAATGTTTGTAATTTTCTACAACCGATCATTTAAACTTCAAGAATGATATAATCTTATTTACATAAATGGGCTTTCCACTGCAAGAAAAAAATAATTTAACTATATAAAAACAGTAAAGTGTGTAGGTAAAATCGTTGTAAGCAAATATTTACTTACAAATTCTAAAATTGTTGTAAGATACTTACAATATTTCGGTCGATAAATTTAAAATTGTTGGTGGTTCCTCGGTAACTGATTGTGTATAATTTGGGAGAAACAAATATTTAGTGACAAAATTGTTGAGAATTTTATTCTTGACCATTTTTCTGTTTTTTAGTTGTTTGACTTTTTTAGACTCAAAATAAATTAGGACTCTAATTTTGTTTCCTAAATTGTGTTTAGAACTTTATTTAGTTTTCTAAATTATGTTTGTGACTTGTTTATCAAGTATAGGTTAGTACACTTTGGGTTTGTATACCCCGTAAGCACATTTGCTTACAGACGAAATTTAAATTGGTGCGTTCAAATTATTTTTATTATTCCCCTGCTTATTTTCATACAAACTGTTTGATGTAAGTTTTGGTGTTTTAACACTGAACTTAACATCGTTTTATTGATACTTATTTCAACAAGCATAAGTCTTACGAATTTACAATTGGTATCAGAGCGGGTTACTTGACGTACTAAGTTTACTGATCATCATATATGTAGGACGCTATGGGAAAAACCAAATGTCACTGATGCTCATGGCGATACTATTATCAAAAAAGAAGAAGACTGGACTGCTGATGAAATAGCCCTATCTAATTGGAACTCCAAGACCATCAACACCCTTTGTGGATATGTTGACTTCAGCTACTACAAAGTTATCAAAAAGTGCGAGTCGGCAAAAGATGCATGGGATGCATTGCAGAGATTGTGTGAAGGAACCCAAAGTGTGAATAAATCAAAATTAAGAATGCTGACTACTACTTTCGAGTCAATGAGGATGAACGAGAAAGAGTCCATCATGGACTATGCCTTGAGACTCTCAGATATTGCGAACGAGTGTGGGGAACTTGGTGAAGCTGTAACTAACTCACGCCTTGTGGGAAAGTTGCTAAGGTCCATCTCGAAAAAATTCATGTTCAAAGTAGTAGCCATTTATGTCGGTTAACTATTTTTCTTTTGTTCCGTAAGGATCACCAGTTTATTGGTCTCGAATTGTTTTAATGCATATGTTTTGTATTTAAAACAGGCAACCAGCAGTCTCCGTTTTAGTAAGGATTTGGCAAGGCTTTTAATTTTCTAGCCAATTTCCAATTTAATTTTCTAATTAATCTAGAATTTTTACTGGAAAAACAGAATGTATTTACTTGTAAACAGAGTTGATCATGCATATTTTTACCAGATGTTGATTTTATTCACCAATGACTAAAGTTAAGGTGTTAAGCTTAGAAAATCTAGAGATTCTAGACTTTGAATTTCTGTTTTGACCCATTGACTAAATTCTAAGTCAAATATCAATATCCTCTTTGATAAGCTTCTTCTCGCATAAAGTATATTATTACCTTCCCATAATTTTCTAACTTACTAATTGTTTCTCACAGCTCAATTCCCAAAGAAATTTTATTAGGTGATCAAATGGCGAATCGTGCTTTGACATGTGTCCATAGCATCCGCGAGCGCTTGGACGATACTCTGTCCGCTCATCGCGAGGATATATTGTTGTTCCTATCAAGGTCGTCAACTTTTATTATTTCGGATTAATGCACTCAGCTATAAGTTGGTGAGGTTTTAGAATCCCTTTTCCGTGGGCTTCGACTCTACATAAACCATGATTTCAAATTTAAGTAAAAAGTTATTGTCGTGAAA
>BMAC01000793.1:10317-42687 GCA_014905375.1 Phtheirospermum japonicum | reverse complement strand
TTTGCAAAAATGTCTGGGTTTTTGTGTAACTAGCTCAAAACTCAGGGTGGGATTTTTAATTATCCACTTTTTTTTTATATTAAAACTTCTAGTTTTTACAAAATATTGAGGATTGGTTTTTAAATACAATAATTCTTTCATTTTCAATTACCAAACGATATTTATTTATTTTTACTACATGCTTTGTACTAAATGCTACCGTATAATTTTCTTCACCAGACATTGCTCTTGAATGATAAAATCCGGAACCTAAGCTCTCTACAAGCCGTGCTGAGGAAGGCCGATGATTACCTCTCAACACTTCCGCTCGAGACACCGTACGAAGACTTCGAGCACAAATTCCAAGAGATTGGATTGGAGAGAGGATGGGGAGATAAGGCCTGGCGCGTATCCGAGATGATAGCCATGCTCCTCGACCTTCTCGAAGCTCCCGATTCTTGCACTCTCGAGAAATTCCTCGGGCGGGTCCCGATGGTTTTCAACATCGTCATTCTTTCCCCGCACGGTTTCTTTGCCCAAGAAAACGTCTTAGGTTATCCAGACACCGGTGGCCAGGTAAATAAAAGGGATAACGATCTCATTGGCCCGAACCGAGCCCACCGGACCAGTTATCGGGCCGAGCCAATTTCCCGAATGTCTCGGACCAACCCGTTCCTGTGTGCATTTTGCGCATTGATTATTTTGGGCCGGGTCGAAGTTGGCTCTGTGTTTTCGGGCCAGGTCGGAAGTTATTGCTGCGCATGCTGAGCATTTTATTTTCTTACCAGGTTGTCTACATTTTGGATCAAGTCCCGGCCTTGGAGCATGAGATGCTCAAACGTATTAAGCAGCAAGGACTTGATATCACGCCCCGGATTCTCATTGTACGTTCTTGATGTTTATAGGGTTAATTACAATAACTACCCCAGAGGCTTAGCATAATTGCGTAAGAACCCAGTATTCTTTCAAAACTAGAAATACCCCGTCGACATTATAGCTAGATTTTTTTTTTTAAATTAAGCTGAACCTCGGGGGTAGTTTTGGTATAGTTTCTTTTTTCTAACACTCAATCTTGTTAAATTATTACAGGTGACTCGATTGCTTCCCGATGCGGTTGGGACAACATGTGGTCAAAGGCTCGAGAAAGTCTTTGGATCCGAGCATTCACACATTATCCGAGTCCCGTTCAGAACCGAGAAGGGGATTGTCCGAAAATGGATCTCTCGTTTTGAGGTTTGGCCGTACATGGAAACTTTCACTGAGGTGAGATGATCGTTTTATAATCATGTTCTTGATTATATTTCCATTGACCAATGCCAACTTTTTTAAAACTTATTCTATTTTAGGACGTCGCCAAAGAAATTACTGCAGAATTGCAGGCGAAGCCCGATTTGATTATCGGCAATTATAGTGAGGGTAATCTTGCTGCCTCATTGCTGGCTCACAAGTTAGGTGTAACACAGGTACGTGATATATTCAGTCTGTATAAAATTATTTGTTTGGGGATAATTACAAAATTACACCTGAGATTTATGTTGATTGCAAAAAAACAAACAAACATATGTTTGAAGAACTACCAAAAAACATCTTCATGTCTCAAGTTCTCTTTTGTTGTAATTTTCAAACATAACTGGGGTTTTCTTTAATTAATCCAAACTTCAGGGGCAGTTTTTGTAATTATCCTTTTTGTTAATTTTCTGCCAGGAGACTAATTTTTTTTCTTCTACTTAGTGTACCATTGCTCATGCCCTCGAAAAAACAAAATATCCTGATTCGGACATTTACCTGAAGCAGTTCGACGAGAAGTATCACTTCTCGTGTCAGTTCACTGCCGATCTATACGCGATGAATCATACCGATTTCATCATTACGAGCACATTCCAAGAGATAGCTGGGAGGTTAATTTGCGTTTCTATACTTATGATCAAATATCTCTAAATTTGAATTTGTGCATCCTTATGTTAGCTAAAGATATTATTATTATTATTATTATTATTATTATTATTATTATTATTGTTGTTGTTGTTGTTGTTGTTGTTGTTGTTGTTGTTAAATTATTATTATTATTATTATTATTTGTATTTTCAGCAAGTACATTGTAGGACAATACGAGAGCCACACGGCATTCACAATGCCAGGTTTATACCGAGTCGTGCACGGCATTGACGTGTTCGACCCCAAATTCAACATTGTATCTCCAGGAGCCGATACGAAGGTCTATTTCCCGTATACAGAGAAGGAAAAGAGACTCACAGAATTCCACTCTGAAATCGAGGAGCTTCTGTATAGCGACGTCGAAATTGAAGAACACCTGTAAGTTTCAATCTTTATTCCAGAAGTTTGATGACATTTCTTTGGTAGGGTTAATTACGAATATACCCCTAGAGTTTAGTCTAATTACAAAAAAGAAGTTATCTTTTAGAATTACATATTGTTAAAACTTAGGTTAATTTGTAAAATCTACCCGAGGTTTGGGGTGATTACAAAAAAATCCAAGAGAAAATTCCAAATTACAATAATTACCCCTCAGATTTAGTCTAATTACCAAAAAAAAAAAATGTAATCTTTTAAAATTACATATTGTTAAAAACCGGGTGAATTACGAAAACTACCCCTGATGTATGGGGTATTTACAACAAAACACGGAGAAATTTCAGAATTACAAAAACTACCCCAAAGGTTTGATTATGTGTTAAAACTTAAATGTAAGCGGGCAATTGTTGTATTTTTAAAAATGTAAGCAGGATGTTTGACATGTTTTTTTTAATTTCCAGAAATATCTGTTTTTTTTTTGTTTTTTTTTTTTTTTTTGTGTGTGTAATTAGGCTAAACCTCGGGATTAGTTTTTGTAAATCCCCTTAAAATAAAAATGTACTAATCTCGAGGGAGTTTTGGTAATTTTGAACATGATTTTTTTTATAAATAATAATAATTATTTTCCGGTTATTTCGGATTTTCGTTTAATAAGTTCTAACAAACACTTGTTCATCTGGCAGATGTGTTCTCAAGGACAAGACCAAGCCCATTGTGTTCACCATGGCAAGATTGGACCGCGTCAAAAACCTAACCGGGCTCGTCGAGTCGTACGCCAAGAACCCAAAGCTGAGGGAACTGGTCAACCTCGTCGTCGTCGGTGGGGACCGGCGAAAGGAGTCCAAAGACTTGGAAGAACAAGCCGAGATGAAAAAGATGTACAGCCTCATCGAGACCTACAACCTCAACGGCCAGTTCCGATGGATATCCTCCCAAATGAACCGCGTTCGCAACGGCGAGCTCTACCGTTACGTTGCAGACACAAGGGGCGCTTTCGTCCAGCCGGCCTTTTACGAGGCCTTCGGTCTGACCGTCGTCGAGGCCATGACTTGCGGTTTACCGACTTTCGCGACGGTCCATGGTGGGCCCGCGGAGATCATTGTGCATGGGAAATCGGGTTTTCATATCGACCCGTATAACAGCGAGGATGTTGCCGAGGTTTTGGTTGATTTCTTTGAGAAGTGTAAGGAGGACCCATCTCATTGGGACGCGATTTCGGCTGCCGGCCTGAAACGTATCGAGGAGAAGTAAGATAAATGTTTCAAATTACAAAAATACCCTTGAGGTTAATTTAATCTGATTGGACAAAAAAAGACCATCTTCAAAATTTCAGTTTCCCTTAATATTTATTTCTAATTTTACAAATTACACTCATTAATTTGGTCATAATCGATGTTATTATATTACTTGTCTACTGCAGGTACACATGGCAGATTTACTCGGACAGGTTATTGACGTTGGCCGGAGTTTACGGTTTCTGGAAATACGTCTCGAAGCTCGACCGGTTGGAAATCAGACGGTACCTTGAAATGTTTTACGCGCTCAAGTTGCACAAGTTGGTAAGTTTTTGTACATATATGAAAAAAAATGTTTGATGTTTGATAGGGAGAATTTTTTATTTTCTTATTTTTATTTGTTATCAGGCTGAAGCTGTTCCTCTGGCTGCTGGTAATTCAAGTGATTTTTGTTTCTGGTGTTGCTCAAATACTATATAAGGCAACTGAGATTGCAAATAGGATATCTCAATTGGGCTTCGACCAGTTTTCGATTTATATCTTTCAAACCTAATTGTATTCTTATATAAATCATGTATATTTTAATAATTCTGAATTGGGAGTGTAATGAATATTGAAGTTTTATTATTGTTCTTTTTACCTGCCATTCTTGCATTTTGTATTTCTCGGGGCAGGAAGCTCAGTTACTAAAGTTATGCATCTAATCTACCAGAATCATCATCGTTGGTATAAACTTTTGGACTTGTTAATTTGCAAATATATTAAAATTTATTAATGCAAATAAAAAAATATTAATATTGGTTAATCAATAAATTGATTGTAAATAATTTATTTATGTAAATTAATAACAAGTCATTAAATTAGGATGAATTTATATTTTTATGCTAAAATTAATCATAATTAGATAATCAATAAATATATTTTTCCATGGTGTACCTTTCCCGACCCGACAATTTTTCTGGAACTACACTCTTCCAAGGGAGTTCCAATTCTGAGGAAGATTCTGGCCCCCTAATACTATCGCGTGCTCTTTCCGCGCCGTCAAAGAGAAAGATAAAGGAAAGAGAAGAATTAAAAACATTATAGAGCATCAAAAGAATGAAGACGTATGTTTTTATTTATTTATTTCGAGTATGATTGGTCTCGTAAGGAATTAGAACCCCTGGATTTTAATTTGGTAACGAGCGGATTTGCCCCCCAGTGTTTATATATATATGGCAAAGACTTGCGTTAGGTCAGATTGACGGGTCATGATCCGTTAGGCCATCTGACTCGATACTATAATGTATTGGTTTTTGAATTATGATGTATTGGTTATTGTACTCAAATGTATTAGTTTTCATAAACATCTGACCATTTTATAATGTATTGGCTTTTGTATTAGTATTAAGATGTGATACGGACTAAAATGTCCATACGTAATATTACTTGATATATGAGGGTATTTGTGGTAAGCTGCCTCATTTCCTGGAAATGGTGTTCTTCTGGGAGGTGAGCGAGCCTAGTGGTTTCTTTGGAGAAGTAGGCGAGCTAGTTGATAGAGTAGCGACCTGAAGTATGTAATGAGTTCTCATATAGGGTCACGACCTCTTGTGTTTGTGGTGAGTGATAGAGTTCGGTCTTTGGCTTTATGAATATCAAGCATACGGGCTTAATGTGAGTAGTTTATGGAACCTTGGTGGACTGTATGGAAATAATAATGGGCCCAAGTCTATTACGGTAAGAGATTTATTATCTATGAGAACTTAGCATACATGAGAAATCCTAATTTTGAGTTGGTTGTAGTGTTGTAGTATTTATGAAATTGTGATGAGAGAAGGAAACCCCTGGCTTGGGAAATACTTCTCTTGTCTCTATAAAAGGTGGTGCATACCTCTCATTATTTTTATCTTGCTTTGATCATAGTGTGAGCGTTTTGAATTATAACTTGCTTTTGACTTAAGCATCGGAGGACCTTGACGGGTTCGAAATTCGACCCGTCCAAGGTGCTGTTTTGCAGGACCAGCTAGGTCGCCAAGAGAATATTCGGAGGCTTATCAGGTCGCTGTGAATAAGATTGGAAGTTATTCAGGTCACTGATCTCTATTCTGAGGTTAGTACCCCCTATTCTTGGTAACCAATCAATTTGGATTTATCAAGTGGCGCCGTCTGTGGGAAAGAGGGATATCGAGTCCTTGAGCGAAAGGCGTAAGAAATTTCACAAACGAAGCATGAAGGATAGCAACATGATACCCAGAACCCTGCACTACGGTTTTGGATCGAACAAACCAAAGAAGAAGAACAGAGCGGGGGATACCAACGAGCAGGATGCAATAAAAGACGGACAGACACCTTCTCAGGCGGAACCGGCAGTTCCAGGTTTGGAGGGCACGCCACCGCCCTCCCCAAAGCAGCGTGATGGTAAGCAACCGGTAGAAGGTTTAGAGGCAAAAACACCGGAGACTGCAGCGCAGAAAGTGATTCACATAGGGACGAAGGAATGGAAAGATATGCCCAAGGATAAGCCATGCCAAATTGAAAAGGGATTCCTGGAGGGGCTTATAGATCTCGTACCTCAGGAGAAGATGGAAGAGTTGAACAAGTACCTAGAAGGCGAGCTGGGTACTCTGAAAGAGAAGGATGATGAACCTAACAACGAGAAAGAGAAAAGGTCGGAGACTAGGAGGGCGAGACAAAACGAAAGGTCTTTGTCTAAAAGACCTTCCCATGACAGGAAAGGTCGGAGTAAGTGAAAGAATGAGGATACTCCCAGTTCCACCTCGTCCATAAAGTCTAATACTCATAAACGTAAGCGTAAAGAGAAGGGGGTGAAGGTGACACGGAGCCATTATAGACGTCGAGGTCGCCGACATGACAAGCATACTAGTGAGAGTGGAACGCAGACCTCGGATACCGAGGGCGAATCTCGAGAAAAGTCTCGTAAGAGCCGCAGTGGATATAATTAAGGAAACGGTGAGAACGAGTTGGGGCCAGAGAGTAAGGCTTTTAGAGAGATGCAGGAGGCCCTACTAAAATTACAAAGGCGAGTAGAAGGAGAGAAGTTTGACGGAGATGAGGGACATTGACAAGCGAGAAATTGTGCGTTAATTAACGGTTTAATTCCGATATTTTAACATTCTTATATATATTCATTTCTCGCATATTTGTGATCATGAGTAGTCGAGCACCAATTGTATATTTCTTTCTTATTTTGTAGTGTTTGGTGATGTATTAAGTGAATGCTGTTGCACAAGGAAATCGAGAGACGAGGATTGACGAATCGACGAGAGAAAATTAACGAATCAGGAGGTAGCGTCGATGGCTCGCGTCGATGTCGAGGAAGGTCCGTGTCGGTCGATGCTATATGCGGCGTGCGCACACGTCGGTCGACGCCAGGTCGACGCTCTGTCGACGGGAAGCTGCAGTAGCATTGATTCAAGGTCCGTCGATCGACGCAATGTCGACGATCACTCTCTGAAGCGTCAATTGAAGGTGCGTCAGTCAACGCACATGCTGGTCGATGCAAGCGAGCGAGGCATGTCGACGCCGAGGGCTGGCACGCGTCGATCGACGCCCTGTCGATGCCAACTCGGCCAAGCTATTTTTGGAAGGAAACTTGCACGGAAAGAAAGAAGAATCCTATATAAACCCGACCTTATTTCATCCCAGAGATACACATAACATATCCTAGGGTTCCAAGGAGTTCTATAGAGGTCCCAATTCATCTCAAATCATCCATACGCAAGAGAACTTGAAGATTGAAGCTTCAAGACGCAAGATTCAAGCTCTACACATCGTTTCTCCTATTTTCTCAAGAACTATGTTTGTTTATCTGAACTTTTTCCTTTATTTTCTTAACTCCATGAGTGAGTAAACTTATTATCTAGTTCTAGGGATGTTTAAACCTTCGTGAAACTATGTTTAATTAATTTATGCAATATTGTCTTTCGTTCTTCATATGCGGTTGCTTGTGTTGTTCTATTTTTAATTTATGATTGCTTAATTCTTAATTTGGCTTGATCACCTAGATTAGGGATTGGTTATCTATTGCTAGAAATAGGATTGCTTCCCGTGTAATTGTCGTAATTACTATTTTACTGAAGCAACTAATGATTGTGAATCGTTACGGACAACACAACATAGGTTGAATAAACTGAGCTTATGTGTTTATTGCCTAAATTAATCTATTTGCCTAATTTTTAATGCTGTTGCTGGGTTGAACCTAGAGATCTTATTCTAAATTATTCAATAATTAGATTCAATTAAAGAACTTATTTTAATTGAGTAAACGGTAAGGGCAAATTCGAGTAGCAGAGCTTATTGCTACTTAGGGTTTTTAGTCGCACATGATGAATGGATTATGATATTGTGGTTGGTTAAATGAGTGAGTCGAGGGTTGAAAGTGAACTATAATTAGACCTTTATTATTATTGAATTTTCCGTTAATCATTTTCTTATTTGCTTTTAATCACTTGCTTAGTTAGTTTTCTTAGAATAATTCAATATTTAAAACCCCATATTTTTAAGTTTAATAAAATACGAAGCATCACAATCTAACCACACTCCTCGTGAGTTCGACCCTTACTTATCGCTACTACTAGTTAGTAGAGAGAAGCTGGGAAAAATAAAATATTTAATTTGACGCTTACGACGAGCGGGTCAAATTTTGGCGCCGTTGCCGGGGACTGACGCGTTAATTTTTGATTTTTATTATTTTAGTATTTTTTTTTTGTATATTTTCTTTTACTATTTTTATTTTGGAACAATTTGAACTCTTTTTGAGTATTTTCTCAGGTGAATGAACGTGAGATCATCCGGGAAGAACGACTTGCATTACTATCCGGAAATCAACAAAAAAGGAAGAAGAAGAAGAAGGAGGCTTCCAACTCGGAGCAGGTACTACCCAACTACATATCCGAGGATTCTTCAAGCGAGAGCGAAGAAGGAGTAAACGAGACGATGGCTGGTTAAGCGGAACGAACGTTGAAGGAGTTGGCAAATCCCGACCTCCCACAACAACCATTATGCATTACTTTTCCAACGGTGAATGATGCTACATTCGAATTACGATCCGGACTAATCCATCACCTACCTTTATTCCATGGACTTACTGGCGAGGATCCGCACAAACACTTGAAAGAATTCCATGTAATTTGAACAAGCATGAAACTCGCTGGAGTCACGGACGAACAAATCAAGCTAAGGGCATTCCCCTTCTCACTGAAAGACCTAGCCAAGGATTGGCTTTACTACTTACCTTCGGGATCTATCACTACGTGGGGGGCTATGGAGAGAACATTTTTGCAGAGATATTTCCCCGCATCACGAGTGGCGAATCTTCGAAAAGACATTTGTGTGGCTAGGCAGGCGCAAGAAGAAACGTTGCACGAGTATTGGGAACGATTCAAGAGGCTTGTTGCAAGTTGCCCTCAACACCAAATGGGCGAACAACTACTAATTCAATACTTCTACGAGGGATTATGTCTCACGGATCGAAACATGATTGATGCTGCTAGTTGAGGCACCTTGATGGACAAGACACCGACGGCAGCAAAGGAACTGATATCGAACATGGCAGCCAATTCTCAGCAATTCGGCAGCCGCGATCCTTCATTGAAATCGGTGAACGAGATGGGTATTGATTCACTACAAACCCAATTAAGTGAGTTGAAGGCCATGATGAGTGCGGGAGGAGCCCCAAATGTTCGACCATACGGCTTATGTGAAACATTGGAGCATGTTACTGATGACTGCCCACATTTTTACACCGTACTCGAGGCACATGTGAACGCTTTGGGAACCGGAAATGGGAAAGGGAGAAAGTATGATTCGTACCCCCACACTTTCAATCCGAGATGGGGCGACCACCCCGTATTTAGATGGAGGGATCAGCAAGGGGAGCAAAATTCTGCGAACCAAAACAACACCCAACAACAAGGGGAAAACTCGTCACCATCACTTGAAGATTTAGTGAAATCGTTGGCGACAAGTTCCGCCCAATTTCAACAAGAGACCAAGGCATGCATAAAAAACTTGGAGACACAAATAAGTCAGATGGCTTCACACATAAACAAATTGGATGCAAAAGGCGGTGGCCGATTACCACCTCAAACCGAAGCAAATCTGAAGAATGTAAGCGCCATAACGACGCGAAGTGGCAAAAAGGTTGAAGGACCAGCCAATCCAATGCTAGAGCCGGAAAATGAAGACAAAACGGAGGAAGAAAACACGGAGCCAAAACATGCTGAAAAGGGTAATCCTAAACCTTCTAATAATTTTGATAACCCCGTTGTATCTCCTCCTAGGACCGAGCCACTTCCATTTCCATCAAGAATCAAGCGCCAAGCTAAGGAAGACATGGAGAGGCAGATACGAGACGTTTTCAAGAGGGTTGAGATCACTATTCCACTTGCTGATGTGATCAAGCAAATTCCTCGTTACGCCAAGTTCCTCAAGGACTTATGCACTAACAAGAGAAGGTTAAAAGGAGATGAAAAGGTCCTAATGGGGGAAAATGTGTCAGTTGTATTCCAAAAGAGCTTGCCACAAAAGAGGAATGACCCGGGCATGTTTTTTATTCCATTACGATTGGAGACATGCGAGTCGAGCGAGCCAATCTAGATTTAGGGGCATCGATAAATGTTATGCCACGCACCATTTTCGATTGTTTAAAGGTTGGGCCATTAAAGAAAACTGGGGTAGTGATCCAACTTGCTGACCGAAGCACYGCCTACCCTGATGGTGTTATTGAAGATGTCCTCGTAAAGGTGGACGAGTTAATTTTCCCAGCCGACTTCTATGTGTTGAGAATGAACGAGTCCGCATCAAAATCACCACCTATCTTATTGGGGAGACCATTTCTGAACACTGCTCAAACAAAAATCGACGTTACTCGAGGCACTCTAACAATGGAATTTGACGGTCACATTTGTCAATTTAATATTTTTGATGATATGAAGTTTCCTGACTGCGATAACTCCATTTTTGCACTTGATTATTTTGACTCTCTAGCGCAGGAATTTCTAGAAATGCACAAATAAGATGAGCTCGAGACGGCGATCACACGAAGTTTGGGGGAGGACTCGATGCTTTTGAGTTACCCCCTCACTGAGCCAACTTGGGAGGACGACGTACAAGAGATAATGTCAGCCTTGCACGCACTTAGTTCAAAACCAAGAGAGGAAGATGTGAATTTTGTCAAACTTCCCGAATCACACGAGAAAGCCGTTCAATCATTAGTCAAGGCACCGGAGCTCGAACTCAAAACCCTACCGGAGCACTTAAAGTATATCTTCTTGGGAGATAATAAAACACTGCCTGTGATCATTTCATCACGATTAGACAAATTTCAAGAGGCATCACTGCGAAAAGTACTCAGGGATAACAAGCAAGCAATCGGGTTGACCATAGCGATTTTGCGAGGGATAAGCCCTTCCATGTGTATGCACCGAATTTTGCTCGAAGAGAATGCTGCACCGTCTAGGGAACCCCAAAGATGATTGAATCCACCAATGATGGAGGTGGTAAAGAAGGAGATTCTAAAACTGCTGGATGTTGGGGTGATCTATCCTATTTCTGATAGTCGGTGGGTGAGCCCGACTCAAGTCGTTCCGAAGAAGTCGGGGGTAACGGTGATCGAAAATCAAGAAGGCGAATTGGTTCCAACAAGGATGCAAATGGGGTGGAGAGTTTGTATTGATTATCGTAAGCCGAACGCCATGACCCACAAGGACCATTTTCCTCTTCCGTTTCTTGACCAAATGATTGAGAGGTTGGCGGGCCATTCATACTACTGCTTTTTGGATGGCTACTCGGGATATTTTCAAATCCCTACAGCACCCGAGGATCAAGAAAAGACTACCTTCACATGCCCTTTGGCACATTTGCCTATCGCCGCATGCCATTTGGACTTTGCAATGCACCAGCCACGTTCCAGCGATGTATGGTAAGCATCTTTTCGGAATATGCTGGCGAGATCATAGAGGTCTTTATGGATGACTTTAGCGTTTATGGAAATTATTTCGAGGTATGTCTTGAGAACTTATCTTTGATTTTGAAACGTTGTGACGACACGAACCTTGTGTTAAATTGGGAAAAATGTCATTTTATGGTGGAACAAGGTATAGTTTTAGGACACATTATTTCGTTGAAAGGTATAGAAGTCGATAAGTCTAAGATTGATACTATAGCTGCATTGCCTTACCCCGCCAATGTGCGGGAAGTTCGTTCTTTTCTTGGACATCCAGGGTTTTATAGGAGATTTATCAAGGACTTTTTGAAGATTGCGTCGCCACTTTGTAGGCTCTTTCATAAAGATGTGGAGTTTAAAATCGATGATGACTGCAAGAAGCCCTTTAACACACTGAAGGAGCGGCTGACCACTTCTCCATTTATCCAACCGCCGAGGTGGGACCTGCCCTTCGAGATCATGTGTGATGCGAGTGACTATGCTGTGGGAGCTGTGCTAGGGCAGAGGGTCAATAAAGCAACCCATGTGATCTATTATGCATCGAGGACCTTGAACCCTTCCCAAGGAAATTACACTACCACGGAGAAGGAGCTTCTAGCTATTGTATTTTCCCTTGAGAAGTTCCGTTCATACATCATTAGATCAAAGGTGGTGGTTTTTAGTGATCACGCGGCCCTGTGACATCTACTTACAATGAAGGAGACGAAGCCAAGGCTCATACGGTAGATTTTATTACTCCAAGAATTCGATTTGGAAATAAAAGACAAAAAGGGAGCCGAAAATACCGTCGCCAACCACCTTAGTAGATTAGTGCACGTGGAAGACGAGCTACAACTTGATGAGAGATTTCCGGACGAGCAGCTACTTGCAGTTAAACACGTAGATCCTTGGTATGCTGACTTGGTAAATTTCCTAGTTGCTCGTGTGTTTCCAACAGGATTGACGAAAGCAAGGAGGGACAAGCTGAGGAGTGATGCGAAGTATTATGTATGGGATGATCCATACCTTTGGAGGCATTGTGCTGATCAAGTCATTTGAAGGTGCGTTCCCGAATCGGAGTTCCACGCTATTCTTTCATTTTGCCATTCTCATGCATGTGGGGGACATTTTAGATCGAAGAGAACTGCGCATAAGGTACTTGATAGTGGTTTTTATTGGTCGTCCCTATTTTGAGATGCGAATGAATTTTTTAAGTCATGTGATAATTGTCAACGTACGGGGAACCTTTCACGAAGAAGCAAAATGCCCCAAGCGTCCATAATGGTTTGTGAGATTTTTGATGTGTGGGGCATCGACTTTATGGGGCCCTTCCCGAATTCATTCAAGAATATTTATATTTTGCTTGTGGTGGATTATGTCTATAAGTGGGTGGAAGCAAAAGCCACCACAACTAATGACTCGAAGGTTATTGCACGTTTCATTAAAAATCGGATCTTCTCAAGGTTCGGGATCCCTTGAGCTATGATAAGCGATTGTGGTACCCACTTTTGTAACAAGACAGTGGAAGCTTTGCTCCGGAAGTATGGGGTTGCTCATAGGCTTTCTACAGCCTATCATCCACAAACGAATGGGCAAGTCGAAACTTCAAATCAAGAGATCAAGTCTATCTTAGAGAAGACCGTTAATGCAAACCGCAAGGATTGGAGCATCAAGCTGAAGGATGCACAGTGGGCGTATCGCACGGCGTTTAAGACACTAATTGGGATGTCCCCGTATCGCCTCATTTTTGGGAAACCATGCCACTTGCCGGTAGAGCTCCAACACAAGTCGTTTTGGGCGGTGCAGCAATGCAACTTTGATTTTGATGGAGCAGGCGTGCAAAGGAAGCTACAACTACGAGAGTTAGAGGAGATTCGGAACGGCGCATTTGAAAATTCGCTAATTTATAAAGAGAAGATGAAAGCATTCCATGACTTGAAGATTTCGAGGAAACAATTTGTAGTGGGCGAGAAAGTGCTGCTTTTTCATTCTCGCCTTAAGCTATTCCCCGTTAAGTTGAGTTCAAGGTGGGTTGGACCGTTTGTTGTCCCCCACGTATTCCCGCATGGTGCGGTGGAGATTTTTAGCCCAAAAAAGAGCAAGAAGTTCAAGGTGAATGGACACCAACTCAAACCGTATTATGAAGGGTTTCACGCTGTTGATGAGGAACGGATGGAGTTGGAAGCACCACCTATGACTTGATTAAGGGACTAATTCGAGCCAACGACTTTAAAATAAATCACTTGTTGGGAGGCAACCCCATGTTTACTTATTTTATTTTCTATTTTTCTTGCAGCTTTGGAGGCGATGACGTGTTTTGGATGTTTGGGCTGCCCTTCCATGAAAAGAGTGTCATAATGGATAAAACCAAGACCCCTCGACACCTACCCGGGTGATTTCTCTTCCTACTCTTCCCCTAATAATATGTGTGATGTGCTTGTTCTTGTTTTATGTTCGCTTGAGGACAAGCTAAGATTTAAGTTTGGGGGAGTGGGTTATTGAGGAGATTTGTGCTAAAAATTGAGGAGATTTGTGCTAAATATTGATAAATTTTGAAATTTTTGTGATAAATCCCGGGGGATTGAAAAGAAAATGGTTAAAAGTACTTGCTTGAATTGACTATGAACTACATTTCGGTTAAAGTCTTTAGTCGTCACTTGATTTAGAGGTCAAGGGTACGCATGTTAGTGCTTTTATGAACCATTTATGGGGCGTCAACTCTTGATTATTACGCTGTTGATGTATACTTGTGGTTGCCGTACTCAATATGAGTTGTGTGGGGCCTTGAAGTTGGCAGTTGCATGATGATGTCTCGTTAGTAGAAACAGAAGTCAAATAAAGTCCGGTTGGGGTATACCGGCATGGCGTAAGTCAAAAATTGAAAAATCAAAAAGAATTGAGGTGCCGAAACAACTGCCTATCTGCATTTATCAAGTGCATTCGCTTACAAATTCTAAGAGCGAAGTCCAACGAAGATGCTAGTAGCTCAACAAATTCATGCACATGCTCAAAAGGCATATCATACTATCAAATTCTCAAACATGGCGGAGGTGAACTTAACAAATCGAACACCAAATCAAGACGACACTCCTATCCAGCGCCTTATCATCATTGTGAAGTCAAGAATGGTAGTGCAAAGCTACGGGCCTCAATTGAAAAAAAATAATAAAAATAAATAAATAAAAGGGAGTGGACGAGATACTTGATCGTGACCAACAATGGATAGAGTCGAACCATTGAGTAGTGAGGTGGAACCATAATACATTGACGTGACGTATATGAAAAGGGGTTGCCAAGCTGCTGGGATCACCTAGGCTAATACATGAAACGCTAGCGATTTCTAGAAATATGATGGTGTCTAGAGTCCGGATGAGTTCATTTGGCCAATTTGAGTGACTTACTTATATTATGTTTGTCCTATGCTTTAAATTCTAATGTTGCTTGAGGACAAGCAAGGTTTAAGTTTGGGGGATTTGACAAGCGAGAAATTGTGCGCTAATTAATGGTTTAATTCCGATATTTTTATGTACTTAACATTCTTATATATATATATTCATTTCTCGCATATTTGTGATCATGAGTAGTCGAGCACCAATTGTATATTTCTTTCTTATTTTGCAGTGTTTGGTGCTGTATTAAGTGAATGCTGTTGCACAAGGAAATCGAGAGACGAGTATTGACGAATCGACGAGAGAAAACCATAGAATCAGGAGGTAGCATCGATGGCTCGTGTCGATGCTGAGGAGGGTCCACGTCGGTCGACGCTATATGCAGTGTGCGCACGCGTCGGTCGACGCCAGGTCAACGCTCTGTCGACGGGAAGTTGCAGTAGCGTCGATTCAAGGTCTGTCGATCGATGCAATGTCGACGATCACTCTCTGAAGCGTCGATTGAAGGTGCGTCGGTCGACGCACATGCTGGTCGATGCAAGCGAGCGAGGCGCGTCGACACCGATGGCTGGCACGCGTCGATCGACGCCCTGTCGATGCCGACTCGGCCGAGCTATTTTTGGAAGGAAACTTGCGCGGAAAGAAAGAAGAATCCTATATAAATCCGACCTTATTTCTTCCCAGAGATACACATAACATATCCTAGGGTTCCAAGGAGTTCCATAGAGGTCCCAATTCATCTCAAATCATCCATACGTAAGAGAACTTGAAGATTGAAGCTTCAAGACGCAAGATTCAAGCTCTACACATCGTTTCTCCTATTTTCTCAAGAATTATGTTTGTTTATCTGAACCTTTTCCTTTATTTTCTTAACTCCATGAGTGAGTAAACTTATTATCTAGTTCTAGGTATGTTTAAACCCTCATGAAACTATGTTTAATTAATTTATGCAATATTGTCTTTCGTTCTTCATATGCGGTTGCTTGTGTTGTTCTATTTTCAATTTATGATTACTTAATTCTTAATTTGGCTTGATCACCTAGATTAGGGATTGGTTATATATTTCTAGAAATAGGACTTCTTCCCGTATAATTGTCGTAATTACTATTTCTCTGAAGCAACTAATGATTGTGAATCGTAACGGACAACACAACATAGGTTGAATAAACCGAGCTTATGCGTTTATTGCCTAGATTAATCTATTTGCCTAATTTTTAATGATGTTGTTGGGTTGAACCTAGATAGCTTATTCTAGGTTATTCGATAATTAGATTCAATTAAAGAGCTTATTTTAATTGAGTAAACGGTAAGGGCAAATTCGAGTAGCAGAGATTGTTGCTACTTAAGGTTTTTTGTCTCACATGATGAATGGATTATGATATTGTGGTTGGTTAAATGAGTGAATCGAGGGTGGAAACTGAACTAGAACTAGACCTTTATTATTATTGAATTTTCCGTTAATCATTTTCTTGTTTGCTTTTAATCACTTGCTTAGTTAATTTTCTTAGAATAATTCAATATTTAAAACCCCATATTTTAAAGTTTAGTAAAATACGAAGCACCACAATCTAACCACACTCCTCGTGGTTTCGACCCTTACTTATCGCTACTACTAGTTAGTAGAGAGAAGCTGAGGAAAATAAAATATTTAATTTGACGCTTACGACGAGCGGGTCAGACATCCCTTCTCGGACAAAATGTTGCACGCCGCAGTGCCTAAGGGATATAAAGCATTATAGTTCCAATATCGGGGGAAGACGGATCCAGTCGAGCATTTGCAGCTCTTCGAGAATGCGACGATGTTACATAATTACACGGATGCTGTGGCGTGTCGGGCCTTTGTATACACTTTGAGAGGGATCACACAAAACTGGTTCTATCAATTGCCACGGGGAAGAATTACCAGTTATCAGGTGTTGCGGGCTGCTTTTTTGAAGCAATTTTCAAGCATGAGGCAGAATGCAAAGACGGCACAGTCGCTTTTTACAATTGTACAACGACCTAATGAGACACTGAAATAATATGTCAACAGGTTTACCAGTGCCACTCTGGAGGTACCTGTTGCTACTGATGAGATGAAGGCTGGAGCTCTGCACCAGGGATTAAGGAGTGAGGACTTACGTACGTCCTTGGTTAAAAAGGAGGCACGGATGTATGATGAGGTTTTGGTAAGATGTCATAAGTACATACAGGTGGAGGAAGCTGAGAAAGAACATCGGGCACGTTTCGGTAGGGAGGTCGCGGATTTTGGAGGCAGTGTTCCTAGAATGGAATTGAGGAGAGAACCAAGACGGATAGTGCGCGGACTTTTGAGCTCGAGCTCTATGATTAGCAAAAGTCCAGAAGAGGATATGCGAGATTGGAGAGATGAGAATTTTACACCATTGGCCTATCCGCGGGCTAAGGTGTTCACTATTATGGAACGCTTGATACCCAATGCTATAAAGTGGCCAGAAGATCGCACGCCGATTCCTACTCACCCCAAGACTAATTCTTTCTGTTTATTTCACAATAATTATGGGCATTTCAATGAAAGTTGCAGGCATCTCAGGGAGGAGATAGAAAGACTCATAAAAGCGGGGCATTTTAAAGAAGCGGTTTACAAATATAGAGAACCGAAGGAGCAGGGGCGACCATTGCCTCCACCACCACCTAGGGATCCACCTCAGAATCAGGTCGCGAGACAACCACAACAAGGAAATTAGGGACATAACGGCCCACGAAGAAATAAAGGAAGGATAAACATGATCTCGGGCAGACCAACTGATGGAGATTCCAACAATGCGCGGAGGAGACATATTAAGTCAGCTCGCTCAGGAACGTGGGAGGTCGCTAGTGTGAGTCGGCAATCTCAGATGGTAGGACCGGTCATCTCTTTTGTCCCTAATGATCGACGCAGGCTGCAGGAACATCATAACAACGCATTAGTAATTGAGGCCGAGGTGGCAGGGTATGAGGTTGGCAGAATCTTTGTGGATAATGGGAGCTTGGTAAATATCATATACACAGACTGTCTTGAGCAGATGGAGTTGGAAAAAAAGGTGCGACCTGTGAATACATCCATGTATGCGTTCAATGGGGCACAGGTGAATACCGAGGGAGAGCTGACGCTGACAGTGATATTGGGAAAAGATGAGTTACGAGCAGAGAAGAGCTTGAAGTTCTTGATAGTTCGAGGGAGGTCGGCATATAATGCCATATTAGGTCGACCTGCCCTCCATGCATTCAAGGTGGTAACATCGACCTATCACATGAGTATTAAGTATCCGGTGGGTGACAGAGTGGGGGAAGTTATTTCAGAACAGCAAGTTGCGAGATCGTGCTATCATATGACGGTCAGGAAAGGGTTAATGGAAAATAAGCGCAAAAGGGGTGATGATCGGCCGGAGGGAGTGCTTAGTGCAAAGATGATGAAGGAGCAGGAGAATTCCGTTCAACCAAATTAAGAACTGATGGAAATTTATTTAGAGGAAGGTCGCCCAGAGTATACTACAAGGGTGGAGAACTTAATACCTGAAATATTGAGGGACGAGTTGGTGAGGCTACTAAGAGAATTTCGGGATGTATTTGCATTTGGGGATGGAGAGTTAACAGGGGTGTCCCCGGAGGTCACGCATCATCATTTAAATGCGGAATTGGAGGCGAGGTCGGTAAAGCAGAAGATGAGGCATTTTGGGCCGGAGCTAGATACGGTAATTGAAGAGGAGGTACAAAAATTGCTGAAGGCGGGCCATATAAGGGAAATTAAATTCCCTGAGTATTTATCTAATGTCGTAATAGTGCCACACCCTCGCACAGTGCGTGATGTTCAAGTGCTTACAGGTCGGATTGCAGGTCTTAGCCGTTTTATTTCGAGGTCGACAGAGAGGGGTGTCCCATTTTTTAGGGCACTTTGAAAGTGATCCAAGTATGAGTGGACGAAAGAAGCTGCGGAGGCGTTTGAGGAGTAAAAGAAGTACTTGGCTGAGATACCACTGTTGACTAAGCCAATGCCTGGAGAGGACCTGATCTTATACATATCGGTGGGGGAGGTCGCAGTTAGTTCGGTGTTGATCAGAGAAGAGGCGGGCGCACAAAGGCCTATTTATTACATTAGCAGGATGTTGCGGGGGGCTGAGTTGGAATATTTCGAGCTGGAGAAAGGAGGTTTTGCATTGATTTGTACAGCAAGGAAACTACGACCATACTTTTGGAGTCACAGGGTGAAGGTGCGTAATAATTTAGCTCTTAAGCAGATCTTGAGTAACCCAAACGTATCTGGAAGATTGGTGAAGTGGGATGTAGAGTTGAGCGAGTACGATGTGGTTTATGAACCAAGGGTGGCTATCAAGGCGCAGGTGTTGGCAGATTTTTTGCAGGAGATGGTACGTCCATCTGACGCGGGCGAGGACGTAAAGGCATGGACATTATACACTGATGGTTCGACTATGGTGTCGGGATCAGGGATGGGTATTGTGTTAACCAGCCCAGAAGGGGAAGATTTGGAGTTCGCGATCAAGTTGGGGTATAAAGCATCCAATAATGAAGCTGAGTACGAAGCTATGTTGCAGGGTATCAAAATGGCGGACGATCTGGGAGCGAGAAAGTTGTAGGCATACATGGACTCTCAGATGATAGCTCGTCAGTTTGATGGTTCTTTTGAGGCTAAGGAAGAACGTATGGCAGTGTATTTGAGTAAATTACGCGAAGAGGTGGCACTTTTTGAGGAGTTTAAATTGGAGCACCTACCGCAAGCTGGAAACACACGGGCTAATCAGCTCGCTCGGATAGCAGGAGCACTGGGGACTTGTGATACTCGGAAAGTCACACTGATGGAGTTGGGCCATAGTAGCGTAGAAAAAGGGAAAGAGATTATAGATTTCGAGGTGAAAGATGATTGGCGCACACCTGTATGGGATGTCCTCGTCAAAGCAAAGGAGGGCGCAGAGATACTGACAACGAAGGAGGCTAGGACAGCAGCTCGCTTTTGTGTGATACAGGAGGAATTGTACAAAAGGTCACGCTTTGGACCTTTTCTGAAATGTTTAGCTAAGGAACAAGGATTGGAAGTGTTGAAGGAAATACATGAGGGATATTGTGGCGATCATGCGAAGGGAAAGGCATTGGTGGGCATAACGTTGCGGGCTGGTTTTTTTTGGCCAGGAATGAAGAGTATGGCTAGCGAGCTCGTGAGAACATGTAAGAAGTGCCAGATGCATGCTCCGGTTATTCATATACCGGCTGAAGAAATGATGGTTATGAGCTCTCCGTGCCCGTTTGCGCAATGGGGAATTGATATCGTGGGGCCTTTTCTAAAACCCCCGGGCAATAAAGAGCATTTGGTGGTGGCAATTGATTATTTTACGAAGTGGGTGGAGGCCGAAGCAGTTACAGGAATAATCGAGCAGCATATGATAGATTTTATTTTTAAAAATATATTTTGCAGGTTTGGTGTACCGCGAGTGTTGGTGTATGATAATGGAACTCAGTTTAATGGGAGAAAAATTCGAAATTGGTGCAGGGAGATGGGGATGAAGCAGCGATTCGCTTCTGTGGCACATCCCCAAACTAATGGGCAAGTGGAGGTCACTAACCGTATAATTGTGCAGGTACCTAAGTTGCGATTGGAGAAAACTGGCGGGCTTTAGGAAGAGGAGCTCGCATCAGTCCAGTGGGCTTATCGAACAACTCCCCGAACCTCCACGGGAGAGTCGTCGTTCAGTTTGGTGTATGGTATGGACGCGGTTATTCCAGCAGAGATAGTGGGAGGCTCGCAGCGTTTGGCAACATTTAATGTGGAGGAGAATGAGAGGTTAGCTCGGGGAGCGATTGAAACGATTGATGAGATACGGGATAAGGCTGCAGTTCGCGTTGAGCATTATAAACAAAGGATACAAGCTGCTTTCAACAAACGGGTCAAGCATCGCTGTTTTTAGGTCGTTGAGTTGGTGTGGAGGCGAGCTGATGCACTGCGTTTGACTAAGAAGTTGGAGCCAAATTGGGTTGGGCCATTTAAGGTGGTGAAAGTGTTGCAAGGAGGAGCGTATATACTTGAGGATGCGGCTGGAAAAGTCTTGCCTAGAAGCTGGAATGTGTGTCACTTGAAGAAATATTATGTCTAGAGGGCGGATTGGGGTATTTTTGCGGGAGAAGGTAACTCTAGACCGGAGGGCACTTCTACCGTACAGAGTTAGTGATGAGAAGTTATGTTGAGAAGTTGTGTTTTTGTGATAAGAAGTTGTATTTCTGTGGCGGGAGAAGGTAACTCTAGACCGGAGGGCACTTCTCCTGCACAGAGTTAGTGATGAGAAGTTGTGTTTTTGTGATAAGAAGTTGTATTTNGCTCGCTTTTGTGTGATACAGGAGGAATTGTACAAAAGGTCACGCTTTGGACCTTTTCTGAAATGTTTAGCTAAGGAACAAGGATTGGAAGTGTTTAAGGAAATACATGAGGGATATTGTGGCGATCATGCGAAAGGGAAAGGCGTTGGTGGGCATAACATTGCGGGTTGGTTTCTTTTGGCCAGGAATGAAAGCTATGGCTAGCGATCTGGTGCGAAAGTGTAAGAAGTGCCAAATGCACGCACCGGTTATCCATATACCGACAGAAGAGATGATAGTTATGAGCTCGCCGTGCCCGTTTGCGTAGTGGGGGATTGATATTGTAGGTCCTTTTCTAAAGACCCCGGGCAATAAGGAATATCTGGTGGTGGCAATTGATTATTTTACGAAGTGGGAGGAGGCCGAAGTAGTTACAGGAATAAGCGAGCAGCATATGATGAATTTTATTTTTAACAATATATTTTGCAGGTTTGGTGTACCACGAGTGTTGGTGTCTGATAATGGAACCTAGTTTAATGGGAGAAAAAATCGAAATTGGTGCAGGTAGATGGAGATGAAGCAGCGATTCGCTTCTATGGAACATCCCCAAACTAATGGGCAAGTTGAGGTCACTAACCGTATAATTGTGCAAGGACTTAAGTTGCGATTGGAGAAAACAGGCGGGCTTCGGGAAGAGGAGCTCGCATCAGTCCAGTGGGCTTATCGAACAACTCCCCGAACCTCCACGGGAGAGTCGTCTTTCAGTTTAGTTCATGGTATGGACGCGGTTATTCCAGCAGATATAGTGGGAGGCTCGAAGCATTTGGAAACATTTAATGTAGAGGAGAATGAGAGGTTAGCTCGGGGAACGATTGAAATGATTGATGAGATACGGGATAAGGCTGCAGTTCGCGTTGAGCAATATAAACAAAGGATACAAGCTGCTTTCAACAAACGGGTCAAGCATCGCTGTTTTCAGGTCGGTTATTTGGTATGGAGGCGAGCTGAAGCGCTGCGTTTGACTAATAAGTTGGAGCCAAATTGGGTTGGGCCATTCAAGGTGGTGGAAGTGTTGCAAGGAGGAGCGTATATACTTGAGGATGCAGCTGGAAAAGTCTTGCCTAGAAGCTGGAATGTGTGTCACTTGAAGAAATATTATGCCTAGAGGGCGGATTGGGGTGTTTTTGAGGGAGAAGGTAACTTTAGACCGGAGGGCACTTCTCCCGCACAGAGTTAGTGATGAGAAGTTGTATTTTTGTGATAAGAAGTTGTATTTCTGTGGCGGGAGAAGGTAACTCTAGACCGGAGGGCACTTCTCCCGCATAGAGTTAGTGATGAGAAGTTGTGATGGGAAGATGTGTTTTTGTGATGAGAGTCGTGTTGAGAAGTTGTGTTATGTTTTTGTGGCGGGAGAAGGTAACTCCGGACCGGAGGGCGCTTCTCCCGTATGAAGTTTGTGTTAGGGGAGTTTGGTATTTTTTGCAATAAATAAAGTTTTGGCGAGCTATATTGATGATCTTTTATGGTTGAGTAGTTATGAGGTTTTATCTGTGTCTGGAAGGCCTATGTTTAATTTACATATCTTTCTCATGTTATTATGAATGATTGCTTTTACACGAGCTAATACGTTTTGTATGCTGGTTGATTGGATTGTTTATGAGTTATGGCTTGGTATGGATCTTGCGATCTCGTAGGATGAATTGTGCATGGTTATTTTAAGAGTTGGTTGCGTGTATGGTTTGCAGTTTTTGCATAAATTTTAAGTGCAGGATGGTGAGTGATTGGAAATTGGTAAGTCATGCATATATCAAATAAAATCGAAAAGTGTTTGCAGGAATGAAAGATTATTTATACAGGCGGCGAGCATGAATACGAGTCTTTCAAACATTTTTTTCAAAAGAAGGAGGTGCTAGGTTTCCGGTGATTATGGTACTTGGCTCAGGAAGAGAGTCTTCCAGAGGCGCCTCTAGCTCGGAGGATAACTTGGCAGACAGATGGCTCGACTCTAGCACGATATCCACCACTCATCATCTATTGGCTATTTCTAATCACCTTTGAAGGTGCTGAAAGGGGACAGTTTGTTGATAAGGGCTGGGACATCGGGGTTGTAAATGACGTTCAGTGCTGCGACCTGCTCTTTGATCATTCCAGCAGCTATGAAGAGCCATTCCTGAGCACCGGCAACCATCGTACCAAAGTAGATGGAGGACTTCTAGTATGCCTCCACTAGTTTTTTCCTGTAGGCATCAATGAATTTCCTGCCAGTTGCACTTGTGAGGAAGGTCTGCCGACCTTCAGCCACGCCCTGCTCGTGAACTGCTTGATTCTGTTCTTGAAGTTTTTGATTTTGCAATGCGAGCTCCCCAGCCTGGTTCTGTCCTTCCTTGAGCTCGTTGCCTGTGCAAACCCCCTCGTCCTTCAGGCTATTCACTTGGCTTTTCAGAATTAATATTTCTTCTTCGCGAGACTTTAACAGTTTGATCGCACCATCCAGCTCTCCTTGTGTTAACGATAGCTGCCGTGTTTGTTGTTCGGTCTGGGCGGTCAGCTCGTCGCACGTCTTTTGGAGCTCGCTGTCCGCTGATCGAACCATTAACTCCTCAAAAAGTTTTGAAACCAGGGGGTTCAGCTGCATCGTAACATTTTATAAGAATTTGCAAGTGAAAGTTGTGTTAAAGAGAAGGATTTTTTCGGAGTCTATCTGTTTGGTTATGCGCTCATTAATGAAGGCCAGGATCTCCTTAGCGTTGTCACACTGAGCCAATCTTTTGCTTAGGTCAGGCGAGATGGTGGAGTTCACAGCATGAGTCTTCTGGAGGCGTCGACGTTTTGGTTCAAGAGGGCTTGGACTCTTGGCAGCCGGTTTTAGGGGGCGTTTCCCCTTGGCCTTTTGAGCTCTCTTTATTATCGGAATCTCCTCCAAATCATCATCTTCTGATCTGACCCCGAAGGCCTAATTCAATGCCTCATCTACGTCAGCTGGAGGAGGTACTGGAGCGACGGCAGGCTATGGAGAAGGTTGTTCCTTGGCTATCTCAGAGCGAGCTGCGGCACAACTATTGATGAACGCAACTGCAGTGGTAAGAAGAAATGTTATTATTCAGTTTTAACAATAAGGAATGTTGTATAATTATAAGACTTGGGGAACCTACCGAACTCAGACTCGGTAAGGGCAAGATCTGGTTTGACTGGGCGAGAGTCGATGCCCACGTACCGGAAAACATCAGATCGGCTAGTGAGCAGCACCATGTCGAATGGGCGCTTGCTCCATTCTGCGAGCTGATCAGAGCACTTTTTGTATAAAGTGGGAAGATATTTGGGGGTGGGAGTAGGGGATTATTTTAGAGTGTGGTATTGAAGTTCGGTAATAAAAGGCCATTCCTCGGTGTTGTGTATAAAGAAAGAATTTCTCTTCCACTCAGACACTTTATTCGGAGGATTCACTAAGAAGAGGGCTCTTCCAGTGCGAGTAGAGAGGTATAAGGAATGGTTCTGGTATTTTATTTGAAATCAGAAATGGAAAAAATCTGGGTCGGGCTGCATCTTATAATATTTACATAATATTACATAGCTCGCTAGGTATTTCATGGAGTTAGGGGTCAGTTGTAAGAGGGGTATTTTGTACAAGAGAGAGGTTTTGATATAAAATAGATGGGCTGGGAACCTAAATCCTGCCCTAAGTAGCTCGTCGAAAAGAGTTATGTGGTTTGGAGAGGGTTTCAAGGGATCCATGTGTAGAATATCGGGTAAGATCAGCTCGGCGGTGTTGAGGAGGTTAAGGGATCGTTTGAACTCATCAAATTTTCCCAGGTCGGGGAGTAGCCAGTAATTATCTTTGGTTTCTTTGGTTGTGAGGGTTGAGGAAGGTAGGTCGGTGGCTTTTACGGCACGAGCTACGGTCACTGGGTTTTCTAAAAAGTGTTTGCAAGGCTGTGGGTTCGTGTGTATAATTACAGGAATACCCTATGGTATGATCGTGAGGGCTAGAGGGGCAGGGGAAGAATCTTCAGAAATGTTCTCTAGAGAAGCCTGGGCGTACATACAAACCCTAGTCTGGGCCTCTAATTCCGACCAATTGACGTCGCCTTCTGGCTTGTCACGAAGGCCAGAAGGAGAGGGGGGCTGTTTTCATCTCCTATAAAGATTGTATGGGTTTGTGGTAGGGTTCGAATTGGGGGAAAGACTCGAGTTTTGCGAATTGGGAGTAGAGGATGCTAATTTCATCATAAATCAAACAGTACAAAGGGAGGGGAACATTGCAAAAATACGATGACTCAGCAGATGCAATACATTTATGATAGCGAAACTAAGTTATTGAAAAGATGAAGGATCTGGGGGACTTACACATTTTCGTAGTGCTGGAGGTTGGTGTAGAGTGGTGCGTTGTGGGTAAATTTCTGGAAATTTGATGGATGGCGAGCTTTTTGCAGAGCGAAAATGGTGGTAGTTTACTTGAGATTTCTGAAAAGTGATAAGTGGGGAAGACGAAGTGGTTTTTGTATGGGGGGCGGTGAGAAAGCTGATGGGACAGATTGGAGTGGGAGTTGGTAGGGTTTCTTTTGGAATGTTTTGGGCCCACTGAGTTTATTATACTACGAAAAAAGGGAGAGGTGACACGTGCCCGACACGGTGTCAGGCTTCATTTAATGAAACTTAAAAGGGATGGGATGGAGAAAGGCGTGTTTTGACTTTTAAGGCTGTTTATGATTGCGTTTTTGAAATTATTGAGTCCGAGTATAACTTCAGGTCGTGGATGAGCGTTGTATGGTTTCAGGTCGAATCTGGGGACTTGGTCTGGGCACTCGTAGCCGTCTCTTGCGAGGTGATCATTTTATCTTAAAATAACGAGCGAGTTCAGCGAGCTGGTATTTTTGAAGGTCGCAGGTATGCTTGGTAATTTAAAGTGATTTATTTATGTGCTTATGTTTTATTGTTGTTTTTAGTGGTTGTTGTGCTCTTTTAATTCTATTTTACATGTCCTACCTGATTTCGTGCCTCAATCAGCTAGAACATGGGGAACTAGCTGATACGGACCAAATTGTCCATACGTAATATTACTTGATATATGAGGGTATTTGTGGTAAGCGGCCTCATTTCCTGGAAAGGGTGTTCTTCTGGGAGGTGAGCGAGCTGAGTGGTTTCTTTGGAGAAGTGGGCGAGCTGGTTGGTAGAGTAGCGACCTGTAGTATGAGGATGAGTTCTCATATAGGGTCGCGACCTCTTGTGTTTGTGGTGGGTGATAGAGCTCGGTCTTGGGCTTTATGAATATCAAGCCTACGGGCTTAATGTGAGTAGTTTATGGGGCCTTGGTGGACTGTATGGAATGAATAATGGGCCCAGGCCTATTAAGGTAAGAGATTTATTATCTATGGGGAACTTAGCATACAGGAGGAATCCTAATTCTGAGTCGGTTTCTAGTGTTGTAGTATTTATGGAATTGTGATGAGAGAAGGAAACCCTTGGCTTGGGAAATACTTCTCTTTGTCTCTATAAAAAGTGGTGCATACCTCTCATTATTTTTTTTATTGCTTTGATCATAGTGTGAGCGTTTTGAATTATAACTTGCTTTTGACTTAAGCATCGGAGGACCTTGACGGGTTCGAAATCCGACCCGTCCAAGGGGCAGTTTTGCAGGACCAACTAGGTCCGCCAGGAGAATATTCGGAGACTTATCAGATTGCTGTGAATAAGATTGGAAGTTATTCAGGTCGCTGATCTCTATTCTAAGGTTAGTACCCCTATTCTTGGTAACCAATCGATTTGGATTTATCATGATGTATTGATTTTTTACTATAATGTATTGGTTTTTTGTACTATAATGTAGCGGTATGAAATTTTGGCCTAACGGATGATCCGTTAGTCCGGCCTGACAAGAGTGTTGCCCTATATATATATATATATATATATATATATATATATATATATATATATATATATATATTCATGGTAAGGACAAAATTTTTATTTAACCTAGTTATACAATTCTCGCTATGAAAAGATTCATATATTGAGTTTTTCCAAAATTAGCGTTTTGAATCCAAAATTTTAATTCAATGCCTCTCTTTACCAACAATTAAGTTAGAGGTTTTGACTGTTCAATCCTCTAAATTGAGTGAAAACCTCTCGTTTCACCCAATTTCTCTATTTTCCAAATAATGCCAAAATATATATGGGAAAATTGACTAATAAGTACAACATATAAGGCATGTTGATCAACTAGGTCACTTGTCTCTCTCTCTCTCTCTCTCTCTTTTGCATACTAAGTACAACTTTTTAAACTTTTTACCTCTAATATTTTCAGCTCGTTCTTTTAACATTTTTACCCCAATTTTTTACCAATTTCATTTCACGAAATATGTGTTTTAATAGTTCAAGTAATAAAATTACCACAATTAGTAATACGATTTCCAAAAGCAGTAACCATAATATTTTACATCAATCATGTTAGAGATTTTCATAGTTATTAATAAGATTATCACAATCAATAATCATCATATCTAGATATCAACCTTTTATTTCAATCATTACTCACTCAAAATACGTTATTTCTTGTAACTCCATAATTATAGAACACATTTCATCATTCATGTTTTCAAAGATTACCCAGTTAATAATAAATTACCAAAATGAGTAATATAAGTATCACTAAGGGTAATCATCATAACAGAATCAACCTTGTTTTCAATTATTATTGTTCGCCTATTTTTTAACACCATAAGTGTATGGGTTAATATCAAATGCAATAGTGGTAAGGTTGTATTTCACGAAGGCTATGTATTTAGACTGGGTACCTTGATAATAATAGTTAGGATTTTATATAGAAAAAAATAAATGGTATGGATACATTAACCTAAAAACAAATAACATAAAATAAACTTATGAAATGAAGGAGAGAACAAGGGATGGGAATGATTCCAAGCGATGGTCTAGAATGTTAACTCTTTAATTTATTATAAATAGCGTCTACTAATGATCATCTTATAAAACATCACGAAAGTCATCTAGCATTCTCGCAAGAGAATGTAGAACTGTAGACTCAAATACCTTTGTAGTGGCCTTTCATTAATCAATATCATGTAATTTAACTATAAAAAGCTTCTAAGATTATAAAGCTTTCATAAAACAATTATATGTTCTTTAGGTTACCTATGAAAACTATCTATGTCGGATTATCTTACGCCCAATATTATTTATTCAATTATCGTATCGATTCGATATTGTAAAAACATGTAAAAATGGTGCTCAAGTTTTAAACATGCATTCAAACCAAGATAAGTGAATACAGAATAAAAATCAATAAAAAAATACTTTAATATCATAAAATGAGAGTCACCAATCTACTCACATGTCTAGAACCAAAGCGATTTATCTAGATATGGTTATTAAAAAATGCATAATCCTGTTTATATAACTCATGATCTAATTAAAATAAGTACGGAAAGAGAGATTAAAAATCACTCCGAGTCAAAAGACTCATCTTGCTCTCGGTCATTTCATCCCATGGATTGATGGATGAACCGTTTGTCTCTTCCTCGCTCCTAATGCTCCCAAATATCTTATGTGGTGTATTTTATATCCTTCTCTATTATGATATATGTCTTGGATGTGTTTAGTGTATTTATAAGACTCCAAAAACCTAATTTGACCTAAAATCTACCGTTGTTAATATTTATGTCACCCCGACACCAGACCCACACCCAAACGTAACCTCGGGTGCCCACTTTGGTGTTCTCTCTACTACACACTGTCTTGATGCACTTGACCTCCAGGTTTGGTCTGAACTCATATTGTCATCTCTGTCCAGTTTTCATGCCACACTCGACCTTGGTTCGGGTGCCACTTCGGGTGCACATATTCAAGGTTCTGGTGGTCCTTTTTTTATGTTTATTTTGACTCATTTTTCTTCCTTCTTTATCATTTTACATTCTCCAGTCACCTAACTTGGCTTTGCCAATGCACTCTCTCCAAATAAGCTTACTAAGAACAATAACAAAAACGAGAAAAACGTAGTATTTTCCAATAATTTAAAAAATAAGAAAATTCACATTAAAAGTATACGTTTAGCCTACAAAATTCCATGAGATATGATTTTGCATGCAGAAAAAATCCCAAACTTAAATATTGGTAGTCTAGACCAATGTACTCTAAACCTTAAAATCACCTCAATCATAAGAGATTACAAATCAAGATATAACCAAGGAAAAACCATGCAACTTTTGACCAAAAAAACAAGTTATCTAGCATATGAGCTTGGTGAATCCTCAAAAATTGGAGCGAGTCTCACAAGATTTACAGACGATATCATCACAATCCTCGCTATATAGATGTATTATTTCACCATCACTTGTACATAAGGATGTGTATGCGCTCAAATCAATTCAAAATATGTTTTAGCCTATATGCTTGCCAATCGTCTTTGATCAGTATTGCTACCAATGTCACATATGTGCGGTTCATGAACCAAAAAGGTTTTTATTTTGATTGTAATGTAGGCTCTTTAGTAAGATGGGAAAATTTCAATAAAGTGACTTCATATTAAATATATAAAAATAAATACTCAGTAAATTCATCTTCACCCCCAATATAACACTTGAAACTTCTAAAAAACAAACTATATCATAAGACTCACACCAACTAATCTTATCCTCAAGGTCCCTTATTATATATTTCTTATTTTCTTTGATTTTTTTTTATTTTCTTGTATTCGATTTTTCAAGAAAAACTTCACCTGGGATGTTTGACTCTTATTATTATTTAAAATGCAACAACATAAAAGTACTCTCAATTTCGTTCAGCTTCATTCCACCAACACAATAATCTACCTTAATAAAAAATATAAGAATTAAATAACATAATCTTGTGAGTGCAAAATAAAATCATGACAACTCATAATTACGTGTGAACAAGAAATAAGCTCAAATGCTCAAACAGGCTAACTAAAGATGATTTTATTTGTGACGATTATTTTTTAGAAGGCCAATGGGATCATCAGAAATTGCCTTAAATCCTCTTCACAAATCACACACACAACTCGTGATCAAGACTCAAGGAAAGTACTAGCGAACCACTCATAATGAACAAATCACTCATATATAATACAACTTTTGTTAAAAAAAATAACTTGGTCATGATGTGCAAGTTATGTCAAGTGAATATGACAATTGAATACTCCAAAAGATCCACAAGTTCAAAGATATTTGTTGTCAATCCTTGACCCGACTACTAGACTCCTCAATTCTCACATCAAGCAAATAATATTCCCTCAAATTGGTTCGTTGATCCCAACTTTTCCACAATACTTGATTGACTCCTTAAAAACTAAAAATTACAAATAAAGTAAATAAATGTGCTAAAGTAATAATATCTTAACATGAAACTATATGAATGCAAGATAAGGTACGTGTTCTAACTCCACTAAACATCCTCACCTCAAACTTAAATAATTTATTTGAGAAAGTGAGGCAAGGAATAGAATATTGAAGCAAGAGTTAGGAAATGAAACACCTCAATTAAGAGGCTATCGGAGCTTCAAGCTCTGACACAAGCTCTCAAACTCGACGTCCACATCCAAAAAGAAAACCTCCATATCATTCTATTTGTGACTCATCTTCTTTGATTGAGTTTCATCCTCTCCTTGTGGAATTACTTGAACGGGCTCTTCCTCGATTAATGCCATATGTTCACTCAAGAACATAGTCTAAATATTATTGTCCTCAATCATTACAAGATCTTCATTTGGAAAGGGAAAGAACTTACTATTATATAAGCCTAACAGCTCAATGTTATCCTTGTTCGCAAAATAAGTAGGAATAATTTTTTGATCTATTAGAATATGACTATGAGCCTCATAAGAGGGATGGCAGCATTTAAAATCATACTGGCCTCGCTTTATTAACTATCATCATCTTCTTGATTTCACCATTATTCTTATAATAAAACCTCGTCAACAATATATCACAACACTAGAAATAGTCCAAAAGCAACACAACTAAAAATTTTTGAATCATGGGATCATAATAGATCAATCCAAACTAATGTAAAAAAAGTTGTAAATAAAAGTTTCAATGAAAAATCATAAGACAAAATTTCAAACAAACCTAATCATGCACCTAGATCACAATAATCGTAAATCAAAAGGAAAGATTTACAAAAAATTAAGCATTCAAAAGAGAATCGAAAATCCAAACCCTAGTTATTTTAAAATCCAGTAGTTTTTCTCTACTCCCAAGTTGAATCTTTTAGAAAGATGATATATGATGGTAGAAAAAGTGTTTAGTGTGCAAAACTAAAGTAAACTATAGCGCTTCTCGAGAGGCAACCCGAGATTTTAATATCCTATAAATAAAATCGAGAAATCCCTAATAATTTATTAGTTAGTTTGTTATTTGTTTGTTTTTGTAGGTTGCTCATCAAGACATTTTCAATCATGCGATTCGAGATGAATGGATGAATGCACAATGCTTTTTGGAGCATCTCGACTATTTCATTTTCAGGGACGCTTTCTTACTCCTTTCCTCTTTTGATTTACTTTTTATATATATTTATCGCAATTAGGAGATTGCCGGATTTTTAGAGGGGGGAGGATGGTTGAGTAGTGATTTATATTTTATAATTGTGCCAATTTAAATTCGTGGTTTTATAGTATCTAATATTGAACGTGATTGATTGCTATTCCTACGGCGATATTGTATTTGTCTGGCTTGCATGTCAAAGTTAATTAAGTATAATTTGAGGTTTTTGTCCTTGAGCGTGTATAAGTGCATAAATTTTTCAAAATCTTTATTTATATATTGTAAAATGGTACTTGGATGCAAATGAATTTGTAAAACCCTAAAAAGCAGCGTCAATTCAAAATCTTTTCATGCAAAAGCCAGTGAATAGCCTAGTGTTTTTCATCATTGCATGTACTTGAGTGAGTTCTGTCTTGAGATCTCTTTGAAATCATTGTGTGTAGTTAGCTTTGAACATGACATTAAGGCACATAAAAAAATCCTTATTTCGGCCATATCCATATATAGCAGCCAATATAAATTCCGAATGAGCCCCTTATAGACAAATAATCCATTTCCTAAAGCCATGAGTGTTAATGAGTCAACTCTTACATCATTAAAAGCGTGGGGTAAGAGTTGGTTATTTCTATTGGTTATTTGTGTTTTGGTGATACGATAAAGAGATTTATGAAAATTTTGTAATAGTGTTAAGGATCACCATCCTTAAAAAAAAAAAA
>BMAC01000792.1:536127-553627 GCA_014905375.1 Phtheirospermum japonicum | reverse complement strand
CGTGCTACTCTTTTCTTACCAAGATTGTGCGCTAAAAAATAGGCTTAAGTASGGATCCACTTCGACTGATGGTGATGGGTCAAGAAAGGCTCTTCTTCAGTAAGCACTCAAGTGCACCGGAAAGTCACCTTTCGTGGTCCTGGATGTATACCTTTCGTCGCGCCAAAGCTCAAGCTTTCTCTTCTTCTATTTGGCCCGGGGTACGGCCCCACCTTCAGCCTCTTCGGGAGTCCTATGCTTGGATCCCGGGGAATGGCACTCATATTTGCTTCTGGTGGGACAACTGGATGGGTTACATTATTGGGGAGCGTCTCGGTATACCAGAACATCTTCATGACTCGTTCTCTCAAACAATCTCGGACTACTACTTCGATGGTRCATGGCACTTCACCATGGATTTGATTAGGAATTGCATTGACACGGTGCTGGATATTCTCTACACGCCTATGAATAATCACGAAGAGGATAGACGGCTTTGGGCGAGCTCGGTACATGGGAACCTTACGTCACAGCTGGCGTATTGGCGCCTTCGGCCGACTTACCCCTTTCTTAACTGGGGCCGTTGGCTTTGGGCCAACTTTCTCCCGCCAAGGAGGTCTCTCACGGTTTGGCGCRCTTTGCATGGCCGTCTGGAGGTTACGGCATATATTCGTGCGCATGGGAGTTTCACGGGGCCATCGGTTTGCCACTTCTGCTGGAATCATGAGGAAAGAGTGGATCATCGGCTTGTCGAATGTGGAGTAGTGCGGCCAATTTGGGCTCGTTTGGCCGACATATGTTGCATCCATCTCGAATTATCACACGGCTTCTAGCTCTTCTTATACTGGCGATGTTTTACAAATTCAGTCAGCAAGTTGGTAATCTCTGGTGGATCTTCTTCATCACTACCGTTTGGGCTCTATGGCATAAAAGGAATTTTGCAGTGTTCGAGGGTAAGGCTAYGACCACCAAAGACCTCCGAGTACTTATCTGGGCGCTTTATAAAGAGAATGCGGGGGTTTTCCTCGGTTGCATGAATAACAGCGTGTCGGATCTTBTGACACTTCACCGGCTTGGGATCCGCGGCACACCTCGGCCAGCGTTCTTCGATGCATGGGAAAGGTCGAGAGTTTCAGATAGGTCCAACTATCAATTGATCCATGAACCGACGCTTGATGAGGTTCGCGACGTCGTTTTTGATGTAAGGACTGCGCCCCTGGACCGGATGGGTTCGCTGGTTCTTTTTATCGGATATCTTAGGACATTATGAAGGCAGACATCTTCTCGGCGGTTCCTTTCTTCTTCCGACATAAGAGCCTACCTCAAGGTCTTGAATATCTAAAGATCCTTGTGCTCATCCCGAAGCACAAAGTAGCCACGAGAATCGAGGACGCCTATTGCCTTGAGCAATTTTCTCTTTCAAATTCTCACCAGCGAATCGATTTGGTTTGTTTCTTAAGAGTCTAGTTTCTGACACTCAGTTTGCTTTCATCCYGGGGAAAGATTGTATTGCATTAGCTTCTGAGGGTTTTAATTGCCTCCAGAATCGGTCGTCAAGGCCTAATATGATTATGAAGATTGATATCAAAAAGGCATTACTCTCCGTTGGGACTTCCTCCTCTATGTGTTGGGGAAATTTGCTTTCTCTCGGACTTTCTTGGACTTCATTCCCACTATTTTAGGGTCGGCTCTACTTTCGATTTTGATTAATGGCACACCAGAGGGGTTTTTTGCTTGCTCGCGTGGAGTTAGACAGTTCCTTCGGACCCTCTATCCTCGGCTTATAGAAGCCATCACATCTAATCCTAGTAAAGCTAATGAGTGCCTTGATTAGCATTCCTGCTTTGTAGCACCGTGGCTCGGGGACTCTTTCTCTTGAAGAGTCTCATAATTGTATTTGATGGGCCGAGCACCTCAACCTTTTCCATGATTGTCCCCACTACATTCGTCCACCAAGTCTTGGATAGCCTGAAAAGAGGCATCCATTCTTGCTGCTCCCAAGTCATCACCGATCTCGTTGTAGGTCAACTACGTCGAACCTCAACTCGAGGCTCTCCTCTAAGCGGCTGACTCTTTTTCTCGAGTACCATAGTGATCTGTGTGCTCTCCAACAGTAGTCAAAGAACCCTAAGATGCCCCTTTCTTATTCACTCTTGGCGGGGACTACTACTGGGAAACMAAACTCAAGGAGCGAAAACTTTTTATGCTGTTGGCTGCTTGGGCGCTTACTCTGCTCTTGTCTATGCCCTTGGTGTGACGCAGCTGGGTATCGATTTGACTTTCGGATCTTTAGCTGGCACTCCCTGGCCCCGTCTTTGCTCTACAAAGTGTTGCGGTAGGTAAAGAACTCGATCAACATATCAATTTCCAGCAGGCTCTCTGTGATCTATCTTGGAGTTTCGTTTCGAGACAGCCACTTTAATATTCACAGGGTCCGATCCAGTTCCAGACTCTTTCTTCTTCCTAGCAGCTAGCTTCTCCGGGCGACAGAAAAGAGGTCTCTAAAGTCTTCCAGTGAAAAAAGCGATCTTTAGCCAATTGTCACGCAGAGAGGCACAGAAGAGGTCGGGGCTGTGAAAGAAAGAGTTAAACCAACGTAGGTCGGACTATTTGTTCGAGTCAGTCCTTCTGTCGGGGCCTTAAAGGGCGCGTGGTAGAGAGGTGACAAATCTAATCTAATCTCCCAGCGATCTAGAGTGTCAGAGCCTTTGCCTTTTTTGAAGCTAAACCAAGCAGGAAAGCAAGCGATTGACCCACTAATTTACAATGGGTACAGTACTCGGGCTGAAGAAATGAACTCAGGCTGCCTCTAACAAACCGGCCAGCAAGGGCGGGAAAAACAGGTGGCCTACTTTTGGAGGGTCAGTTTCGTCTCTTCTCTATTATAGGCTTAGATTCYACCGGTCAATTCTTTGCTTTCAACTGTGTATTCCTATTCTGCTTCAACAGTTACGCCGATAAAAGCTAGTCTTGCTCTCCCCTTACTTGGTGCTGTCTTCCCGTAAGGAAGGAAGAAGGATGATCAAATTGGTAAAGATTTCTCTCTCAACGCTCTACCAAATAGTGTTCTTTGTATTCAAATATTTGAAATATGAAGACGAGGCCCCTAAGGGAAGGGGGGGAAAGAAGAGTGGGTATGCGGGCTCCCTTCAACCAGATTACTTTACTAGAAGGAATTCCAAGTACAGGAACTGCTTTAACAAAAGGGGTCGAGAACTACATAGATCTGATACCTTCTTACCTCCTAGACGGAGGTAGGTTCTGTAGGTGTACAACTCTTCCTAGGTTGTATTCGATCATGAATGGCCAAAGAATCGTATGCCTAATATTTCCAGAAGACCTCTACTTCTCCCTTTTGGATTGATAACTKGCTAGGTTATCGTTTGGTGGATCGACTTGGTATTGGTGCGGATCGGTTCAATGACTTTGCTAATCCAATCTCGGATTACTTCTTCGATGGGGTCTGGCATTTCACGGAGCTTTTCTACGTCACTTGCACTGATATTGTTCTCGACATGATCAATGTTCCCCTCACGGACAACACCGAGGATCACCAAGTTTGGACTTGCTCCTCTGATGGGCGGGTTACGGCCAAAGCAGCATACCAAGATCTTCGTGCCTCATTTCCACCGTGTCTTGGGGCACTTGGCTTTGGTCGCCCAAAATCCCTACTCGCCCTTCGATTGTTGCTTGGCGAGCTATTTTGAATCGATTGGCAGTGCTTGATAATCTTCGGGTGATTGGCCCTTCATTTTGTTACTTTTGCCTTAGCCACTCGGAGTCGGTCACGGCCACGCTTTTGAGGCCGAGTTAGAGGCTGCAATCCGGGCCATCGATATCGCTTTTCACTTCGGGTGGACACAGTTATGGCTTGAGTCGGATTCCACTTACGTCATTAGTCTGCTTACCGATCGCTCTCTTCAGGTTCCTTTCCGATTCCTTGGTCGTTGGCGGTCTTCATTATCTTGATCAGATGGAGGTCAGATTCTCACATATTTACGGGGAGGGCAATCTTCCGTATGAAATACTACGATGAATAAAAAGGAGTACATATATCGTACCCTGTGGTCATGAGAGCTGTAGTACTAGTTTAGTCAGAATTCCCGCATCCAGCTAGCTTAATAGCAGAGTGAAAATAATAGACTTCTCGAGGTTTAGTCTTCTCTTCTATTCAAGTGGGTCAGAGCCTGAGTCTTATATACCAATCAATGGCACAAAGAGTTCCACCTCTCGGAGGTAAAGTAGTTGAATTATTCGACCATCAGCTGGTAGTATAGGAGGGGGCATAGGCTCACTGAGAACCCAAAAGTAATTCTAAATGATTTAACCAAGAACTCCCTTCAGTTCAGGGCTTCTCCCACCACAAAAGCAGTCAACCGCGGAGAGAGAAAGAAGGCATTTTTCTTGGAATGGTACTCGACCCAGAAAAGTCAAATGCCACTGATAGTACTTTTGCCAACTGAACCACCAGAAAGAGATACTGGCGTACAATAGGAATATGCCTGCGCTGAGGAATGAAGAGAGCCTAGGTAACGAGTGTTAGAGGCAGGGACAACAGGTGTTACTCGAAGCATTCGTTCTTGCTTCTCCAGTTCTTTCCTATTCTCATTGGTTTAGTTTTTTTATCTGATAAACTGGGAAAAGCTGGAAGAAAGAAGGAGCTTTTTGAGTTGCTTATGACTACTATACGTTACACTATTAGATGGCAGAGGAATTGTTCCACGTTTCAACAATCGAACAAGAAAACGAAAAAGAAAAATTCATATGTAGAGTCAACGTGCTCGATGATGGTTGTCCAGTAACATGTCAGCTTACCAGGTTCTGTCACAACAAGCTGGAATCAATGTCTCGGTTCACACACAAATAACGTCGGGAGTTTTCCCCAAGAATCTCGAGAATCGACATGAGATTAACGTGAGATTGAGGTTAAACAAAGTTAGGAACCGGATTCTCATTCGTAGCAACCAGCTCCCCAATTCGATAAAATCTATTTCTTATAGGGCGAAAAGCATAAGAAAATCAAAAACATAGTTGGGAGATTTGACCCAAGACTTTTGCTTAAGAGATCCCTTTTCAATAGAATAGCGATCTTTGCCCGGCTAGATAGTGCTAGTTTGATTTCTTGCTTGAGCTCTTGTGTCTCTTTAGTTGTTCATGAGCTACTATTTATTATTAGTTGTTTTTTTAGAGCTCTTTCTTCGGAAAGTTGTTAATGACCTAGGGAGTGAAAGAGGATAGACCGGGCCTTCCACCTTTCCTTGTTGGTTGTTTKAGCTCCTTGTCTCTCTTGAGTTCATGAGCTATGAGTTCTTGCTGCTATGAGTTCTGAGTTCGAGCTTGAGTTGGAGAAGCAAAACCCTCTCTGCAAGAACTCCATTTGAAATTCATTCTKGGCCTGGGCGCGAGAGTAGGCCAGTCGATCCTTCTTTCTTTATTAAAATAAATATGCCTTTCGGGGCATTCCTCTTTCTTCCCCGAGTTTTGCTAGGATAGAACTATAAAATTGAAGTTCACTAGCCTATAGACTAACCCAACMAATTATCCCACCAAAATGAAACTCTAAGCGGCCTTCCAGAGGGAGATCTTTCTCTTTCTTCTTCAAATCCCAGGTTCCAATCGACACTGGCRCGGGAGACTGGCCGTCAATGATTAGCTCCCTTATCAGAAGGGGATATTCTCAAAGAAGTCAGGCGAGATTGTGACATTGGCCGCCGCGGGAAACGATACGAGGGGCGGTACTGAAAGATCTATTGGTTTCGCTTCGAAGTAGACTTCCAATAGACTCTATCTCACTCCAACCATAAATTATTTTAATTGATAATACTACTATGAATTCCCCCAAACAATGCGCCTAATTGCACTTCACGCTCCAATTTTTCAATGATTCCATTTTTCTTTCTTGGGTGAACAGAGGATATCTCGATCGGGGGAGAGAACGGGGAAATCCCATATGACCCAATATATCTGACAAGGCGCACTATACGTCAACCCAAGATTCATCTTCCTCTCCAGGACTTCGGAAAGGTACTTTTGGAACACCAATAGGCATGAATTGAAAGAAAAAAGAACTAAATACTATATTTCACTTTAATGTGGAAACGCAACAATATAGTTTTTCTGTCTTTATAATATTGGCTCTATCATATTTATTTTATCCATAGATTAGAAAAATTTAGAAAGAAAGACAAAATAAATAAAGGAAACTTTTTACGAATAGGTCTTTCTAATAATAAATAAGGACGGACACGTTTACTCATAGAAAATGGTATCGATCCCCCATTGCGTATTGGTACTTATCGAATATAGAATAAATTTGCTTCTCTTTGTTCCTACGAACCAAAATTTTCCATAATTATGAACAGAATAGAAAAAAAGATTAATCTAACCCTTGGTAGGAAATAATCTTCCGAACAAGGAGTGTCCATAAGATAATCATAGTCTACTTTTCCAATGCAATAAAGTTACGTAGTGGGTATTTTCCATGGGTTTGCCTTGGTATCGTGTTCATACGGTTGTATTGAATGATCCCGGTTGGTTGCTTTCCATTCATATAATGCATACAGCTCTGGTTGCTGGTTGGGCRGGCTCGATGGCTCTGTATGAATTAGCTGTTTTTGATCCTTCTGACCCTGTTCTTGATCCAATGTGGAGACAGGGTATGTTCGTTATACCCTTCATGACTCGTTTAGGAATAACCAATTCATGGGGAGGTTGGAGTATTACAGGAGGGACTGTAACGAATTCAGGAATTAGAGTTACGAAGGTGTAGCCGGGGCACATATTGTGTTTTCTGGCTTATGCTTTTTGGCAGCTATCTGGCATTGGGTCTATTGGGATCTAGAAATATTTTGTGATGAACATACAGGAAAACCTTCTTTGGATTTGCCCAAGATCTTTGGAATTCATTTATTTCTCTCCGGGGTGGCTGGCTTTGGTTTTGGTGCATTTCATGTAACAGGCTTTTCTTCTATAGAATACTTCTTCCGAATGGCATAATTGTCCGATTTCTTCCTCGATCTTCAAAGAAAACTGACTCCTCCTACTCCTCATTCTCTTTTAGGATAGGATCATCGTTGGTCCTTCTTTCACTAATGATCTCACCATTTTCTAATAGTTATAGTTCGCGCGAACGCGCGAAGGACTATCCTTTCTATTTGCCCTTTTGCTTTTCACTCTCAAAGAAAAGGGTCTCTCTCTTATATAAAGCAAAGCAAAGCGCATGGCGCTGAAGTGAAGAAAGATCAATAAACACACAGGAAGACGACGCAGGGCATAGCATAAATGAAAGCGCTGATCATTTTTTAAAACATACATGCTTGACCTTTCTCGATGCTTTTTTGCCTTCGGCTATTACCGGCTGGCAACGCTTGGCCCAAGATTGGATTTGTTTGAAAACAACCAAGGTGGCGTTCATTCAATCAAATCTTTTATGCCTAATTACTCTTTTTGGAAAGGAAGGAATGCAGGGAAGAACTCTTTCCTTTCCACTGGTTCTTGGAAGCTATGCACTGATTCCACCGTCTGTAAGATCATTTGTTAGGCCAAGGCCAAGGTCTTCATTGCCTCTTATACATTAGGGAATCTTCGGAAAACCTGTCCGAACAAATTGGATGTGTTAAGCATCATATTAGGTTCAACAATCAATCTTCAAATCATGCTAAAAAGACGAGTTATAGCCACTAAAAAAGCTCTTTTATAGAAAACGCATATATATGCAATACTGAGAAAAGTATACCTCCAAAAGTACCTCTTCTTAGTGATTGATGTCAAAAATATGGGTTTTGTCGACGCGATAGTACTCATCATTTTTGTTTGCACGAGTCTCTAAAGAAGAAAAGAAAGCACCCTCCAACTTTTTCTCTTTTATCAAGAAGAAAAATAGACCGCCTTTGATCTGATCTGGGCGGGATCTAAAGCAGCATTTCTTCCAAATGTTTCGGGGGCAAGCCTTAGTTTAGTTCAATTCTTTCTTGCCTATAGTCCCTCYTTATTAGGAGTGAAACTGCATTTCAGTAGTATCTAATTCACGTAAGAAAAGAGAATCAGTCTGCATGCTTAACAGCCTTCCTTGTCTGAATCCCTTTGTAAATGTAAAAAAAAGAAAGGATTTCATGGRTCTTTGAGGCTATGAGCAAGAACTACATTCCTTAAATCAAGTATATCCCAAAGCACTTTCTCTAGAATGATGGGTCAATCAATCAGTAAGTTATTGAAGAGATTCAAGTCGATGCAAGAATTCGCCTCTATCACGTAAGGCTCGCCCTTATAGGAGGCGCACACTCGCTGTAAGCAGACCCGAACCAAGCAATTCGTGCCCTGCTAGCTGCTGTGATGAACCACACCTCCCTGCACTCGGCTTATCCTACCGTGTCGTTAGATGAGTGGCGGCGGGTAACATGCTCTACGAACCTATCCATATACAGTCCCGTAGGAGTCACAACTCCGTGAGCTCAATTAACATAGACCCTCACTTCACGTTTTTGCAATACAGTGAAGCGTGGTTGTTTGATCTCTGATGGTTGGAAAAATGCGTAAGCTGTGAAGCGTGGTTGGCCGTCGGGACCTTGGAAACTATTTTAGGCTTGAGTTCCAGTTTCAGCAGCTATATCTTTCCTCRCAACACTGGTAGCCTTTGCTTTCCCTTGCTTGGGAATTGATCTTTGAGATCCCTTTTCCCATTTCCTCCGCCCTGAATAGAAGCCAGTAGTGCCTCTCTCAGATAATCAATCTCTACAACGGGAATGAAGGAAGGGTTGATCCGCTGGCCTTTGGGACAATAGAAAGACGAATCGATTCCGGTTCTTTCTTGATCCACGGAAACTGCCTATAAAATAAGGTCTTAGACAGGATAAGGACAGCTTGTCCGATCAAATTCATTGGCATACTGTAACMGAGTCCGAGCAAAAAGAACTCAAGTCAAAAGCAGCTCAGCCCTTGCTTCTTTGGCAAGCTTCTTTCAATGAAAGTAGCATATCTATCGTATTGGACAACTCTAGTCTATCCCCTCATTCCGTAGTCAATTCTTGAATATGGTAGCATGGGCCCCTGACTTCTATAAGGCTGTTGAACTTGAAGRGGAAGCCAAAGTTCGACTAAAAGGGATCGGAAAGCAAGCGTTACGCCCCTTCCGATAGCATAAGAGTCGAATACATTATTGTGACACTAGCAAAGAAGATAAAAATTACGTATGCGTTACGTGACTTCCAATAAGACTCCTCGCTGGTCTATTGAATCACTTGAGAATCACTTTCACRCCGGTGCTTTCTCTAGTAGAAGGGTTCCCACGCGAGATATAGTTCGCAGCTAATGCGGCTTGAATCAAGCACTTTTGTTTGAGCCTTGGTTTCCTCCTATGCCCTTGAAGCTTTCTTCGTAAGAATGGTAAGTAGAAAAAGTGGCATTCAAGCCATGCTAGTCTAATCCCCGGCGTATCCATGTGATGGTCGGTCTCATCCAGAGTTGTGCAGTGCAAAAAAAGCATATTAGATTATTGTATTACCGGCTTACAGCAAGAAAGCAAATGAAAGATGTCATGTATAGTGCTACGCCCCTCTATCTAATATGGCCCTAGCCTAGCAGCCAACTAATAGCCTTTGAAAGAGACTTTCGCACCCCGTTCGACAGTTAAATTGTCAAGGTTTCAGTCCGGGAAGTTGACTCACGATACCCAGTATAAGAGGAAGCGCCTTTTGTTCAGGATTGCTGCTTCATTCCAAACGTTGATGTAACACCAGTCAAGCAGGCTTTCTTCCTCAGAAATGAAAGTAGATAAGACATATTTGATAAGTAGGCTAGATCTACATAAAAAGCCCGTTTAGAATGGTTAAATGGACCGATCAAATTATCGAGGCTTAGAACAAGGGCGTGCTATATGTAAAGACGTCGTTTGGATTATTCGAAGAAAGGCCTAGCCGAAGGAGAAGTACTTATGTCAGAACGGACCGATCAAAGAAGCATGCATTTCYATTACAGACAGGAATAGCATAACCTGCTCGAATAGGCCAATAAAGAAAGATATGTTTCCCAGTTGTGAAAGGAGTTCGTAGAGAATACCTATAGGTATCCAATTAGGCTAAAACCGGCTTTGATCTTTGCGCAAAGAAGAAAGATGTCGGRCGAATGAGGAGATATCGACGGCCAAATCGAAAGTGCTTGAGGGGATCTCTTACTTCATTGGAAYGGGAACTGACAACTATGGATAGATCCCTAGTTTCAGGGCTCACCGTTGATCCACCAGCCATCTAGGTCCCACACGACCGCAGTGTAAAGGGTTCATAAGAGCTCGGATTGATTCAATCTCTATGTCTTATCCGATCAATTCTTTGTCTGTCGAATCGTTSGAGCCAGATATAGAACTCTTTCGCCACTGCAGCACATTCGCCCGCTTCGCCTCGAGAGGCTGTTTATTAAACTCTACCTTTGAATATGCCTATCTCGGTCAGAGCTCCTATGGGATTGTGTTGGAGAATACCGAGGATTTTAGGGGGGGAGGAATCCATCTTTTTCCTTCAATTCCCCCGCGTGGTATTCCTTTTTCTTACTTATTATTGAGCTAATTTTAGTAGGAATATGATTATTTACATGCTAAAATGATTTGACATCAGGTAGTTGACCAACTTCTAATTCATAATATAGAAAATTGATAATTTGGCTAATCATATCTTCTTTATTTATATTAGGAAAATCTATGGATTTATTGTTTATGTTTACCTTAGGTTCATAATAGATACGAATGAAGACTGCTTTAATCATAGCCTCCTGATATTGTTTGCCGTATAACCTCACTAGTCGTTCTATCATATCATATACAAGCTTTTTGGGGACTCTATTACCGGAAAGATCACACAATGGAATAGCCTTACCTAAAGTCAATGAAATATCGCCTGATGAAGGTAATTTCATGGTATAACCAATAGTCAATTTCAAATAATCAGAATCAACTAGATGGTAAGCGTACATCTCTATCAATTGTATGAAGGCCAATGTTATAACATCAAAATCAACAGCTCGAAAGCTTTGTTCATGAAAATTCGTACAAGCATAGATAGATCCCTGATACAGACTTTTTGCTCCTATAGACTCAATATTAGTTTGTAATATATCCCAATAACCCAAATAACTAGACTCGGATGCAGTTTCATAGTACCGAACTCGACCATTCTTCCCGTATCTAAATTTCTCATATCTCATTTTAGGCGAAATTTGATGGGCCGCCAATCCCATATATCTACTCAATAAACTCATCATTTTTTTAGTTTGTTTGGTGGATCTCTTTTCAGGGCAACTCTGCTAAGAGATCCAAAATATAAACTAAATCATGAGAAAAAAAACAAACTGTGGTGACTGCATATACCCAAAAAACAATGCTAGTTTCTTATAAAATGAATTCAGTGAGCAGAAGGTGTACCTTGAGATATTATTGCATTGATAGACATGATAATACAGATAAGAAGACTTTAATTAATGAATTTATGAACCAATTATACATGAATCTTAATTGTAAAGTATTCGACGATCAAACTGATAGATTAAGATATAATTCACTCATTTATTCATTATCGAATCAGTACAAGACTAGAGAGCTATCTGAAAATGAGTTATATCAGTTACAGATGAGGATTGAAGATMTAACTACTAAATTCGATGAGTCTAATATCTTTTCTGAGACTCCTAACTTAATCAAACTATTGATAGGAAAGGATCTTTTATGCGCTAAAGATTATTTATATAGAAACCTACCTATCAATGTTTATAATAGTACAATTGATCCGTTTRGTCAATATACGCTTGAAGCAATCATTATACATGTCCTAGGGTTGTTGTACAACAGTATTGAAGAGTCCTCGGTTGTTAGGGTATCTACATTGTTGGACACGCTAGATAGARCAGTTCGAACACAAGCTAATATAATCAAAAAGAAAGAATTGGATAGTAGTACATCAACAAGTATTAGAGTTGATAGTAGTAAGGACAATCATCAAAAAGATTATAAATATGAAATAGGTATTAAATTGCTCRAGTTCATGATAGAAAGAAAATTGATCTATATTGAATCTATTTCACAAAATGATAYTAAAGCTGTTGTGAAAGAGAAAGGACAGGGTTATTTGAAAACGAATTTATTCGCTATATGTAATTTTGAGTTAAGTCTTCTCCCGTTGAAACTCAATCTTCCAATGGTTAGCCCTCCTTTAAATTGGGAATACAAATCAGAACTAGATAAAAAGAATCGTTTTATGTTATCGGATATGATAGGTGGTTACTTAAGCAGACCTACGTTAGATATATATAATAGGTTTAGTCTGATATCATCCCGTAACCTAAGCAATTTCAATATAGAAATAAATGATTCCAAGTCTAAGGAATTGTGCTTTATATTGAATGGGCTTCAGAAACAARGATTTCAGATAAATAATAATATATTGGAGTTTATTAAGAATAAYCGTGCTACTTTAGAAAAAGTAGGTCTTCTTATGCCTGAAAAACTAGCACATGTGAATATGAAAGAAGCCTACGACCTTATCAGGATATCTTATTTCAAGAATAATGCTATAAAAGATGCATATAGCCTTAGTGTTCTCTTAAAATAATTTGCTATTAGGGTACAAAAATCCAGGTATGAGGAATTCATAATCAGGCTAGCATCCACGTACGATGGTTATGTCTTTTATCTGACTGCCTTTATGGACTTCCGTGGTAGAATATACAGATCTGGTATCTTGCATTTTCATGAGCGTGATTTTGCTAGAAGTCTCATAGTCTTTGTCAACAATCATCAAGAAGTAAGCTTGGTAGAGGGCATAGTAGCCACTTCTGCAGCCTTTAAGTATAAGAAATTCGATCTTTATGATGATGCAATCCAATGGTATAAGGAAAAACATAGTTTGATCCATGCTTCTGATGAGAGTTTAATAAGTTTCGCTAAGGATGCTAGTGATCCATTTCAGTTCATAACCAAGGCCCTCAGTCACGATAGAGTTCAAGAATTAAATAGGCTTCCAATAACTCAAGATGCAGCTGCGAGTGCTTATCAGATCATGAGTTATTTCTTGCTTAATGAAGAAATGGCTATGAATACGAATCTTATTCCACACCCTGATGGTAAAATACAGGATGTATACATGTCCTTGCTCAAGGAGTTTAAGTTTTTTTTGCATCAGAAAGTCAATGATAAGTTAAAGATGGAAATCATTGAATCTAGGCTAGATAGAAAGCTACTCAAAAGTCTATTCATRCCTTTGATCTATGGGAAGACATTGATCAGCATGGATAATGATATTAGGGTGACATATGGTCAATTGCTAAGTAGAAAGGATAGTTTTAACCTTGCTAAACTTAGCTATGAATTTTGGAACTATAAATATCCAGACATAGTGAATTTGATGAAGTTAATTACAATCATTAGTTGGTTTTGTTTAGTTAAAGATAGAGCTGTTGTCTATCGTATACCCTATTTAACTACAATACAGGATTATATGTCTTTCGACAAAGAAGTGATAATGGTTTATGAAATACATAGCCGAAAGAAACGAAGGGTTACTCTCCTTGTACCTACTACGAAGAGGGATAGGCGAAAGACTCAAGCCTCATCATGTGTTAACTTTATTCATCAGAAGGATGCCCATGAAAGTGATAGAATCATTATTGAGAGAACGTGCACCTATATACACGGTACATGATAATTTTATAACTACTYAGCCTTACGTAAGAATAGTTCCAGATATATATACCAAGGTCTTTATTAATATGGGCCATCCACTTAAAATAATCAATGAATTGATTAGGATAAATCTGATTGATCCATACTATCACATAGATAAAGATCCTATGTCATCTGAKAATCTTACAGATTTCTTGAAATCACTTTTACCTGAGAAATCGATAAATAAAAAGATATGGGAAAAAAAGGTATCTGAATTAGTTAAGTATTACAACAACTATGTAGAGGTTGTGTGCGGTAATCAAGTGATTGATTCTGAGGAGCCTTCAAAATTACATATAGAAGAAAAGTGGAATCAATTTAAGACACTTATAGAGAAAAGAAGTCAGAATTACTGCGTTCACTATTAATTCGTATATAGTTAAGAATAAAACACTCTTCTTGACTAGTTATCTATAGGCCGTTGAGAGCCCTGTCATTAATGGTTTTCATAATTTACATAGCTATTTTCAGGTAAGCAGCTCAACTAGGAGCTTGGAAATGATTTACCATTTCTCATGTTGTCTTTATTAAAACAGCTGACATCAAGTGTTCCATTAGTAAGGAAATACCATATATCTAACGAACCTACATCTCGGAGGCCTATCTGGTTTCATATAATTCCGAGAAATGCTGTGCATGTGGATTTTGAGATACTAAGGAATGAAAAGGCGCGTCTATTTGAACTACAATTGAACCCTCTCTCTCAGATTAAATTAAAATATATCATAGAAAATGATTCTATGAATCATAGATCTGTAATCTATGAAGGTTCACCMTATTTTATTATAAGTCATATGTGTGATATACCGTGGAAGCCTCTTGTGTATAGAGAATATCAACCTAGCTCTATGAAATATAAGGAAACAGGAGGACWGAGAAATCTTTTAAATATATCTTCCGTATCTAGAATCATGCCATTTGGAATAAGAGAAGCAATAATATATTRTARAGATCTTCGTTTCTCCTTGGTTCTGTGCGGGATGCTTGGATTTGGAATTTGGTGGGCTATTGCTCCTGATATTATTCTATTCAATACAACGGAAGTTTTGTTCTCCCAAGATCCTGGGCTTATTTTGAAGGTTTATAAAGATACCTTCACTCACCAGGTCTGTAGTTCTCATCCTCATATAGTTACACCTTGCGATTGTGGCRAACCGCTCAATAAGGAGCTAAATCATATGCTTGAAGAACCTCCTTTTGATCCTCTTGGTATACAAAGCAGATTAAAGGGAGCAGTAGTGGGCATAGGTGTCATTCTATTGAGTTTGGCTTTAGCAGAGTCCGTATCGACAAGTGGTATTTTGCTCAATATATGAGTCAGCGGCTGAGAGACTAGCGAATTTGGGTGAATTCTTTAGCTTAGTGCAACATTATAGAAGGAAATGAAAGTCATAAACATCGTCGTAGAAAACATGATGATCTGTCCTATAGAACGCGCATAATTACCCTCTTTTTGCTGATTTAGTTCAAAATAACTACCAATCCAATTCGATTTCTTTTCCCATGATTTCCCAGGTTGATGTGAGGTCTTTTATTGATAGAATCTTGGAATACAAGGAAGGTGATGGTTTGATCTATGATCCCTTAATGGAACCTCTAGTACAATCGTCATTAGCGCACTTCTTATACCTAAAAAAGAATGGGATGGAAATGCTTGATCTCAAGGCATATCATCCTAATTATATCCGCTTGAGATTTCTGGATCACTTGGTAGAAAATAAATCATCGATAACGCTCTCTTATATAAAATTCATTGAGTTTTCCCCGAGTACTACTTCTATGGACAGAGATCTGTTGCTGTTTAAGATMAGTCAATTATTAGTGAATCAGACTCTCAAGATATTGGTGGAATCCTTTGTTAGAAAACTTCAAGTCGATAATAATCGAATCTTCGAAGTAGTTAAAATGAAAAGGAATCCAACCAGAGGTCTTGGGATACTATATTATGTATTGATGGATTTATATATAGAGCAAATAGATATTATGATCTATGAAACAATCCATAAGTTCGGATTAAACTGTTTTTGGGCGAGATGTTTACACATCGGACTTCTAGGATTAACCAACCCTAAGCCTAAGATTATTAAAGAGATGGATTTATTGCAGTTAAACACCATACTTCCCTCATGGGGTTTAACTGCGAAAGTACGTTYTGCATCAAAGGGTGGTCAAATTCTTAGGCCATTGAAAGGAAAGCTTTGTATTAACAAAGAAGGCCATCTTCAATGGGATCGACCTGAAAGTATCATCGATATTCGATGAGAAAAGAGGTCATAAATGGAGAAAGGCTAGCTATATGCAAGTTGTAAAGTAAAGAGGGTGTCTTTGAGTTGTAAGGTGTATTTTTTCCGCTTATCAGAAAGAAAAGGGAGAAGTGGATTGAGAGCAGCAGGGTGGGTAGCAGTGCATTTTGTGGGGTATTCGTGCTCTACCTCATCCGCACCATGCGGATGTAGCGCCGGACCGGTCTAAGGTTGAACCGGAGGGGAGGGAGAAGAAAAAGTATACGTACATATACCGTACCCGAGACCTTCCAATTCGGGAGTGAATCTGTCTAGTTCTATTTTGATTAATCCGAATCTGTGTACTGAGTAAAAGCGGAAAAGAAGCGACTTGAACACATCCAATTCTTTTTCTAGTTATCGCAATTTTAGTTATATGAATAGTGGATCTACGAGTGAAGATTCCTTATACAATCATGACATGTATGATACTCAATCTAGTTGGAATAATCACATTACTAGTTGCATTGACAGTTATCTTCAGTCTCAAATCTGCGTTGATACGTCCATTGTAAGTGATAGTAGTGATAGTTACATTTCCCAGTGCGTGAAAATACTTTGAGTAGATTGGGTGAAGGATGTGTATATCAATGTGAGAGATCCTCTGTTTAAATAGAATACAAGGTTTTTCGTTACACATGGAGTAATTAAATGATAGTTACATAAGTAATAATAATTTTGATTAGCTCCTATCTTTCTAGAGACATATGGAAAATGGCCCAATCCTTTAGTTTGTTTTCCTTGTAATGGATCAGGTGTGAGGGAGAAGGAAAGGAAAGTTTCAAAGTGGAATTTCACTAATAAATGGTCTTTGCAGATCGATGAATTTAAGTCTGACATAGCTGTGAAAGTTAGCAATCCAATTTTCCCTCGTAAGGGCACATCTGGAATCATACTTTTTACGTTTTATATAGATGCAAAAGTGTATTTTCTCTTCTCGTATCTCAGTAGCTAAGAGTTCTATAGCTGTTGACGAGCTCTGAAACTAGGAGCTTGAGTTCTTACTTCCGGTTAAGAGACAGGCTAATACGTAGTCCCCTTTATAGGCAGCTAAGGAAGTTAGCCCTTTTCGATGGGAAACTGAAAATACAGGTGTAGCGGGCAGGGTGTAGCGATAGAGCGGTTTCGTTTATGATTCTATTCAAACAGGCTATTGCGTCTAAGTCAATCCCTCATATTGGTCGGCTGTCTTATGACGGGAGACACAACAAGTAGGTGCGAAGCTAGTTCCCGAGTAAGTAGCTAAAGCAAGAGGGCAATCAAGCAAGCGATTGTAGGTACGCTACGTTTATATATTATCTTATATAAGATAAGCGGATTGGTGTGGAACTAGATACTCTGCTAAAGTAAGAGTTGTTGTGTAGCCAAGTTCACCTGCCCGATGCCAATGATACGAAGAGCTAGCTCTGCTACCCTGGGGAGGCCCGATCGATCGATTAGAAAAAAAGAATGGGAAAAATATACCTTACAACCAAGACACCCTTTAGAGGAAAAGAATCGAAGAATCGGAGAAGAGAAGTGAATCAAAAATGAAGYG
>BMAC01000792.1:516127-528627 GCA_014905375.1 Phtheirospermum japonicum | reverse complement strand
TTAAATTAATAGTTATTTTGTAATATGCAAGACTATTGACCACGTAAGGAGAATAGCCATGGAAACCCCATGATTATGATCATTGTAGAAGCATACATAACATGTAAGTATGTTAAAGTATGTAGTTATGACTATGCATGTATATAACAATTTTACTACCACGATCACATGCTAGATTGATGATTTTTTATCTTATCCCAGATCGGGATAATGATTTGCACATTTTTGTACGTGATTTTGTTACCTTTTTGTGTCGCGTTTGTATGTGTTTTGTGTTAGAACTATTACAACTGATGTCGAGTACTAAACAGGAACTGTAAAAATGTAAGTCACAAAACTGGAAAATGCAAAACAGAAAGATGTTAAAACAAGTGTCAAATCGAGTTGAGTGAGCACTCTGTCCGCAAGACGAAATAGCCCCGGTAGTGCCCTTCGGTTTTGGCTATTCGTCTCCAAAGATGAAACTATTTTGTCTCTGGTATTACAACACCGTAAATACCATAGCTCCGGCGAACTGGAAGAAAGTGGAACGAGCTACGTACAAATATAAAATGCAGAAAATAGAAAACTATGTATGCTGGAGAGTTCAGGTTCTTTAGGTATTTTTCGTGTGTGAAAAAATGCAAGAGAACTCACCCTTTTATAGAGGGTTTCTAAGGTAGGTAACAACCTACTTAATGACGTCCTTAAAGGCATCATAAAGCCATTCAAACAGTCAAGTATATTCAGCATGAACCTGGACTGGTTCAGCATGCAAATACATTGCATGTTTGAATTCAAATGTTTGGAAACGTCTGACTTTTGACCTGAACGGTAAATGACCAGAGCTTTTCAAGTGCGTGTAGGTTCAAAAAAGAAACCAGGGTTGAGCCAGAACCCGAGCCCCAAACGGACAAGCCAATTCGGACCAATTGCCCAAGACCCAGGTCCGGGACCGGGCTCGGCTCTGCCATCGGCTTCGCCGAAGGCGGACTGGCGAACCCAAGTCCAAGAGCCCGCGTAAGCTTCGTCTACAGAAAGCCCACTACAATCTCTGGCCCACTTGATGTACATTAAAGAAATGTAATCATTTTTAAACTCTCTTCCACATTGACTAACATTCAATGTGGGATAACCGATAAAGTATTAAAGCAAACCATTCAACTTCCAAGCATCATTTCTCACTCACTAATAAATGGATTTGAGAAATTCAAAATGCTACGATTATCTACACGACATGTAGATTAATCCTATACAACTAATTAACATGAATTATCGCTGTACTATTTAATTAGAATAAATCAAATTTACAACATTTTGCTTGCATTAAGGGGTATTAGGAGTTGATTAGGCCATTTTTGTTAGTTTTAGGTTTCTGTATTTTTTGCGTAATTTTTATTATGTTTTCATAGTTTTTAACTCGTTTTTATATTTTTGGTCGTAGAATGATCAAGCAGGACCCGTGCACTCTTAGGGCATTCCATTCGACTTGCTATGGAACGAACAAGCAAGGGAACATAGCTCGAACAAGGAACGACAATCGGTGGACGTCTGGAGCGAAAAACGAGAAAAACCAAGTCGGGAGCAGCCATGCCAGTCGATCGAATGACCCAGCCCACATCGACTGCTTGAAAGAAGCTGGGCCGTTTGAGGATGAAGCAGTCGATCGACAGGGTTCCAGCCGATTGACTGCGATGCAGGAAATTTTGTAATTTTTTACCCGTTTTGATGATTTTGCCTCTACGACTTTATACACACACACACACGCGCGCGCGCGCGCGCATATATAATATATATATATATATATATATATATATATAATATATATATATATATATATATATATTTATACACACCAGCCTCTTCCCCTAACAACCTTATCCTTCCTTGGTTGATTTTGAACTTGTTCAACCTCTTCAAAGCCATCTTTCACTATTCCATTGCCTTAGCTCCAAAACCCTAGATTATAATCCTCAGTGTTTAGTTTTGTTAGTTTTAGTTAGATTTTCATAGCAAGTGTTGGAGAGGGTGAAACCTCCTTCATTTGCGGTTCTTGTTGTGTTGAATATTTTATTTGTCCTTTGAAGGTTGTAGCTAACTTGAAGCTTTTATATTGAATGCAAAATTGGTAGTAATCTTTCTCTTTTATGTTATGTGTAATGTTTGTATTGTTTTAATTGCTTTGGTGTTGGTTGTTTAATTTGTAGTTCATGTTGTTTCTCATTGTATTTCAATTTCTCTTTTCCATCTCCAAGCTTGTTATTTTGGCTAAATCTCCATTGGAGCACTCTTTAAACTTTTTATCCAATTTTTTCAAACAACCCTTGGGTCTTTGAAAGGGATATGGGACTTTCTTTTTTAAATAATTTGGCTTCTTTAAAATTTAATGCTTTTTGACTCTTTAAAGTTTTAAAGCTTTATTTTCCTTCCATTTTCTCTTTTAACTTGCAAGCTTTCTTTAATTTAGTAGTTTTAATTTACTTAAGGTTAGTGTTTAATTAACTCTCTCAAAATTAGTCATTTTCAAGAAAACTTTAATTAATCATTCCCCTTTGCTTTAATTATTATTTCCAAGTTTTCATTTCAATTCCAGATTTAGTATTAAATACTTAAACCCAAACTCAAACCCAGTGATTTATTGCTTTCTTAGATTACATTAGTTTAATTGAGATTAACTAGAGATTAAGTAAAAACACCGACCGCCGATAACACCTATCCTTGAGAGACACAACTCGGGAACAACTTACCGCTCTACAATCGACTTCGTACTATTGCGGAGACGATTTCTAAACTATAGTGCTAATAAGTCTTTGATGAGATAACAACTGAATTAATTTGGTTAAGGAAACAACATTAAAAGGCTTATTGTTCCATTTAGAAATCTGAGCGTCTCAGGCGGCTCGATGACCTCAACTGGGGATTGTTTATTTTGGGGACCTGGCTTTTCTAGTTGTTTGGGAGGAAATGGCTAGGATTCTGAGGTGTGTAGAAAGTCCAGTTTTCCAATGTTTTACAATTGAGGAAAGATGGGTTAAAAAGTGAGACTTTTGGTGAGATGTTAGGTATAAGGAAGTGGCTTTGGAACCTTTAAGTCTAAAATTTTAAAGGGAGAAGTTTACATCGGGTTCTACTTTTTAAATTTTTCATAAGATATATATCCTACCATGATGTGGATAGAGTTTGAAGAAGATGATTGAGATATCGTTGTTATTTTGTCTTCACAACAACGAGGAAGGGATAGAAAGGTAGGCTTAAGCCATTATGTACCTGATCTTCAAAGAAGTCGACGTTGTTTTCTAGAAGATTATTAGCTATGTGTGACTGATTCAACCAAATAATACTAAAATCGATAGTTGGTTCGAGTAGATCCATTAGTTCGAATCAGGCTAAACCCATTTTTATAAACATTGAGAATTAAGTTCCAAATGATATATTGATTATTCAAGAAGTTCCACTACTCGGTTCATCTTTGAGGAGACTTGTGGTAGATTCGTGAAGATAAAATGATAGAAATGAAGAAGTAGGAGAGGTGATGTCATCGTCTAAGGAACGTGATGGGTTCCAAGAGCTTGGATTATCTGATTACATGCTCGGTATTTTTTTTAATGAGAAGCATCGATAGGAGGAGGAAACACGTGAGTGGGGGACTTAGGGTAAATATTTAAAAGCAATGCATATAGAGAACATATAAGAAGACGTATACCCTTGGGGCCGATGATGAAGGTTTGATGTGAGTTATCTGATAAACTCTAAAAAGAAGGAAGGGAGTAATCTTCTTAACAGTCTGATTGTAAAGGTCATGTACAGTGTATTGATACCATATCGTTAGATGTCCTATTTATAGGAAGAGATGTTGAGGGATGACCTAACATCTTGAGTTTCAGGTAGTTGGAGTTATTGGTACTTTTGTGGTTATGAGTGCGCGTTTGGATGTCTTTCCACTTCCCAAGATTATTTTCTTATAACCTTCGGTATGTAAGCCACTGTGACTCAGAGGTTAAGACCATCTATAATGAATGAGAGATCGAGATTTATTTTTATTTTACTTTACTCACTCTTGTCCCTAGACCAGGCAGAGTAGGGGGGACTCATTATATGGCCAATAATTTAGCTCAATCAGACAAAGTGTGAGCCGAACATACGCCTTACCAAGATAACATTCCCCAACGCTAAATGTGTGTGTGTGCGGGGGGGGGGGGGGGGGGGGGGTAACCTGATTACAAAGTACATTCTAGTGAGAAACTAAGAGAGAATCCAAACTAATTGATGTTGTTCTCTAGCCCGAAGCATGATAGAGGACCAAACTAATTGATAGTAGTTTGACCTGATGAAAGGCTGTCCCAATGCGTAAATTGTGGGTCTTCGAGGCCCAATAACTATTTGGGGTTGAGGTGAGAATTCTAAAGAGAGTCCTGGAGGAATTTTATCTTCTTTCGTATGAGAATTCCTAATTTCCTTCTAAGAAATCAGATTCATTTCTTATAGAACAAGTCTTTACTTCTTATAAATAGGGACTAAGACCATTATTCTAAACTATAATCTTTTATACATAGTTTACGCATTCGTATTCTTACTTGAGATTCGTATTGTCTACATCAAGAGCTCCTTGGTGCCTTATTTTGAAGGCCAGTGTTTTGCATGTAATTGTTCTGCTTTTCCTAGTATTTCTAGTTAGAGTTTAGCGTCATTTTTAGTCATTTATTCTAGTTCTTAAGTCTTTTTCTTGTTTATTTGCTCTTTGACTTAAAATGTACAAAGTGCGAGAAGTTTGTGCTATTTTGGGGTTTTTAAATTTGATTTCTTGTTTTTTAGGTGGCTAAAAGGATTATATTCACTCGGCGGACATTTTTGGACTGGAAAATAAGAAATTCAAGCCGAAAGCATCCCGGATCGACTGAAAAGCTCCAAATTGACTGCCCAATCGACTGGTGGTCGATCGACAGGCCACAGATTGACTGAAAGAGCTCTGAATCGACTTCCAGACAGTAGCCAACTTCATAGAAGCAGGGCAATCGATCGACTTCCATGCATTCGATTGACAGGCAGTCGATCGACACCCCAGCATTCGATCGACTGCGACGCTGAGGGTTGGGGGAAATTTGGTGTTTTTGACATTTTTGCCCCTACAAACAACTATATAAAGCCCACATCTTGCACCAATGAAGAGATGACTCCCCTCCCAACCCAAGCTAGGGTTTGGGATCAAATTACTCTCAATCTCTTGGATGATTTGCTCTTTATTAGGTTTTAGATTTAATTTCAATCTTTGGTGTAATTTCTTTTCTAGATTTAAAGTTAATTTCAAGCACCTCATTGGGTTTGTAAGCCTAAGAAGAATCCAAATACTCCTTTGGATTGTTACTTTTTATTGTAATTACATTCAAGCTTTGTTTCCTTTCTTAATTCAAGTAAGTTTCCTTTCAGTTTCATGTTTTGTGCTTAAATTCCATGCTTTGTTCTTCATTTCCATGCTTGTTTTTTATTTTATGCCTTTTGTCTTACCACCTTGAATTCAAGTTTAATCTTAAGAATTGGCTATGGAATCTAGATGAGTGACACATCTAGATCATAGATCAAGTCTTAGATCGTCTTGATTTTGAGTTTTTCACATGCTTTATTTGCAATTTAATTTCCATGCATAGTTTTAGGTTAAATCTTAGATCTACACTTTGTTTGTTACTTTTCAAAAAGTTTTAAACTTTCACGTCAACTTTTCTTGCTCTTTACATCCATACTTTCATTTTTTGCTTATTTGCATTATTTAAGATTTTATGCATAGTTGTACCTTGTGCTTGCATGCTTGTACTTGGTGAAACATTGCTTGTTTTTGCTTATTTCCATTATTTGCTTGCATTTTCATTATGGTCATAAGACCGAGGCATTCTACCCACATGCTATTTCAATTTCTAAGATAGTTCAGTTAGTTTAATTGCTTAATTTGCATTTACTTCTCATTTCTCAAGCTTGAAACACATTGAATCCTTCAATATAATCGAATTCTGATAATACCAAGCCATGAACCCATTGAAACTTTCCGATAATCTCAAGCTTGAAACACACTGAACCCTTCAATTTGCTTTATTTGCATTTAATTTTTGAACGAGTTTGTTTGGAAGATAAAAGCATTGAGGAAGATATTGTCCGGGATGTCGATATTGAGAGATGTTGTGAGGATGATCCCCTTGTTCTTAATGATGAGCATGCTGTGTTTGTAGAAGTTTCGTGGTGTTGAAAGTATCAACGGGTTCATGGCTTGGCATTATCGGAATTCGATTATATTGAAGTACTCAATGTGTTTCAAGCTTGAGAAATGAAAAGTACATGTAAATAAAGCAACTAAACTAACTAAACTATCCTAGAAATTGAGATAACATGTGCGTAGCATGCCCCGGTCGTATGACCACAATGAAAATGCAAGCGAATAATGGAAATAAGCAAAAACAAGCAATGTTTCACCAAGTACAAGCATGCATGAACAAGGTACAACTATGCATAAAATCATAAATAATACAAATAAGCAAAAATTGAAAGTATGGATGTAAAGAGAAAGAAAAGTTGACATGAAAGTTAAAAACTTTTTGAAAAGTAACAAGCAACAAAGTGGAGATCTAAAATTTAACCTAAAACTATGCATGAAAATTAAATTGCAAATAAAGCATGTGAAAAACTCAAAATCAAGACGATCTAAGACTTGATCTATGATCTAAATGTGTCACTCATCTAGATTCCATAACCAATTCTTAATATCTAACTTGAATTCAAGGTGGTAATACAAAAGGCATAAAATGAACAACAAGCATGGAAATGAAGAACAAAGCATGGAATTAAAGCACAAAACATGAAATTGAAAGGAAACTTACTTGAATTAAGAAAGGAAACAAAGCTTCAATGTAATTGCAATAAAAAGTAACAATCCAAAGGAGTATTTGGATTCTTCTTAGGCTTACAAACCCAAGGAGGTGCTTGAATTTAACTCTAAATCTAGAAAAGAAATTACATCAAAACTTGAAATTAAATCTAAAACCTAAGAAAGAGCAAATCATCAAAGAGATTGAGAGTAATTTGATCCCAAACTCTAGCTTGGGTTGGGAGGGGAGTCATCTCTTCATTGGTGCAAGAAGTGGGCTTTATATAGTTGTTTGTAGGGGAAAAAATGTCAAAAACACCAAATTTCCCCAAGCCCTCAGCGTCGCAGTCAATCGAGTGCTGGTGTGTCGATCGAGTGTTGGTCGATCGACTGCCCTGCTTCTATGAAGTTGGCTACTGTTCGGCAGTCGATTCGGAGCTCTTTCAGTCGATCCATTGTCAGTCGATCTGGAAGTCGATTTGGAGCTTTTCAATCGATCATGGATGCTTTCGGCTCGAATTCAAGCCAAATCGATGACTTCCTTCCAAATGAAAATTTTTGAGGGTGTTCGCTCAATTCGCTCAAGTGTATATAGGACGTGTTTGCGATCGAGTCGGTCAATACATGCACCTTGTCAAGATTTCACAAACCGGACTCTCAAGATTGCTCATAGTACATGACCAAAACAAGAATCGAAAGATATCTTTATTATGGATTGTAATGTTGTCTCTTTGGTAAGTTATGGAACATATGGATATAGTGGCTAACATACGATCAAACGTGATCAATAACATGAAACCCTAATTTCTAAAACCCGAAGCTTATAATCGCTTCACCTTTCCCAATTTGCCAAACTTTCATTCGAAATCCTTTCATATTTTTACACACTTTCCCGACTTTTATTTCACAACACTTAGAAGCTTATTGAATTTGCTTCTTTTCACTAAACTTAGCCTTTAAACTAGGCTTTACACATGAACGCACGCTTTATCACTTTTCGTGATTTGTGTTGGAGTATTTTATTATTATTATTATTATTATTTTATTTTTTTATTATTATTTTTTTTATTTTTTTTTATAAGCAAATCAAAACTTGAAACTCATAATAGATTTCCCTCACAGTTCTCATCAACTAACAACATACCCTCTAACCTCACAATTTAAGGAGATATAAGAGCTAAAATCGAGCTCGGCTAACAAGAAACGGAATGTAGGCTCAAGGGGGCTTATTTGGATTTTTTTAAAGTAGCTTATATATATGGATATGGCCGGAATAAGGGAGATATATGTGTCTCAAGGTCATTTTCAAAATCAATCATGTACGAGAAAAATCAAACCTCCTCAATGCAATTTCCGTAAAAATGCAAGCAAGCCGATAAATCACACAAGCCTACTCTATAGTTTGCACCGAATATGGGTGCAAAACCAAAAGAGCTTCTAGAGCTTTGCAATCTTTTCACGAGAAAATGTTGATTATATATATATATATATATAGGCGGGTATGGACGAAGCACAAAAATTCAACCCCTCAGACAAGAGGCCATCAACATGTAAAAACCCGACAAGTAAACTATTCAAACTTCCAAGCATGTGGAGTTGTTCAACAATGTAATAAAGACACCAAAACGACACAAAAAATGACTCGACCACATAATAGCGCAAATAGTAAGCGTCACTTCACAAAAAATGCGTCACTTCGCCAAGGCTCAAGTTAAGAACCATAAATCATGATTGACGAAACCCGAAACCTAACCACCTACCCACCCCACACTTAAACCAAGCGATATTCGCATTTTAATGAAAGCCAAGTAAAAGGAGGGAGAATAGAAACTTCCTTAACCGAGCGAGTTTGAGTCGAGCTCGGTAGGGTCCACCTAGGCATCTAAGCAATCCAAGTAAAAACCGAGCATGGCTAGTATCTCCCGGCTTCATGAACGCTATTAACTTATCAAATCGCCCAAGGTTGAAGTCGGAAAACCAAACCTAGAAAAGAAAATCACAAAAAATTCAAAAACACTAGAAAATATGTACATAAACCCAAACAAAATGAAACTAAAGACCAAAAAGGACCAAAAGACAACTCAAAAATATTTCTTTTAGTTTCCAATTTTTTAAATGTTTTTAGATTTTCATTTTAAAAAGAAGGAAAGAAAGAAAGAAAGAAAAGTAAAGAAATAAACGAGAAGAACTTGGGTTGCCTCCCAAAAAGCGATTGTTTTACGTCATTAGCTCGACGTACTCCCTTTTGGTCAAGGTGGAAAGATCACGGGAGGATCCACCAACACAATATCCTCCTTGTCGGGAGGATCCACTCTTTAGAACGTCCTTGGTGCATAGCATAGCTCATATAAGATCCGCCAAAAAGAAAACGTTCCAAGTGGGCAATCGACACTCGTCTCGGCTAGGTCCTCGGATGGGATGGTTGTTTTGAAGTGGCCCGACGACTCATCCCAAAAACAAAAGGAGTAATGGCCGGCTATCTTTTCCAACATGTGGTCGAGCAATGGGGGAGGGAAACGATGGCTTTTGATATCCGCATTTAACCTCTTAGAATCGATCAACATCCTCCATCTCATCGTAGCCCTCGTGGCCAATAACTTTCCCTTTTTATCCTTGATCACCTTCTCGTCTTCCACTATTTCCTCAAAATTTGGATTCAAATGCCTTTTAAGTCCTCGAGGTGGTGTGGCCGCATCCTCCAAGATGAGTTTATGCTAGTAAGTCCAAGGTCTAGCTCCATTTATCACTCCGGGTCTCCAACCAATCGCACTCTTAAGAACTTTAATTGCTCCAATCAACCCCTCCTCTTCAGATCGATTTGAATTTTTCAAGATGGTAATCGGTTGGCTCTCCTCTTTCTCTAAATAAGCATGCTCGAGGGGAAATGGAGGAGGCTTAAGCTCGGGCTCGTGCCTCCTCTCGGACTCATCGGAAACTAACTCAAACAATCCACTGACCCCATAAAGACACTCTTCAAGCTCTTCAATCTTAGCATCACTAACCTCTACCACCCCCTCTAAAAATTCGTCGTTGTCCTCAACGACCCATAAAAAATATTTTTCACACAAGTCATGGGTACGTTGGAGCACAACAGATTCGTAATTACAAAAAAGGGGCTCATCATTCTCACAACAGTCCTCAATATCGACGTCTGGGCCAACCTCCTCCTCATTGCTCCTCTCCTCCGTATAAATCGTTCGACTAACTCTTGAACCACGTCCATGCGTAAGAAAACCTCAAAGGAGAAGCTTGATGGATAGGGTATATGGGAATCGGGAATATTCTTTGCAAAATTGGGGAGGGTAGAATCGGGAAGAGGATGAATATTCGTAATAGAAACCACCTCCACCTCGGACGGTGGAACAACCGTATTATCAACCACCCCACCACTTCCAATGACCGTGACCGCAAGAGGATGTGAAGGTTGGCTTGGAAATTCGTCTTCCTCATTCGTTTGCTTCAACATAATCACATCACTTTCTAATTGCTCAAATGTAGCTTCGAGAGTATTGACTTCCCAAACATCCACTCGTCTTTTTTAATCTCTTGTTACATCTATGGAAATAGATACACACATAGGAGCATGCACCGGAATATCGAAGGCGGGAGGGGAGTTTTGGTCATTGGAGCTCAAACCTCCGAAGTACGCATACGGATTATAATCAAGAGTGCCATTGGTGGCACCAAATGGGGCATAATCGAAATTGGAAGGGAGAGAACCATCATATAGGCCGGGATTCGGAATTTGGCCACCCTCAAACTCATTCGAACTTGCAAAGCCATACATAGTCAAGCTCGTGCAATGATTGGAAGCATTGTACCCACCATACGGCTCGGATGTCAGAATATGCATGTTCGGGACGTGAGTCGGAGCACCAAATCGTCCATATGGATCAACCGAACCCGAGGAGTTGCTAAACCAGACATGGTTTTCACCATGCACTCCCATGACGGGTTGCCCATATTCGAAAACACCATTGGCAACGTGGTTTGCACCATGCCCTCCCACGTCGCCAAGGCCATTATACAACATCACATCCCCGACATAGTTTGCACCATGCCCTCCCATGTCGGGAATGTATCCACCAAAGCTATACGTACCTAACATACTTAACAAAAAACGTCAAATAACAAAGAAAGTTAAAAACACAATGAAACTACAATCAAATCGAAAGCCTTAAATAAGCCGAGTCGCAACGGAGCCATTTTGTTAGAAGAGTTTTTAGTTCCCCGGCAAAGGCACCATTTTTTTGTAGAAGTTTCGTGGTGTTGAAAGTATCAACGGGTTCATGGCTTGGTATTATCAAAATTCGATTATATTGAAGGATTCAATGTGTTTCAAACTTGAGAAATGAAAAGTAAATGCAAATAAATCAATTAAAATAACTAAACTATCCTAGAAATTGAAATAGCATGTGGGTAGAATGTCTCGGTCGTATGCCCATAATGAGAATGCAAGCAAATAATGGAAATAAGTACAACTATGCATAAAATCATAAATAATGCAAATAAGAAAAAAGTGAAAGTATGGATGTAAAGAGCAAGAAAAGTTGACATGAAATTTTAAAATTTTTTGAAAAGTAACAAGCAACAAAGTGGAGATCTAAGATTTAACCTAAAACTATGCATGAAAATTAAATTACAAATAAAGCATGTGAAAAACTCAAAATCAAGACGATCTAAGACTTGATCTATGATCTAGATATGTCACTCATCTAGATTCCAGAGCCAATTCTTGTGATCTAACTTGAATTCAAGGTGGTAAGACAAAAATCATAAAATGAACAACAAGCATGGAAATGAAAAAAAAGCATGGAATTAAAGCACAAAACATGAAATTGAAAGAAAACTTACTTGAACGAAGAAAGGAAACAAAGCTTGAATTTAATTGCAATTAAAAGTAACAGTCCAAAGGAGTATTAGGATTCTTCTTAGGCTACAAACCCAAGGAGGTGCTTGAAATTAACTCTAAATCTAGAAAAGAAATTACATCAAAGCTTGAAATTAAATCTAAAACCTAAGAAAGAGAAAATCATCCAAGATATTGAGAGTATTTTGATCCTAAACTCTAGCTTGGGTTGGGAGGGGAGTTATCCTTTCATTGGTGCAAGATGTGGGTTTTATATAGTTGTTTGTAGGGGCAAAAACGTCAAAAATCCCAAATTTATCGCAGCCCTCAGCGTCGCAGTCGATCGACTCCCTGTCGATCGATTGCCTGTCGATCGACTGCGCTGCTTTAAGGATGTTGGCTAATGTCCGGCATTCGATTTGGAGCTCTTTCATTCAATCCATTGTTAGTCGATCGACCACCAGTTGATCTGGTAGTCAATTTTGAGCTTTTCAGTCGATCCTAGATGCTTTCGGCTCGAATATCTCATTTTCCGGTCCAAAACGTCCGCCGTGTGAATATAATCCTTTTAGCCAACTACAAAACAAGAATTCAAACTTAAAAATCCAAAAATTGCACAAACCTCTCACACTTCGTACACTTTAAGTCAAAATGCAAATAAACAAGAAAATGACCTAAGAACTAGAATAAACAACTCAAAATGACTAAAACCAACGCTAAACTCCAACTAAAATACTAGGAAAAACACCACAATTACATGAAAAACAACCAGTTTATCTCTAACCGAGCTGCCTATCAGATCGTTCGATGTTAAAAAAAGCTAAA
>BMAC01000792.1:493778-512256 GCA_014905375.1 Phtheirospermum japonicum | reverse complement strand
AGAATAGAAAGATCAGCATAATAAAACAAGAGACATAAATTATGTAGGATAAATGATACGAAATGAGTTTATCAGAGGCAAACGACTCATATCCCCTCAATACACAAGAGTAGCACTGCCCAGTTTCCCTACTAGAAATGTGTGTGAGGCCTTCTTCCAGTTCACAACTTGGAAACAATTTAAGAAAATAACTTGAAATGTCATGAAAAGAAATGCTTAGTGTTCATACCCATGAAGGAATTGACAATTTCATTGTGTTTTCACACCTTCAGATGCATGTATACATTTTTATACATGTATGTATCAATATATTCATTTCACTCATATTGAATATTTTCCCTATGAAATATATTATATAGTAAAATTCCGAAGTAACACGAAACATATGTAATTCTTACCAGCTCATGACGCTTTCTTGCAAATGCAATAGGACCCATAGTGTGTCTTTTTTTTTATTTTTGCTGCTCTCACTTTTCTTTTCACTGATTTTCTGCATATGGTAGTTCATAATTTTATTTAAATCATCCCAGATATAAAATATTGTTACTAGTAAAAACTTCGGACATAAGCAATATATACTTAACATCAAGAGATTAAAAAAAGTATTTTAATGTGAGTAAGTATACGCTAGACAGACAGAGAGAGTGAGAGAGACAAAGAGAGAGAGAGAGAGAGGGTATAGAACACACTCTTATGTTAACTGAAACTGAAGATGATACATCAATTGATATTTAGTAGAGCAACCTGATACCTGAATGTTTAGAAGCCCTCCTTACAAAAAAAGGGATGATCAATTAAATGGGAAATTTTAGGTATCAATGTTTGGCTCTGTATATTTTCAGTGGATTACTAAATGCACGTCAAGTATATTTGAACTTCTTTGATACCAATAAAAACAAAGAGAAAATAAATACCTGAACCTCCTCTAGATTCCAATAGTTTAGCAAATCTTTCAAATGTGAATCTGGAACCGAAGATCCTATTCTTGTATGTATGTTGTTGGGATTGTTGTAATATTTTTGTTTAACTCTAGTCTTGTGAGTACGCCAAAGAACTCCAACTGACTGCAGCACATAATGTTTACCTTCCTCTGCTATAATGAACTTCTTCTGCAACAGGGGAATGAGTTGACTAAAATTAAAACATAGGTTTCACCAAATAACAGGATTGAATTAATGGAAAAAAATGCTAAAGTGTGTAATATAGTGCATAAATACTATCATGACCAGTTTCCAAAATACATATACCTTCATATAGTCCCAGATTTTATCTTTGTCACGAGCTAAGTGCCAATAAAGCTCATTTAAAGGTGCAAGATTAGAATTTTGAGCTAATGAACCCAAGAAACGACTAAACTTGCCTAAGGTAACCTTATCTGACCCAATTGGTTGACCTGAACCATTCAAAATTATAGGAAATCGATTATTTGTTGTCAAGTCATGGACATCTTTGCACAAACTTGGCCCCCTGGTTTTCTTTTCTTTCAGTGGAACTGTACAAATTAATAGAAAAAATTTAGATATATATTAGCACATATTGTACACCCAAATACACTTATTAATTTCAGTGAATGCACACCTAGAATAAAAAAAATGGATAACAAATAATGAATACAACATTATATAACTTACTCGCATACCATAAATTCTCTTACCCTTACAGGGTTGATCATCTTGTTGTTCTTGTAGAGGAAGCCACTCGTTTTCGATTTCAAATACATAATTTTTGATCTCTTTTAGATCTCTGTCTTTTTCTCCTTCAGAAACATGCTCATCTAAGCTTTGAAATGCTTTATTTTCTTGCACTAAACCGAACCCGAGACCACTATCGTCATCAAATAACTGATCTTGTGAATAACTCACTTGTCGCTTTTGTGAACTCTCCATTCGTTGGTCAAGAGACGAGAAATTCCTAACTGGAATGGGTTTCTTTGGAAAACCATCAGAAAGTTTCTCTTGCACTCTTGGATTCTTTTTCATCCTAACATAAGCACCAAGTGATCCATGTGAGATCAATGTCTTGATTTACGCATTCTTTTTAGAGGTATATCTCTCGACCACTCTGTCTTGATGATTTGCTATGGGCTTCAGGTCGGCCGAATCTTTCAACGGCTTATCAGTTGCGAGTGTTTTTCCATTGACCATACATACCCTTTGTTCCTTTTTTCCTTGTCCAGACACTCTTTCAACTTGATTAAAGTTTTCTTGCTCATCAATCTTCTCTTACTGTATCATCTGTTGTGAACCAATTTCTTGTTGGTCTATGTCTTTCCCATGTTTCTTCTGCAATTCACGTGTTTGACACCGCGTCTTTACTAAAACTTGCCATTGAAGAGGTAAGGGGTCGTGGTTTCTCTGAACTACTGATAAGTTTTCCTCCTCTGGCCATTACCTGGAACATAGTATCATAATTAATAAACTAATCAAGTATTAAGTAAATATACTAAAAAGAAAAAAATAACCTTCTTTGAAAGAGAGCCCAGTCTTCTAATATTTGGCACACCCTGATCATCATTCTCTTCATTTGATTCGTCTTGTTCACCTTCTTCACAAGGGTTGTACTCATTATCAGTTGCAACATCATTCTTAGACTTGAGTTTGCTTGTCTTGTGACTATTTTGTTCCCTTATAAAACACCTTGCTTTATAAGCCAGGGTTCTGAATTCCCAAATCTTCCATCCTCCTCCTATTTTCTTTTATGTTTCTCAACCTTTGCATCTCATTACTGCATCTTGAACTATAGTAAAAAAAGAGAAAAAAACTAGTAAAGAATAAAAATAAACACTAAAGAGCATTCATAACAATTAACACTATAGTAGAGCACATTTGTAGTACTCATAAATCATTATCATTTAAAGTGAAATAGGAAACCAAGGCAAATGTTGATAAGTAATGGTTTCATCCACAAACTCAATGCATGGCTTTCCCACAAGAATTCCAGATTATTACTGGAAAACAAATTCAACACATCAATCTTTTCTCTTTTCCATAAACAACCATGGTGGAATTAATTATAATCCTTCTTGTAATGAATATAATATAACCTGAAAATGATAGTGTGATAGAGATCAATGATTCATTACATACAACTCAAAGCAATGTAAATAAATATGCATGTATATTAACATACGTTATAGCAAAAGCACATTAATCATAGGTGGTGCTACACAAGTCTTGACTAGTCTACATAAGCAAAGCACATTAATCATAGGTAATCTACATATTATGACTAGTTGTTTTAATAAATAGTTTTAGAGAACATTTACACTCTTATTTAAAAAGAAAAGAAAGAAAGAAAAAAGTACACTGATTGGAATTGCAGCACCTATATATGATCAAAAGAATCTAAAAAGAAACAAATTTCTTTCAAAATTAGAAATACATTTGACATGAATGTTTCTAGAAATAATTACAAAAACTAATCTGCCTCTATGGTTTAGCCTAATTACAAAACATTGGTATTTGTAATTTTAAAAGTAACTATTTTTTGGGCATGTATTTTCTATCGAGGATTACGTACTAAATGTGGGTGTTTATAATGTATTAAGGGGTGATAAAGAGATTAGTCTTTATATATATATATATATATATATATATATATATATATATATATATATATATATATATATATATATATATATATATATATATTGCAATTAAGCTAAATCTTAGTGTTGAATATAATCCAAGTAGAGTGAAAAATAAAAATGGGTATCTTCAATGGATTAACAACAATACATTTTTTAGGGTTTTTATACAATCAGCTTAGCTTGAGTGTTAACCCTCTAACCACCTGCTTAACAACTTGCTAACTAAACTCTAACAAATAATTAATAGCTTTGATTTTTGACTTAACAATTAATAGTATTTACATTTTGATCCCTACCACTTTATTATACTTCAATACTCAGGGATAGTTTTTTAATTATCCCTCATTTTACTTCTAATAAGGCATTAGACAGAGAATCTTCTTACAACAAAATATATTGATGGGAAGGCTGAACTCCAATGGCAGTACTTTTGGATCAAGTGTCGCCTATTCATGTAAACGAAGCATCATAAATAATCAAGATTTTTTCTTATACAATAGATCAAACGTATTATAATAATTTGATGATGAACATGATTTTATACAATCCGGTAGTACCTTCAAAACTATAGCTCTACTGGTAGAGTGTCCAAAGAAAAAGCAAGGAATTGCTAGATTTTTAGTTAAAACCTTGACGAGAAAACAATTTTTAAGAAAAAAGAAAAAGAAAAATAATAATAATAATAATAATAATAATAATAATTATTATTATTATTATAATAATAATAATAATAATAATAATAGAAACAATTAATGTCAACTGTATGGCGGTTTGATATGACTTTGTGAGAAAAGATACAATATAGTTTGATATGACTTGAGAATTTCTAAAAAAATCCCGTTTTATTTATTATCAACACAATAAACTCAAAATAGTCTCATGGATAATTACTAATGCACGGATGAGGTTAGTGCTGACCTTAAAAAAGAACATTTTAAAAWTCACAAAAACACTCTGTTGGGACTCGATTCCACCTTACACTAATGTAAGACGAATATCAAACAAAACAGCTTGCGAGTAAGTTGTAAAATCAAACAATAAAGCTTCGACTAGATTATATCAAATTTTCTATGTAATCACTWATAACTCTATTATGCAACATAATTCAGACTTGGACAATCACTACAATCTTCTTCTCAAGAGATAATTTTGAATGCTCAAGAGCAGCATCTACACAGTATGGGTTAATGCGTGTGTTAATTGAAACCAGAAATTATCACGGCCTTTTTGTATTCAATACTCACATTGTCTGGGATAGAAGCTATCAATTAACAGGTATATATATTAGGGGAATAAATGGTTATAACAACAACTAGAAATTACTTGTACAACACTGTCATAAACTAGAACTTGACGTCATTGTTGTTCTTTGGGAAACCTACCAGTTGACAAGATAGACTCAACAATAGCAGATAACTAATAAGAAAGCAAGAAGAAATTATACCTGTTAAACACCTCAGAATTAGATATAAATTAAACTTTTTATATGTTACGGCTTTTTGTCGAACACCTTATCTACGTGTTTGCTCCAAGGCCGCTACTGCAAAAAGATCAAAAGCCCAAAAATTTATGTAGCTTAGAAAAAGACGTAATACCAGAAATTCAAAAAAATAATGCAATCTCATAAATTCACAAAAATAATGCAATCTCATAAATTCACAAAATTATGAACATATTTCTATGGAGATTGAGATTCAAGCCTGTGTCTTAAGGATTGTTGATTAATCCCTCTGGACAACCCTAAACTCCCCTGTCGTCCGTAAAAACCTAAAATTAGGGAAAGAATGGTACTTTGTGTTAACTGCCACGGAGTGGAATAAAGATATGGATATGTGGGAGATTTTCGGCGCCAATTAAAGTTTGTTGCAGGCGGCAAACTGAAGATGGATTTTGCAAAGGAGAACGTGGGCAATGTTCGTGTGGCATCAAAAGTTTTGAAGAATCTCATCTTGCGAGCTCAACACCAGAAATAAATCGGTTTATAGGTTTTTATTCCAAGTTTCTATTGTGCTGAGATATTAGATGTGACCATGTTGTAAAGTGAGAATTAAGAGAAAATAGAGAACAAATATTTATATATGAGTATTTGAGGTAACAATTTATATTTCGAGTGCTCTCTATTAATATTTGTAGTTGAATGTAAAGTAAAGAAATCATTTAATATTAATTTTGGGAGAGATTATAGTGTAAATACAAAGTTTGGATGGTTTATTCTATAAATATTGATTTTGAATAGTGTATAGATTTAATATTAATTATTGAGAGAGGTTATTGTGTAAATATGAAATCTTAAATTGTTTGTAGTCTCTTTAAATATGAAATATATGTGTAGCATTACTCGTATTTTTAAAATTTGATTTGTTATAGGTTGAATATATATTTAATAATAACTCAAACTTCAAAAATTATAATTAGTAAACTTTGTTCTTGCAGTATAATTTAAGTGTTTCTATATAATTTCTATTTTATATGCCTCGCAATTTAATCAATAATTTATTATTATTGTTTTTTTTAATTAACAAAAATCTTAATGTATAAAAAACTTTACAAAAGTTTGATGGGTATATTATTAATAACCATCTGCTATTTTATTTTATTATAATTTTCTTCACATCCATTCCAAGAAAAATAAAATCAAATCAATACATAACCATGGCAAAATATAATGAAAATATAAAAAAAAAAAAAAATAGATATTGGTAAAAGAGAAATTTAATCAACAAAATTGTATTAAAAAATCAAAAAAGTTCGTCTATTTTTCAATTCCACCGTTCGGGGTTTTCAATCGATTCTATTCAATCTAATGGTGTCGGATATTCTTTTAAGTTTTCATTATTAAAAATTCTAAATTACACTAAATAAATTTAAATTAAATTAAAATAGTTAATATTTTTATCAATACTCACACTATATGAAATTAAGATTAACTATATAGGAATTAGATAAAATCTTCATATTAAGTTAAATATCTTTAACATTTTTGTTAAAGATGTAATTATTAGATAATAAATATGGAAATTAAGATTCATATATGTATAGTATGGAAACATAAATTATAATACGCCAAATATTATCACATTAAAATATTAGCATCCAACAAATTAAATATGAGTTTCAATTAAATTTGTTGAGTATATCTAACGCAACCAACTTCGGATAAATAATAATAATAATAATAATAATAATAATAATAATAATAATAATAATAATAATAATCTAAGTCTTTGTGTCAAGTTAGTTTTCAATGATCATCAACTCAAAATAAGGGATTATTCTTTTCCTGATTTTTTTTTTTTTATTTTTGGCAATACACTAATGTATGTTACTAAAGGTTATCACTCAACTAAGTTATTTTTCATAGCACAATAATCATTGTGGTATATATTTTTCATAAGTTATGTTCTCAAACATTACCAAGTAAATCTTAAGAAAATAATTTGAATAATGAAAACTTATAATTTAATAATTCTCAAATTGATTGAATTTGAGTCGAGGCTAATGTCCTAGACTTTTTATAATTCATCGCTCTAAAATTAATTTTCATAATTTTTTTTAATTGATTTCCATTTAAATCTTTTGTTTTTAATTATTGTCTTTTTAAACTATTTGATTTTAAACTTCAAAACCTCAAATTGTGGATTTTATTTCAATTTTCGTGTTAGCAGGTAAGCTGTGCCCGCTTAGCCTTCCTATGATATTATGACTTGAATCAGCTCCACCATTCTTTGATAGATCACGTTCTCTTGCAAACGTGTGTCAACTTTTTAAAAGAATAATATGTAATCAGGTAGAATAAATTAAAGATCACAAATTAGATCATGAAAATCAAATTGATGGGAATATAAAAGTGGAAAAATGTACAAAAATTATTAAAACAACTATAATATGTAAAGAACAAGCAAACTATAACAAGTATTGTATTCTTAGAGTGTGAAATTATGTTTCATATGATGACTTATATTTGGATTACGGAAACCCATCGTTTCCGAAGTCCCAATTGACAATTATGAAAGATTACATTAAAGATTCGTATTTGGTGAGTCATCTTATTATTTTAATTAATTATTAGGACGTGTTATTATTATTTTTTTTACAGCCTATTCTTATGGACTTTTTGAATTCGAGATGGTAATCAAGATTTTATTGTTGGGATATCAAGAGCACCATCAATGTGCTTTTGAGCTTATTTATCCGCCAGATAACGCTCCTTCTATATACTTCAAAATAGATTTGTATTAGTACAACTAATGTATTTTACAATCTTGAATTGCAATTCATTTTATTAATATTAACAGAACTGTCATATATCTTATATACTTTGTGAATTTTGTATCCTATGTGTCTTAACAAATAAATCTATGAAGATAATATATATTATATAGAATCTCAATATTCGCGGCTCATAAATATTCCTTAGTAAACTAGGAAACATTATTTAAAGAAATAATAACTATATATTCCTTGATTAAATAATTAAAAAAATATCTAATACAAATATGAACTCTACAATTAATATTCAGAAAACTTTAATTCGGATGACACATTTTCACCAAATACATGGTGTATGTATTAAAAATTAAATTACAGACACAATTAATATTTGTTTTCAGCAAATATTGATGTATAAAATAATTTTGTTTAAAGATTAACTATTCCATGATTTCATAATGTTGTAAATTGATATTATATAAAAATAAATTTGTTGTGTTTTAACAAATAAATCTTTGAAAATATTATATATTATATAGAATCTCAATATTTCTGTAAGGAAATATTCCTTAGTAGACTCTCAAACACGACTTAAAGAGATAATAACTATATATTTCTTGATATAAATAAATAAATAACATCTAATCAAACCGACTTGAAAAATTAATATTCCAAACACAGTTAATATTTGTTTTCAGCCAAATTTGATGTATAAAATAATTTTGCTTTCAGTCAATTTCCTTATTTATTTTGCATTAAATTTCTAATATTCAAACACTTTTTATTTGGGGTTGGGATCCGGTGGTGTTGTGTGCCCTCAAACAACACCGTTTCAAAATCTCCCATATCTCATTTTTTATTTTTTTAGTTTATTTTTTTCCCTCCTTTTCTCTCATTTCCGCGGGATAAAATTTTTCTTGTTTTTCTTGTGGTTTTTTTTTTTATCACCATTTGAAAAATAATTAAAAAATTTTTTTGTGTGTAAACGTTTATTACATTTTATTTTGCGGATAATATATAGATTTCAATTATAAATTATTAAAAAGCTAAAAGATGAAATTAAAATTAATATTAAATAAATAAATATATGTTGACTAACTAATGGGAGTATACTCCATTCCCATTTATTAAATGGCCTTTAACTTGTTAATTTTTATTTTTTGTTTTTAGGATAATTTAATTTTAGACATTTATACTATAAAAGTATAATAATGAAGAAGTGATAGTACAAAGGTTTATGGTTTTACAAATAATTAAACCAACTTTATAGGCAATTTATTAGGTGCACCTTGATAGGTGCACCCTGTTTTATGTGATGATATATAATAGTAATACGTGATGATATATGATAGTTATATGTAATGATATATGGTAGTTATAGGTGATGATATGTGTCAAAATTAAGAGTTTAAGGTTTACTTTTCTATTTTAGGGTTTAGTTTTACATTTTTAGGGTTTAATTTTTCATTTTAAGGTTTGATTTTTTATTTTATTTATTTAATTTTTCATTTTAGGGTCCCGACAAATATCTATTATTCTGTCAGTTATATGTGATGATATGTGTTAGTTATATGTGATGATATGTGTCAGTTATATGTGATGATATGTGTTAGTTATATGTGATGATATGTGTCAGTTATATGTGATGATATATCATAGAGATTTAGGATTTAGAGTATAATACTCAATTTAGGGTTTAGTTTTTTATTTTAGGGATTAATTTCTCATTTTTAGGGTTTAATTTTTTGTTTTAGCTTTATTTTTTAAATTTTAGGATTTTAAATCTTAGATTTAGAATTTCAATTACTTGTGATGATATGTATCAATTACATGTGATGATATTACCTATTATATGTGATGATATATGTCAGTTATATACGATGATAAGTTCAATTACAGGGTGCGCCTTGTAAGATGCAACTAGGTCCATGGCATACTCTCTCAACTTTATATTGCTCATATTTCGTCTTGATCTTATGTGCTCTCAATTTATGACATTGGGATTTTCATATTTATAATTTTTTTTATTTTTTTTTTAGATTGAAGTAGTATTCGTGGCAAAGTTGAAAAATAAAAACATCTTTTAAAATAAAATAACAAAAATATTAATAGAAATAATGAAATATAGTATCTAAAATAAAATTAAATTAAAAGAAATTAACAAGTTGAATGCCTTTTCTTAATGGGAATGCAGTATATTATACAAACCACATAATTGAAAATAATCGATGTTGTATAACCTGAGCCTTGATTCTCGGCAAAATCACAAAGCAGTACAAAATCTTTCCCTCTACCTCCATGTGTCCTCCAATTCGTGTGCACTGACACACGACAATCGATGCAATCTCAGATAAAGATTTTTGCCAAATCTTTTTCTTATTTTTGTGGAAAACCTCTCAGCTTCCTTCCATGTTAAATTGAGCAGATCCATCTCACTTTTGTCAATCGTATAATTTCTTATTCATAAATTGGAAAAATTCTAAAGCCGATCATGTCCCTTATTCCATCTTTCAAAAAGGAGATCAAATTGCCCGGTGCTTATTACATGGTAATCTTCACAGATTTCAATTTTAGATGTATTCTTTTAATCCTTCCTTCTATTTACACCGTATGAATGTTCGAACTATTGATATCGAAAAATTTGTATAATCTGCATAAATTCTTCACGACAGGAATCGATGTATCTTTCAAAGCAGTTGATAATCTGTGTGATAGTTGTGTCATGGCTAGATTTTTTTTTCATGTTTGCAATCTATCCTTAGCTATTGCATCAACTTTACACCGGATTGGTATATTTTTGTTAGAAATTTACCGATTTGCTACTGCATGTTATTTTTTATTATTTTTTCTATTTTTTGTTGTTTTTGCAATTTCTGCTATACTGCATGTTTTTTTTTTTTGGTTATATTTGCTATTTTTTGTTATTTATGCAATTTTTGTTATACTGCATGTTATTTTTTGTTTTATTTGATATTCTTTTTGTTATTTATGCTATTCTTTGCTATACTGCATGTTATTTTTTTACAGATTTACCGATTTGCTATACTACATGTTATTTTTGTTAGAAATTTACATCAAATTGGTATACTGCATGTTATTTTTGTTGGTGAGATTTACCAATTTGCTCCTGTTGTATATATTTTCTTCATATGAAATATTTTGTGGTCCTCAACTATGCAGCAAATTCCCGAGGAGATCTATTCATACTTTCATGGAAATGGGGATCTTGAATTTTAGCTACGTAATTCTCGAGGTGTGACCTGGGATGTCCAGGTCATCGTAGATGGGGATAATAAGGTAGCCTTTTTTGCTCTTATTGTTTCATATTAATTTTAACCATGGATTGCACTATATTTTTCACTTTTTTGTTTTTTTATTTGTTTAAAATTGATTTTTCTCTACTAGGCTCGATTTGGTACAGGATGACAAACGTTCCAAGACGATAATTACATTGTCGAGGACTTCACAATCGTGTTTGTTAACAATGAAGCTTAGATCTTCGATGTAATAATTTTTGATAGAGAAGGAGTTGCCCTTATGAAGGATAATGGAATTAATCCAGCCAATGAACTAGTGGAACCTAGGTTTGAGGTGAAAATCACAAAAACACATCTCACCCGTGGTCGAATCGTAAGTGTCTTATTCGTTGTAAGACTGACTACAAGTTTCCATCGATCGATTACAAATGAAATGAATATTAATAATGTTTCACCCTATTTGTTATTCCGATATATAAGGTATATCTAAGGCATTCTGGAATAAAGTGGTTGTTGAATACAATCGTTGTAACGAAACCAAAGCGAAGATTAGATGCGGTGATTTTCGTTGGGTTTGTGATATAACTGAGCATTCAGATGATCGTCGCTTTATGCAGAATGGCTGCAACCTGTTAATCGATGAGTTGATGTTGGCGCTGGATTCCAAGATTGTTTTCAAGATCCTACATGTTCCAGGACTGGTTTTCAATGTTGAAATGCTTCCTTGATTCTGTATTTTGTTTAATATTATTAGTAATCTCCTTACAATAGATGTCAGACTGTTTAATGTTGATTTGTAATTTGTTAATGTTATTTCTGGTTTGTTTAATGTTTAGTTGTATTTTGTTTAATGTTATTTCTGGTTTGTTTAATGTTTATTTGTATTTTGTTTAATGTTATTTCTGGTTTGTTTAATGTTTATTTGTAATTTGTTTAATGTTATTTCTGGTTTACAATTTTGAAATGCTTCCGTGATTTTGTAATTTGTTTATGTTATTTGTAATCTCCCTAGAATAGATGTCAGACTGTTTAATGTTTATTTGTAATTTGTCTAATATTATTTATAATTTGTTTAATGTTCTATGTTCGAAACATTGTAATAGTAGGACTACTATCAGTTTTATTGGATTAAATTTCTGCTTGTCATTAACCATAAAAATAATGCCTACTAAGACAACTTAAATACCACAAATGTTTCAAAACTATTACAGAAAAATCAAGAAAAACCCGAGCATTCATAAAAATACTACAGTGGACCTTTAAAATAATGATCCCTTTTCGTAATAAACAATTTAAGAGCACGTTTGGGAAAAAATGTTGACATTGAGCGTGTACAAGGAATTTGTCCATGTGGTGAACTTTGTTCAAATCAGCAATTTCAAAGGCACACATGCTAAATTGGAGTGGTTCAAGTGCAGAAACATTTGTTATGGCCTTCAGGCTCTTGAGAGTATCTCCCAGGTACTTGACTTACATTCTTGTGAAGAAAGGCGACTTCGAATATGCTCTGAACGGTAATATACATTTTTACTTGTGGACTGCATTGAAGTGCTCCAACCTATAGTGCATGTTCTTCTTCTCTCTGTTGTATTAGTTTGTTAAATTAAACAAATAATATTAATAGTTAATAGAGAATGTCAAAAAATTGCAACTCATGCTCATGAATTATTAATTAAAGGAATAATTACAAAAACTACAATTGAAGTTTGACTAATTTCAAAAAACCCAGATATCCTTCAAAATTACAAAAATCACCCCTGACATTTAATTGTGTTACACTTTCTCCCTTCATAAGCTACTTAAAACAACCCCTTCAGTCCATCAATCAATTGAAGACACAAGTATAGTTTGGAGTTTTTCCGTAATGAGACTAAATAGGGGTAGATCATAGGAATAGTAGAAGTAAAGAATATGTACATAGGCTGATGGAGCCAATATCATGATGGTGAAATGAAACCAGAATACATTCTTGAGCTGCTTAAGTTCAAAATATTACTTTTGGCCTAATTACAAGGATAAAAAAATAGTTGTCTTTCAAAATCACAAATACCTCTTCTCATAGCTTTTATTTATTTATTTATTTATTTATTTATTTGTACAAATTTCTGAGGTGAACACTACAAGGAGTTACTTGTAATTTTCAAGAAAAACACAAATTTTACAAAACAATTCAACAAAGCACAAGAACCAAAATGTCAAAGAGGTTTCAAGAAATGCCAATTTTGTGAATTTTGAGAAATATATATTTTCATTTACATATCATAATAATCACAAATTTTCAAGAAAAACACAAGAACCAAGAATTGAAAATGTTAGAAAAGTGCAGTTCAAACAAATAATCACATTTTTATTCTTCTCCTTTGAGAAAATCGAAGAACTAGCCATGTAAAAGAAGTTAACAATTAAACAAGGATAAGAATAAAATTTAAGTTACAAGAAACACAATACATTCTTGGAAATTTGGAGAATCGTACACAGTAAGATGTCGATACTTTAATACTCGATTAATTAATATCTTTTGTTGATCGACTTGGCAACGTGTTAAATTAGTACCTCGACTAATTAATAAATATAAGGGTCTCGAGATTGAGTTTTTTATTTACCGTGCATAATTTCTACCATTAATATAAGAAACCTCTCGGTGGTTTGAAATAAAGAAATTGAAATTTTCTTACCTGTTGTCGACGGTCATATGAACTCGTAGCGGCATGACGGGAAAAAAATTGAAGCAGAGAAAGGTAAAAGAGCAAAACATAGAGGCGATTAGTCACTTGCATCCATATCAAACTCAGGCATCTAGCTATTCCTAATCTATATCATCCATATCTGAGTTATTATCATCGCCCCGAAATGGTGTTTGATTGTGTACCGCCTTCTCATACTCCTCAAAGAGAACGGAATGCACACCTTCTCTACACCACATAGTTTCATCATCAACATCAACAGCCCCTATCCTATCCTCAACAGGTTCGCTTGGTTCAGCCAAATATGTTTCCTCTGTTTGCTCCTCATAATTAGTGAACTCTTTTGCCAATATTTTCATCGCATAACTAAAACCCTCTTCGGTAGGATCTTTCACGTAGAAGACTTGATGCACTTGTGATGCTAAGATAAAAGGATCATCTCCATAGCCCAACTTGTTGATATTAACACGTGTGAGACCATATACATCTTTTTCCACATGAAACCACTCACATCTAAATAAGATAACACTAAATGAGCCCTAATAGTTTAGCTCTATAATATCTTGTATCCTACCAAAATAAGTGACATCATCAACGCAAGGATTATGATCCTTAGTACTTGCAAAACTTGGAGTTAAGGCAGTTAGCGTTACTCCACTATTTTGGGTTTTCAATTTTGCATCACGTTCTTCAGTATAGAACTTATATCCATTGCTGAAGTATCCAGTGTATCTCCGTGCAAAATTACAAGGTCCTAAAGATAGCCATTTAATATGATCAGGAACTGGTTCAAACTTCACTTTGTCTCTAAACAAATCCACAAATTATTGGCTATGTTGTTGAGATTGCCTCCATCTTTTTCTATTCTTATCTCGGGACTTGGTTTTCATCACAACTTCATGTTCCCTGCATTGATAAAAAAAATCATTATTACTAAAACTAAATAAATAAATAACATAAATTTTTACGATAAAAGGCACATAGACAGAAAATAAGGAACTTACTTTATGTACTTCTCAACTAGCTCATCCTGGCAATTAAATAACACATACCGATGTGCTAGTTTTTTTTTATCTCACGAAATAGAGAAAATGCTCCTTTCTTCCCTTTCTTTTTCGTCCCAAGTGGATTACCCATCGTAGGAAAAATTGGCGATCTCTCATCAATTGCATCAACTTCCTCATAACTTCGATTAATGATTTTGGATTTTTTCGTTGCACCATCACGGAAATATCTTGAGCAAAATATAAGACAATCTTCTGGTAAATATCCTTCAGCTATAGAGGCCTCAGGACGACTTCGATTATGAACATATTTTTTTAGTTTTCCAAGATACCTCTTGATTCCGTACATCCACCAACCGCTTACTGGCCCACTCAACCTAACTTCATCAACTAAATGTATAGGTAAGTGCATCCTGGTGTCAAAGAAAGAAGGTGGAAATATTTTCTCTAGTATACAAAGAATCTCAACAATTTCATGTTGCCAGTGATCAAAATCTTCAGGTTTCTTAACTTTATTGCATATGCCTCTAAAGAAAGCACTTAATCTTATCAAAACTAGAGCGACATGCTTAGGTAAACTTTTCCCCACATCAACAGGAAGCAAATATTGCATCAAAATGTGTGCATCATGACTTTTGTAACCTGATATTTTCAATTCATGCATATGAACACAATGTGAAATATAATATGCACACCCTTGTGGTAGCTTGGCACTTTTCAAAACCTGACAAAACCAAGTCTTCTCCTCCTTGGTCATTGAGAAAGATGCTTTAGGCAACAAGCAGCTCTTGCCTGTAGATTCGACAGGGTGTAATCTCTTATCCCCATTTCTTTTAAATCTAACTGAGCATTAAGATCTTTTGTTTTTCCCGGTATGTCCAACAAAGTGCCCAGAACGCTATCGCATATATGATGATGAGATGTATTATGCTTCCGGTAAGGCAATTTAAAAAAATCAAGACTTTTTCCTCCACGGGCAATTTCCATCTTTTTTTCTCGGTTGTGTCTTACCAAACTTGTTCTCAAAGACCTGCAACAAATGTATGACCTCAGCCCCTGTTAGATGATTTGGTGCTGCGCTCATCTCAATTTCCCCGTTTAAAGACTTCTTGTCACGACGCCAACAATGACTTGTATATAAAAATCTACGAGCACCCATGTAGAAAGACTTTTTACAATGATGCAAAAAATGGTCTGTTTCATAGTGACAATATAGGCATGCATACTTACCTTTTGTGCTATACCCGGACAACATTGCATAACTAGGAAAGTCACTCGTTGTTGATCGTAAGGCAACCCGCATCTGAAATGTTTAGCGCTTTAAAATATCATAAGTCTCCACCYCTAACTCCCACAAATCATCTAGCTCTTCAACTAAAAGTTGAAGATAAACATCAATGTCATTTCCTGGGGAGACGGGCCCTGGAATGAGTAAAGACAATATAAGATACTCCGGCTTCATAAACAACCACGGTGGAAGATTATAATTAATTAAAACCACTGGCCATGTACTATGTGAAGTGCTCATGGTTCAAAACGGGCTAAAACCATCACTAGCAAGCCCCAATCGCACATTACGAGACTCTCGAGCAAAATCAGGATAAAACGAATCAAAATCTTTCCAACCTTTACGGCCTGCTGGATGACGTAAGTTCCCATCTTTGACTCTTTTCTCATCATGCCACCTCATCTTATCAGTTGTTTTAGCACACATATTCAACCTTTGTAGCCTAAGTTTTAAGGGAAAATGCCAAGTTACTTTTTCTAGAATCCGATGAATATATTGAAATCAGTCTCGTTAATCCCATTTTTATTTTCCACTTCTTTCCACCTCGGAGCATGACAAACGTGCAAGAAGTAACACCTTCATGGTCCTTCCGGTAGAGCATACAATCATTTCGGCAGGCATCAATCTTGTTATAATGAAGACCTAAGTCATTCACCATCTTCTTAGATTCATTAAAAGATTCAGACAATTTGGCTTCCCGATTTAATTCTTGGATGATATGGATAAGATCAGAAAAGGCAATGTTACTCAACCCGTGAACACACTTAAAAAGGTGCAACCGAACCATGAATGATAACTTTGAAAATGATTTACAACCCGGATATATCTCTTGTTTACCATCCTCAACCAGCTTAAAGAACTTCTTAGCATCTGGATTGACATCCTCTTCGATATCGTCATGGAAGTTAGAAAGCTTGTCAGCCAGATCCCTATGAGTATCATATATTAAACCTTCCATGTCATCATGTGCAATATCCCTCTTTTTGCTTGGCATGGACGATGACGCACCTTTCTCCTTAAAATGCCATTCTTTAATTCTTGGACCAATGCCATTTGCAATTAAATGGTTATAGACTTAATCTCGACGATGCCAAAATCGATTATAACACTCCTTACATGGACAACTTATTTGGTCTCCCTCAGCTCGATTACAAAATGCATAATTTAGAAAATCCTTCACTCCTTTAGCATACTCACTACTGGATTGTGAGTGGTGGATCCAACTATTGACTTCATGATCTATTATTAAACCTTCATAAGAAATGAACCACATCAAGAGTTATGACTAATACAATCATAATTTATGGATTACTTGCCTATTTTAAATCATAAAAAGACTAATACTCATGAACCTTAGTGCATGACGTGCTAAGAATAAATAAATTTATCAAGAGTATAAAATCTAAGTATAAGAAATAAAAAACATGTAGCTTATCAATTTAGCATCTTATTATCCAAAATAGAAAGGTGATTGACAGAATAATGAAAAATCTAATTTTTTTTTCTCTCAAATGTCATAATTGCACTGAAAATCCTAAGGTAATAAGATAACACACAAAATAATATGGTGTCATTTGAATACTAAATTATAAATGTACTAGAAAGAGAAGCCACTCTTTTGAGAAGAAATATATATAATTATTACAATTTCTTAAAATAAAATGATTCCAATAAAGCTATAGAAAAAGTTGAAACTCAATGTGTTGGTCAGAATTTCATTTCATAAACATACTACAAACAAGAAAAAGTACATAATGTTAAGGAGATGTTGTTCAAAACATACAAACACAACTAACTCATTAATCATCAAATATGAGAAAATTTTAATTTTACAACAAACCTACGTATGAAATACTGAAGATTAGAAATGTGGCCAAAACTTTGTCTTTCTTCTTTTCTCTCATTATCAATAAATTCACGAGGTCAGGAAAAAAACAAATAAATAAAAAAGTAAATATATGTGCCAAGAAAATGACTCAAATGTTGTCTCATAATGAATGCAATTATTGATGGATTGTGAAAGAGAGAAACACAAACAAAATAAATAAAATTCGTCCCAAATTTTATTTGCGCACCAAAGCTTTACTAGCCACATTCTCGAACCCAGAACATGAACAAATTCACATCTACTAATTTCAAAAGTAATTAATAAAAAAAAATTACATGTAAATAAGTTGTAGAAATCGCCCTCCATTTGGCGTCCCTCCAACTCGGCTTAAGACGATTCAGTCGCCGAACAAATCAATGCCAGCGGCACTGCCGTCCACCTGCGTCGGCGCCTCCCAGATCCAGTTGTGGGCTCACGCCACCACCGAATCGCCGCCACGACAATCGTACATGCTCAGGTTCTGTGTGCGGCGCCAGATCCGACGATTAGGACGCCTTCGAATAACTTTTGTTAAATTTTTTTTGTTCTTGTTATTTTGTTCTTGTCGCGAGGACTATTA
>BMAC01000792.1:405429-487181 GCA_014905375.1 Phtheirospermum japonicum | reverse complement strand
CGCCCTGATTTTCGAGGGATTTTCCGAGGGAATGTAATTTCCTCGGAAAAAACCGAGGGAATTTCGTTCCCTCGAAAAATCCCTCGGAAATTTGCTGTTTTTTTTAGTGAAAGAGATTCTTTTACGGTGGCTCTACCTGAAGCTGTAATTTGGCAACGAGCATATGCTCAAAACACTAAAATACCCCTTCAAAACCGGATGACCTGTAAAATAACCACAAAAAAGTGGTGTATGAGGTAAAATGCAATTCGCGCAAAGTGTATATGGCAGTTTGTAAAAAAAAAAAAATTGTATGATATACTGTAAAAATCGAAATAGGCTGGAGGGCAAAAATTTTTTTTCCCTAATAATAATAATAATAATAATATAGTAACCGGAAACATGGGTGGTCAGTCAGCGGCGATGCTGTCTTGCTGCCGTTGTTGGTCAATGTTGACTACCGCACGTTTGTCGGTAAATCTTTATAAATTTAATGTCAAATTATTTTCTTGACGAGTGTTATTATATTTTTTAAGAGAATTGATGTTGGAATAGACAGAATGGGGCCAAGAACCACCGTTTACCAGTGAACTCTTGTTTTAGCCGTTCGAATCATCAGAAGCTTACAAATCTTATACTATTTGAAAGCCCTTTTCATGGGCAACATATTTGTGATCTCGAGTTTTGGTTTGTTAAGTGGCTGCGACTATGTGTGATGTGCATGTGATGTCCACACTTATGTGATCGTGAGTGTTTTATGCGTTGGAGGTTGCTATACTGGTGTGGCAGGTGGTGCCGGAGAAGTTAATGGCTGTCAGGAAGAGGAAATAGAGGTGGTAGACAGTTATATATTATGTTGGGGTAGAAAATTAAATTTGTTAGAAGTTCATGGGTGGACTTTTCAAAATCAGATAGAGTCTTAAACTTAATTGAGAGTTTAAGAATTTCAATTTGACTCCTCTAAACTCAGTTGAAAATTTCAGATTGGCCCCATTAAATTTTGAAAGTTTTTAAATTTCAGATTGCAAATTAACCCCAAACCAGATGCTGAAAAATCTCAGATTGGCCCCATTAAATTTTGAAAGTTTTTTAAATTTCTATTGACCCCAAATACTAATAAACTTTCATAAGAACACAACTTTCTCAATTTGACCTGAAATGGGTCAAACGGCTTCCAATTGACTTCAAATTCGAACCATAATTTCATTATGATATTCTAAGCAAATTTGAAATTTCATATTTACTCATTTTAACATCTAGTTTCAAGAATCAAGGCACAAATGTTCGAAATATCGTGCATCATATTTAAACATATTTACTCATTTCCACATTTTGTCTTTTTTGTTCACTTAGGGTTTGCCCAATAAATATGATTTTTAGTTCCTTTATAATTCTTTAACTCATTTGGGACTAATTAAATTTAAAAGTAACCCTGATTCTTGAAATCAAACTCGATTTATATAAATAATTATAATTAAGCCCCATTTTGTTTGGTTAATCCCTAATTAAACTCAAAAGTAATCCTAATTACTGAAATCAAACCCAAATTATATAAAGAGTTATAATTAAGATCAATTTCTCGAATTAATCCTTAATTAAACCAAAAAGTGACCCTAGTTTTTGAAACCAAACCCAGTTTATATAAATAATTACAATTGAACCCCATTTTTAAAATTAATCTCTAATTATCCCCTTCTTTTGAATTAATTCCTCATTCAACCCAATATTAACACCAGTTTTCCAAATCAAATCCAAACTATCACAATAATTACAATTAATCTCTATTTCTTGAATTAATCCCTAATTTAACTCTAAATAAAATCTAGTTTTTGAAATAATTGTTTAAAAATCCAAAGTCCGATCAACTCTACAATAGACATACATTCAGAATTAAGAACAAATTATACTCTAGTTTAAAATTTAAAAAAAAAGTGAAAATAATAAACTAACGTGGTATTAACTTGTTGGAGAAGCGACGACTGGGGTCGGCGAGCGGTAGTGGTATTAAGAGGCGTGGTGGTGGCGACCCATTGTGGGTCGAGGCGAGTAGTGGTAGCGTAGGTGGGTGGCGAGTGGCCGAGAGTGGGTTGGGCGAGAAGAGGTAGCAGTTGGGCGGCAGTGATGAACAATGGGCGACTATGCAGTGGCAGTGGAGAGCAATGGGCGACTGTGCGGCGGCGGTGGAGGCTCCTCTCCCACTCTTTTTTTTTTCTTTAACATTTCTGTATGTGAAATGGGGGCGAGACGACGATGTTATTAGGGTTTTTTCAACGGTCTTAATTGTCGTCAGCATGTGTTTCTTATTATTATTTTTCATAAGACGACAGATTTATTGCTGTTTACAAGTATTTTCCTTTATTTTTATTATGTCGTTGGTGTCCCACCGACTTGGTAATTTGTGGCGTGGTCAATTGGCACTATTTCGCCGACAGGATGCCGACGACTTTTGCACTAACGAGCGATGCTCGTCGGCGTGCCATCAAATTTTTTTTGGCGCCAACGACTGTAGACAATACATTAGTGTATGTCAACGGCTGTAGCTCTTCGGTAAATGTCATTGGAATTTTTTAGGGTTTTTTTTTTTGTGAATAAATAGTGAATAAATTCAATTTTTTTTAATGATTAAATGATAAATATTTTAAAATTACTAAATAAGTCTGAAAAATAAAAACTAGTTAAATTAATGTGGAAATAATTAATTATTTCTAAATAATTACTCAACAAATCTGGAAAATGAAGAAATAAAATAAAATAGTATAATTGTTTATAAAAAGAATGAATACAATGATATTGAGTTGATTTTTTATTTTCTTTTAAATTCATTAAATTGAATTAGAATCGAATTAAAAGGTCTTATATTTAATTTTAATACATTGTTATAGAATATTAGATGTTTTTTAATATCATTTTATTGTAATTTTATTATTTAGTTTGTTTTAATTTCTCATACTATTATTGGAAAGGTTTAATTATATGTTTTGTATTTATTTAAGCTGATTCTATAAGAAAAGTCTGTTTATTTTTAATATTTCATTGTACTTTTGAGCTTTAATTTTTTTCTTTTCCAATTATACCAATTTATGTTTTTATTTTCTTTTTCATTATTAGGCTAATTAAATAATAGATTTTGAATTTACTTACAAGTTTTATCTTTACTTACACATAATTTATGATTTTCCAGATTTGTTTCACATTATTTTTAAAAATCTATTTTTTTATTATTTCAGATTTATTGTTAAAATCAATTCTAAATTTCATTTTTATATAATTGATCCTATCGTCTTTCTTTTCATTTTTTGATTTACTATTTTGAGATTATTTTAAATAAAATTTGTTTTATTATTTTATGATATTTTTGAGTTTTTTTTTTTCGTATTTTTTTTCGGATTTATTAACTAATTACTGAAATTCGGTTAGTTATTTTATATTTATCTTATTATATTTCGTTTTATATTATTTTAGGTGGATTTTTTTATTTTAATTAAATAAATAGAATTTCTTAATTTTTCTCTTATTGCTTTTATAATTAACACACACCAAACTTTAACCTAATTTTCACCAAATTGAGTTTTTCATCCAAAATTGTCCTTGAATCGGTAAAAAGAATATAAATTGATGGACTGAAATTGATTAAATGGATTTGAATGGAAATAATCTTAAAGAATTCCTATAATAATGAGACTAATTTTGAAATTTTCCAGATTTATAAATATGTCACACTTTTAGGTGTCACTCAATTTATTAGTTGTTAATTTATATTTCTTTTATATTAATTTAAAATAATAACATTGATTTATTTTCTCAATTACTTAATAATTTACTTTTTGTTAATCAACCACCTAAAATAAGGTTAGCACCGACTTTGAATGGTTAAAATGATATCCTATCATAAGGTCATATAAAATAAGTAAACTAAATAATATTTTTAGATATGAGGCAATGAATTTGAATGTTAGTAATATCTATTTTTTCTTGTATTAAAATAGAGGCAATGCAAGGTTATATAATAATGATTATTAATTTTACTTTAAAAAAAGTACCGTCATGTAGATGATTAACATATGTTCTTTGACCAATAGGTCAAAGGTTCAAATTAAAAATAAATATTTTTCTTTCCCAATTTCAAAGTGTTATACATTGAATGAAAATTATTACATCCCATAAAAAAAATATTACAAAAGATGTTATGTAACATTTTTAAAGTGTTATTATAAGTATTATAATTAGAGATTTAATGTAACACTTAAAAAAATTATTATTAATTATTATAAAAAGTAGGGATGATTCTCATATACTACATTAAGATCAACGTGAGTTCTCATATAGTCACATAATTATTTTCATCCCATTTAAGTCAAATATTCATAACTAAAATAATCACGACATAAATTCTATAAAATACCCTCTCTCCTTTATCTTCTTCCTTTTTTTTTTTCATTTCTATTTCATTTCTTCCATTTTATTTTCTCCACACACAATTACTTTCTCTCTTAGCCTCTCGCAGCAATACCCTAGCCTCACTCGGAAATCTCTACCCTTTTCATCTCAATAAATATTTCCCAAAAATTTACATCTAATTTAGTCCACATCCCCGGATGCAATTTGTGGTTAAGTCCGATAGATGCATAATCTCCTTCTACGAATCTCAGTCTAAATCTCCTTCCATAGCTAGAAAAGTCCCAACGACAATGATAATTTTTTTGAAATGAAGTTTTTGGGGGAAGGAGAGGAAAGGAAACGAGTGGACTTGGAGGTTGGTTGAAAACCATGGACATCGATGATGTTCTGTGGTTAGGCATAGAAAACATCTTTTGTGTATAATTTTTGAATAATATGTTGTGAAACTAGGGTTTCCCAAAGGAAAGGTCCGGAAGGAGACACGTTTAAATAATGTTAAGGATAAGCTGGCATCTGGATGCTGAGCTATAGGCGAACTGCGGGCCGGGTCAAAACAAAAGGAAGTGGGAGCCGTCTGTGAGAAGATGATAATGGGCCAGGATGGCTTTGGGTCTAAGTGATTATGTATTAATGGAAGGGAGCCCAAGGTTGAGGGTTATTTAGTCATTTATAATTAAATTGTCATTTAGCTTATGATATTTTACCTTTGCACGTGGATGTAAGAAACCACATTCCTTCTCCTATTTATACGGGATAACGAAGAGATAACAAACAAGAATGAATATCAATAATTTCCTTCTCTAATTTCATCTGCAAATCTACATCTCTCCTCCCTCTATCCTTTTCTTTATACATCATTCATACAAGTTCTTAATTACAAACCAAGATTATGAAATTATAAATTACAAACCCAGAAAAATTAACAATGTCATTACAAGTGGTATCCAGAGCCTTGGTTCCTTGGAAAACGTCAGAAGGCACTCGTATTAAAGACCTACAAGAAGCACAGAAGAAGATGGACCAAAACCTGCAAACCAAAGCCATGAAAAGAGAAGCAAGTGAGCTAAAACTTCAGGAGCAAATATCAGGTATGAATTCAAATTTACAGGAGTTAATGGGGTTAAATATGAAGTATGACCACTTAACCCAGACTCTGGATGCTATACAACTGCAATTACTCAACATGAATAAAGGAAAAAAATCAAGCAGATGAGGAATCTATCCTAAGGGGACCTTACCCAGGGTATAGCAGTGAAGGTATTAATGGCAGGACCAGTAATTCTTCTAAACCTAGGATAATTGCTGAAACACAGAACATGAGTTTTCTAAGCCCTGTTCCCAGATTTGATGGCACATTCCCCAGGTCTTGGGTGCTCAAATGCAATATCTATTTCAAACTAATGCCCAATATTCCTAATCAGCAGAAGGTTATCCTAGATTCTATGCATTTTGAAGGAAAGGCTTCTCAATGGTACCAAAACCTCACTTCATCATAGATAGACCTAACCTGGCAGCAACTAATTGAGGTGATTTCAGTCAGACTTGAAGGGCTGATGGAATCTAAGATCATAACTGAATTCAACATACTAAGACATAATTGATCCTATGCATAATATGTGGAGAGGTTTGAGGAGCTGAGGGCATGCATGAAGATATTGAACAATTACATAGATGAGTATTTTGTAGCATGTTTCATTAGTGGTTTAAGTGAAGATCTGGAGGCTTTTATTAACATGTTTGAGCCAACCACATTACATCAAACTATTGAGTTGGGCAGGAAGCAAATTTTAACCCTAGATGCCATTGCAAGGAAATTCAAAGCTAATCCTAAAACCAGCCGCCAAGAGACCAGAGAATCCCTACCAATAGAATCACAGACCAAACCCAAGCAACAACTCAAAATCACAAACCAAAATGCTCACAGCCTCTGAAATGGCTGCAAGAAGGGAGAAAGGCCTATGCTACAACTGTGATGAGAAATTCACATATGGACATAGGTGCAAACAAATGATAAACTATATGATAATGACAGAAGAAGAGGAGTTTGAGTGCTCACAAGTGATTGACACTGAACCACCAGAGGATATGACACCATGGAGGAGATACAAATGACTCTGAATTCATTATCAAGGGAAGATAACATTACCGCCATGAGGGTGTGGGGGCAGAATAAGGGAGACAAACTGCAGATTCAGATAGATTCTGGTAGCACCCTCAGTTTTATTTAGGAATCTACAACCACCAAACTAGGTTGTCATATGATAGAAGCCAAACTAATATTGGTGAGAGTGGCTAATGGGCAGAGGTTGGTCAGCACCAAGGTAGCAAAGGGTTTCAGTTGGGTAATGCAAGGTCACACTTTCTCCTACTCCCTGATGCTACTAATGAATGAGGGTTGTGACCTCATCCTTGGAGGAGATTCGCTGAAATCATGCATCCCAATGGAATTGGACTATGAGCACATGACCTTTACTATGACACTAAAAGGGGAGAGGGTGAAAATACAAGCACTGACATCTACTTCAGATTGCCAGCTTATATCAGTACCATTTATTCAAGATGATACATCATGAATGCCATACTCAAGTTTAAGAGTTGTACCTCCTAACTATACAAAAGGATGATCAGAAGGAGGAGACACAGTGGACACAGGCGATAGAGCTATTGAAGGGGTACAGTGATGTCTTTGAGGAACCAAAAGGGTTGCCCCCTGTGAGGGGAACGGAGCACCAAATCATCCTGAAACCAGGCAGCACTCCCAAACACCAGTTTCTTTACAGGGCATCACATGACCAAAAAGATGAGATAGAGACGATAGTAAAGGAATTGTTGCTAAATGGGGTTATACAGCCTAGCCAAAGTCCTTTTGCATCACCTGTGCTATAAGTGAAGAAGAAGGATGCCTCATGGAGGCTCTGTGTGGACTACAGGTACCTGAATGACCTAACTATTAAACATGAGTTCCCTATCCCAGTCATTGATGAGTTACTAGATGAGTTACATGGGGCCAGATATTTTTCAAAAATAGATTTGAGGTCAAGGTATTTCCAGATATTAATGAAACCAGAGCACAGGTATCTAACTGCTTTTAATACTCATCATGGACAGTTTGAGTTCCTATTTATTCCTTTTGGACTATGTAATGCACCAGCCACCTTTCAATGTCTGATGAACCAAGTATTTAGTGACTGCCTAGGAAAATACACATTGGTGTTTTTTGATGACATATTAATCTACATCAAGAAACGGGATGAACACCTACAACATTTAGAGAGTGTTCTGCAAACTTAGGGACAACCAGCTATTTCCAAAGAAGAGCAAATGTCAGTTTGGGCAAAAATAAATTGAGTATTTGGGCCACATCATCAACCAAGAAGGAGTGATCACTGACCCCCAAAAGATAGAATGCATGGTCAACTGACCTATGCCCAAGACAGTAAAGAAATTGAGAGGATTTCTAGGACTAACTGGCTATTACAGGAAGTTTGTGAAGGGGTATGGACTACTAAGTAAGCCACTTATAAGTTTACTCAAGAAGGAAAAATTTATTTGGGGGGAAGAAGCTAAAGCAGCTTTCCAGGATCTGAAGAGGCTACGACCACAACACCTATTCTAGCTTTACCTGATTTCTCCCAACCCTTTGTTTTGGAAACTGGTGCAAGCGGGTATGGAATTTGGGCTTTTCTCATGCAACAGGGAAGGCCAATAGCTTATATGAGCAAGCTTCTATGCCCTAGGAACTAAGGACTGTCTATATATGAGAAGGAGTTCTTAGTTATTCTTATGTATATACAAAGGTGGAGGCACTATTTACAAGGAAACAAATTCATCATTAAGATAGATCAGGAAGCACTCAAGCATCTGCTAGACTAGAAAGTTATGAGTCCCACCCAACAGAAATGGGTCACCAAGTTAGTGGGCTTGAACTATGAAATTCATTATAGGAAGGGGAAGGAGAATAGGGCAGTTGATGCTCTATCCAGGGCGAAGGAACTAGGATGGGATAATTTTTCATTGACCACCATAACTCCTATATGGATGCAGAAGGTAATCCAGATCTATAAGGATGACCCCTTTACAAGGAAAATATTAGCCTCTAAGACCTTGGACACAACCTCATAACCAGAATTTGAAATCAATAGGGGCTGATTAGGTACAAAGAAAGGTTGGTAGTGGGAAGGGATGTTGAATTAAGGAAGATGATCCTTGATGTAATGCATGGCTCAGCCTATTGAGGGCATTCAGGAATAGGGGCAACCTACATGAGGGGAAAAGGAGTTTTCTAATGGCCTAAGATGAAGTCTGACATTGTCCAAATGATTCAGGGCTGTGAAGTTTTTACGATGAATAAATCTAACCATGAACCACACCTAGGGTTATTACAACCCTTACCCATCCCATAAAAAGCATGGATACACATAAGCATGGATTTCATAGAGGGATTACCCAAGGTGAATGGTAAAAGTGTTATTCTAGTCATAGTAGACAGGTTTACCAAATATGGACATTTCCTACCCTTAGCATACCCTTACACAGCACAATCAGTAGCCCAATTACTCATAGATCAGATATACAAGCTACATGTTTTACCCCTTAGCATGGTGACAGACATGGACAAGGTGTTTACTAGTGGGTTTTGGAGTGAAGTATTCAAACTTATGGGTGTAAAACCTAAACTATCCTCAGCCTACCATCCCCAGACTGATGGGCAAACTGAACGATTTAACCAATGTTTTGAAAATTACCTAAGATGCATGGTACACAATAATCCTAGGCACTGGCTAAAATGGTTAAACCTTGCAGAATATTAGTACAACACCAACTATCACACAGGGTTGAAAACTACCTCTTTTCAGGCTCTATACGGGTACCCCCCCTCCTCTACTTTCTACCTAACCCTATGTGAAGACAACAGATACAAAAGTAGGGGAATTTGTGAAAAACTGACAAGATATGATCAAACAACTACGGGAAAACCTAATTCATACACAAAGAAGGATGAAGATTTAGGTAGACAAATCAAGGACCGAGAGGACATATGCTGTGGGGGAAGAGGTTTACCTGTAGCTGCAACCATATCACCAGAACTCCATGCACCTGAGGAGAAACTTGAAATTGTCCTCTCCTTACTTCGGCCCTAACAAGATCTTGGAGAGGATTAGAGAGGTGGATTATAGGCTCAACTTGCCGCTAGATTCGCGGATCCATCCCGTCTTCCATGTTTCCTTACTGAAGAGACGACTAAGCCCTGATGCGGCAACCACTCTTGACCTACCAGACGCCGCCGTAGAAGGGAATTTCCAGTTGGAACCAAGGAGATTTTTGGGAAATCGTGTGGTAAAAAGGGGCAAGTTAGATGTAGAACAGGTTTTAGTTGACTGGAATAACAGGTCTCAGAACAAACCGACATGGGAGGATGCGAAATTTATCGAGAAGAAATTTTCTGGGATAAATCCTTGCGGACAAGGATTCCAATTACAAGGGAGAGATGTTGTGAAACTAGGGTTTCCCAAAGGAAAGGTCTAGAAGGAGACACGTTTGAATAATGCTAAAGATGAGCTGGCATCCGGATGCTGGGCTATGGGCGAACTGCGAGCCAGGTCAAAACAAAAGGAAGCTGGAGCCGTCCGTGAGAATATAATGGGCCAGGATGGCTTTGGGCCTAAGTGATTATGTATTAATGGAAGGGAGCCCAAGGTTGAGGGTTATTTAGTCATTTATAATTAAATTTTCATTTAGCTTAAGATACTTTACCTTTGCACATGGATGTAACAAATCACATTCCTTCTCCTATTTATACGGGATAAGGAAGAGGTAACAAACAAGAATGAACATCCATAATTTCCTTCTCTAATTTCATCTGCAAATCTACATATCTCCTCCCTCTATGCTTTTCTTTATACATCATTCATACAAGTTCTTAATTACAAACCCAAAATATCAAATTATAAATTACAAACCCAATTATCAATATCATTACATAATATTGGAGAAGGAGTCTTGTATTGCTCTCAAATTCATCCAAGAATTCCACTTTTTCCGTGAAGCTAGCAGGCGGACAAATGATGATGATGGGGCTCGTCTCTGCCTAGTGCGGAATTAATTTTATCTTTGCTGGTCTATTCTTTTTAAAGCTGTTATGGGCCATTTTAAAGTTGAGCAACGCAAGACAAAGCCTAGCCATGAACCTTAGGTGGGCGAACATATACAAAGCCTGATGTTTTATCTTTTTGAGATCCAATCATGTCTCACTAATCAATCATCCATGTATTGATTTTGTAGAAATTTTAAAGTGTGAGAGTAGTAAATAAAAAAATTGAGAACATGATAAATGGCTACATGGTTCTGTGTGAAAAGATTAAACTATGAGCTTTGTCATACAAATCAAATTTGGTGTATGAGAATTTAATAGATGTAGTATAGAATTTAGTAGGTATAGTATAGATTCTTTAAAGTTAGTATGAAATTTKAAAGAKGTAGTATGAAAAAAAAAAACAGAGGTAGTATGAGATTTCATTGATTTTGGGAAATTTGGTAGAGTAGTGCTAATTTAATAGTGTTAGTATAAGATTCGTTTCAAATAAGTAAGGAAATACGTGAATTAGTATGAAACTCCACCATATAGTATAAGAAAATATGAAGTAGTATGAAGTTCCATGATTTGATATGAATGAAATAGTGTGAAATTTCACGATATAGTATGAAATCCGACCATGGTAATATGAATTAACATGGAGTATAATGAATTTTCATTGATTATAATTTGAAGAAAGAATGAAAAAAATTGACTAAAAATAATAATATAAGTTAGTAAAGGCAAATTAGTACTCTTATGAGTAGTTTGGATTAAATAGAAAGTTGATTTTTTTAACTGACTATTTGGGACAAAACTTTTGCTTTTGTTAGCATATGGTCAATACTCCTAAAAAGTATTACCTTAGGCAATAAGTAGCACAAGTACCAATTAAAATATTACGTATTGTCTATCATAAAATTTTATGACTACGAGGTCATACTTTGTCGGTGTTACTTGAAGTCATATAATGATGTGTTGATTATTGGAGTTATTATCAACATTTTCCATAAAATTAATAATTAGTGAAAATTGTCACCAAGACATTCCCTCCCTCATCTAGCAAATCCAAAATTAACAGATTGGCTAAAATAAAGAATAAACACCCTTGTACAGACCATCATCAATAAATTTAATTAATTAAATAGAATTTATTTAATTTTCTATGATTTATTAATAATTAAATAAATAACTCAACGCAAAACCCCACACTTTAACCTAATTCCGTCTAAATAGATTTTTATGGCAAAAACTGTCTTTAATTTGGCCAATATTAAAAAGTGAGGGAGTGAAATTGATTTATTGGATTTGAGTGGGACAAAATTTAAAAAACCTCTATAGTTGTGGAATTAATTTTGAATTTTTTCCCATTTATAAATATGTAACACTTTTAGGTATCACTTAATTTATAAGTTGTCATTTATTTTTAATGAATTATATTTCTCTTATATTAATTTAAACTAATAAAACTATTTTATTTTTTTCAGTTACTTATTCATTTACGTTTTGTTAAACAACCACCTAAAATAAGGTTATGGTTCAACGATGCGGAAGAACTTTTACTTCACTTTGAACGGTTAAAATAATATCATATCACATGGTCATAAAAAATAAGTAAACTAAGTAATGATTTTAGACATTAAGTTATGGATTTGAATCTTAGTAATATCTATTTCTTGTATTAAATTAGAGGCAATTAAAGATTATAAATAATTATTATTAATTTCACTTAAAAAGTATTGTCTCGTAGATGATTAACATATGTTCCTTGACCGGTCAAAGGTTCAAATCACAATAAATATTTTTTTGCCAATTTAAAATGTTATGCATTGAATGAAAAGTGTTAAAAAAGATATAGTTATACCCCATAAATAAAAGTTGATATTTTGTAAATCTATAATTTTGAAAAATGATGTTAAATTTCGTATTAAACAACACCAGACCTAACATCAACCAGTTTGAAAATTATAAATTTGTAACACATCAAATGTTATGATTGTTGTTAAGTAACACCAGTAATAACATCAAACAGAGTAATACTAAATTGGTAGCGGAATAAACAAAAGATGGAACACACCAATTAAACTTTTAGCCCGTATGTATATGTACTTACGGACTTGGGTATACGAACCCGAAAACTATATTACTTAACCGTTCAAGAACAATTACAAAATATCTAAGTAATATACGAAAAATAATTGTATTAACTATTGATACAAAAATACTTGTTTCTACTCTTGATATGATCTCCCTCGTTGATTACGCAACGTTGATGATCTCTTGATTCTAAATTGCAGCTCCAAGTAGACTAAGTACTTATGTTCTCCTTCTTGAAATCGTCGAGTGCTTTCTCTCCGTTATTCTCTATTCCCGCGTCTGTTCTTCCTGCATCTTGATCTTCTCCTATAAATAATTAAGACTCCTAGACTTGAAGGACAAGTTAGATATAACCTAAGGAAATTAAATAAAGTCCTAGTTTTCACTTAGGAAACAAATCTAGAGTCCTAAAATATTTTGACCCCAAGAAAGGCAAATAACTAAAAAAGAATTATTGCTAAGAATAATATTCTCAACAATCTCCCCCTTCTGTCTTTTTGGACAAAATAAAAATGACGAAAACTCCCCCTAAGTTAATAACTCCCCTTAAACAAATAAACATCGTTTAAAAAAACAAACCAACATCAAAAACAATATTAACAGAAGATAAAGCACTGGGCTTAGGAACTCATTTACTACGTTTCCTCTTCGATTGACGAGGGGATGCCGAAGGTCCTTCACCCTGAGATTTCTTCTTCCTCAGCAACCCCTTCTTTTTCTTCAGCTTCGCCTGCGTCTTAAACCAGCAAAAATCTCAGCAGCTCCACCATCCGTACCATTAACAGCGTTCATCTTTTTCGGCGTCATTCTCTCCCCCTTTTTGTTCAGAGAGCAAAAAGGCCTCAACAAACGAGTCCCAAAGCGCCTGCAATTGAGCAATCTGGTTATCAAGCAAAGTAATATGGGCTAGAATAACCACAGCAAAAAAATGGACCATGTTAATATCGGTGTTATTAACTTCCAGAACCGTCACCAAAAGGAACATCAGCTTGAACAGGCTCCTGCCATGGGAGATTAATAACTCGGGCTCCATCCATGTGCTGGCCACGTAAAAAGAACCATTCAGGCTCTCTAGTAAGCACATCGTCTCCAGTAGGCGAAAATCCTTGATTTTCCAATAAACTGAAAATAAGAGATGGAAAGCAGAAGGAGGATGTGCCTTTGTCGTAGTAAACCTCGGTGCCTAAAGAAGGCAATCAGGTTCTGCTTCTCAAAGATGTCGACCGAGACTCGACGCTCAATAATCATGCCCCGATTTTGGTATTCAGAGAAGAACTCCTCAGCTTTGCTCGTCAGAAATCTCAAGGAAATTGGTTCCATGTCTTCAATCTCAATGGCCTGAGATGGAGCTTCATCAGAGTGGTCTGAGGCAGCAGATGTGATTGGTGCACCACTAGAAGAAACGGAGTCGGAATTAGTATTGGAGGATAGAACTGGACCAGCAACGGGTGATGTTTTGGTGACAAATCACCGACCCAACATCATCTTTCTTGCGGGTTATCAACATCAATTTCATTCCCAACCTGGCCCGGAAAAACCTGCACCTCCGGATTAGCGTCAGTGGGTACCGGAATAGGAACAACATCCTGAGATTAGAGCGGTGGCAAACCGACAAGCAGTGTTACAACTGGTGATGGGTTTCGGGGGAAGGTGCCACCAATCTCTTCGCAGATATCCAGGCCATCGAATCTCGGAAGATTCACTGGTTCCTGGTCATCGGACAAGTTCTGCACACCGGCAGGGAGCTCGGGAATTTTGCTCGAAGAAGACATCCTGTTGCAAATTTCAAAAAAAAAAAAAACAAGGGCAATTCGAGAGAGACTGTGAAGAAGTTTAGAGTTGGAGAGTTTTAATTGCAGAAGGATTAAATGGAAGTGGGATAAACGGTAAAAAATCAGACTCATTAAACAGAAAAAAAATGACCGTCGTCCTAGGAAAGCGAAAGGTAAAAACCCTAATTTACCTATTATACATTTTTAACCCACAAAAGATATTCTTTCCATTCAAAAACCCCCACTCCCCCTTAATTTAAGACACATGATCTCCACTCAATCAACCAAAAATCCAAACAAAATCACACGTCCCTACAATTTCATAAAACTAAATTAGAACTAGAACTTTGAACCATCACCATAGTCATAAATATATGTATAGGGTGGAATTTCGCCTGCCACGTCAATCCTTGTATTACCTATCCAGCTCAATGATCATAACACCACTGAAACAACTGATTCACTGAACCTTCAACAAGATTAAGAGAATACAAAGAAATACACAAGCACAAGTAACAAAACAAACATCATTTAGGCAACTTCACAAAGTATATATGCCCTAAATTGATGCCTAAAAAGAATAACCTAAAAAGGTAAAAACAATACTTAAGGTTTTAGTGACTTGATCAGTGTTGCTTTTCATGACTGATAACATTATAACCAACATTACTTACGGTGAAGTCAATGAAAACAGACCCCTTAACTCAAGTTAATGACTACGTCAAAATCGCTCAATAAGTTGAAATTTAAAGATTGGATCTTTTTAATACATATTATCTTCTTTTTTTTTAAGATTTAAAGAGAACAGTTTATCTTTAGCAAATTGCTTTTAACACCTTTTGTTTTTGGACCTGCGAGAAATTCAGTTTCTGCAGGAAAGATTCACAATCACCTAATTCAAGAGGTTAGTCTTTTTGTCATCACTTTTAACACATGATCTTTTTGCACCAAAAACCATACCCAATGCATTCAATTTATGTATGAAACAGAAAATTAAAAATGCATGCAAATTGTACAGATGTTGTGACTGATGACAGAATTGGGCGTCATAACTTCAAAACCAACATGGACTAGACAATACACATACCGAGATCTCTTCTCAAAGGAGAGAAGGTCTCATAGTCTAATTCCTTTGTGAATATATAAGTCTCGGATAAAGTGATATCTGATGTCAATGTGCTTGATTCGAGAGTGTGGAACTGGATTTTTTGAGATGTCTATAGCACATGTATTATCACAGAGTACGGTCAGAATACGATTATGGAGACCGTAGTCTTCAATCATCTGGTTCATCCATAAAAGTTGCGTACATGTACTTCCAACTACAATGTATTCAGCTTTAGCAGAAGAGAGGAAAATGTAGTTTTATTTCTTACTGTACCACAAAACCAAGTTACTACCCAAGAAGAAACATCCTCCAGTAGTACTCTTCCTATCTACGATATCACCTGCCCTAGTAAATCTAGAAAAATCATCAACTATAACCAAAACATACCATTTACCTCTAAGTCTTTCCACCTCCAGTGGTCCCATGAGGTTCATGTGCATAAGTTCAAAGAAATTTGATGTGGTGAGGCTTTGTACATATGGGTGTGGCACCCTGACTTGTTTCCCCTTTTGCATGTTTCACAGACTGGAATGATCTTCGTATTGAGCTTCGGTAGAGCATTTACAGCTTCTTTCTTCACCATTCTTTCCAACATCTTGTAGTTGATGTGTCCGAGCTTGCTACACCTCGGCATCGCTCAATTGAGACAACTTGCAGAATACATCGCCATTAATTTGATAGCAATTGTCCGATGTCCTTTGGCCAGTGAGAATGCAAGCATTTCCTTCATCATAAACTTCACAGTTTTCTCATGTAAACTTAACACATAAACCACCATCAGACAACTAACTTATGCTGACTAAGTTAGCAGTCAGTCCTTCAACAAGTAATACGTTCTCGAGCATTATAATTCCTGGAACATGGAGAGTTCCTTGACCAATGATCTGAACATTTGCCCCTCCACCATATTTCACCTTTCCTCCCTAAAATTTAATAATGTTTGAAAGGAGGTCTTCAGATTCAGTCATGTGCTTGGAGCATCCACTGTCAAAATACCATGCTCCTGGAACGTGAGACTTTAATGAAGTGTGGATCATATTGCACTTGATCTCACTCTTTTTCACCCAGACTTGTTTGACCTTGGTGTTGGTTTTGGTGTTAATAACATGGGACCTGTCACGGGACTCAACATGCTGCTTTGTCCTCTGAAATTATTTTTTCTTGCACGCTTTCTTTCATCAGAAAGGACGAATATGACCAGTATCGCCACAGTGATGATAAACATACTGCCTTCTTTTCTTTTTGTGACTCTTGGTCGTCCCGTGCAGTTTTTTGCAATTGCTGTCCAGTTTTAAAGCCAATCCCGTGCTTCATGGATTTTAGAAATGACATTCCCTAAATTTCATTTAACTTTGCAGTTCCTTTGCTGAGATTTGATAGAGTATCTTGGGCCAAATCGGTCTTTACTCGTTCTAATTCTGAGTCTTTCCTTGTGAGAGAATATTCCAGACGAGTAGTTATTTCCACTTGATCATCCTTCTCATGGGTGAGTTTCTCAACCTTGATCATGAGAGCTTTCACCTTTAGGACCTGATTTCCCCAATTTGCAAATAGTTCGTCATACTCCATGCATAGTTTCTCATACTTGTCAACTATCTCTACAACTTCTGCATTCAGACACAAGGTGTTGGTATTAATGTTGCCAACATGAATGTCGTCATCCCAGACAACATTAGCAAATAGCACAGGAACTGACTTAGAAGAGTCAGAATCACTTTTATTTTCATCATACTCCTTTGCGATCAGGTTCTTTTTCCTCAATGTGTTAGCACATTCGTTTTTGTAATGCCACTAACCCTTACACTCGTGACATTGAATTTCAATGAGAGGTTAGGGGTTTGATGTATTGGACTCGAAAGGTGAGGGCTGATAATCAAAAAGCTTTCATCCAGAAGATTTTGGAGGTGGTATCTCCGCTTTGAATTTTGGAAATATCCCTCCAATGTTGTTTTTTCTCCTCAAGTGTTTGTTAAAATTGTGAGTAACCAGAGTGAATTCTTCCTCTCCAAAGGTGGTATTTTGGATTTTATCTAACAGTTCTCTCCAGTCAACAACTTTATTGTCATCATCCGAGTTGACATCAGAGGTAAGGGAAACATTTTTCTCATTCGAGTTAGAACCAAGATGTTCCATCTCAAATGTTTTGAGTGATCCAACCAAGGCATCGAAGTCTAGATTGTTATTATCCTTTGATTATTCATTGGCAACCACTTTCACGCTGAACTTCTTTGAAATAGATCTGAGTAATTTTCCAACATGGCGTGAATTGGACGCGGCCTCGCCAAGTTCTCCGCACTCATTTGCAATCTCCGAAAGTCTCATGGAATAGTCCATGATTGACTCTCTTTCATCCATCCTCATCACCTCAAAGGTAGCAGTCAGCATTCTTAATCTTGACCTCTTCACACTTTGGCCCTCTGCAATGCATCCTTTGCTGAATCACATTTTTTGATCACTTTGTAGTAGTTTGAGTCAACATATCCACATAGGGTGTTGATGCACTTGGAGTTCCAATTTGAATTTGCTATCTAATGAGCAGTCCAGTCTATTTCTTTCTTGAAGAACGTTTCTCCATCAACATCGGTAACTCATGGTTTCTCCCATCCAACCAGAATATTTCTCCCATCGGTAACTCGTGGTTTCTCCACCGCATCCCCTACTTCCAGAGAGAGTAATTCTTTTCGTTGAGGATAGGAGGTGGCGGAGTCCCTTGAGCGTCCATAAGTCAATGAATCTACAAAAACAAGGACCGAAATACTTAATGTCAAGTACCCTGCTCCGTTGCCAATTGTAGTTTTGTAGATCAATGATTTTGAAAAGTGATGTTAAGTTTTGTGTCAAACAACACCAGACCTAACATCAACCAGTTTGGAAATTATAAATTTGTAACACAGCAGATGTTATGATTGATGTTAAGTAACACCAGTAATAACATCAAACAGAGTAATACTAAATTAGCAGCAAAATAAACAAAAGATAGAACACACCAATTAAACTTTTAGCCCGTAAGTATATGTACTTACGGACTTGGGTATACAAACCCGGAAACTATATTACCTAATCGTTCAAGATCAATTACAAAATATCTAAGTAATATACGAAAAATAATTGTATCAACACTTGATATAAAAATACTTGTTGCTACGCTTGATATGATCTCCTCTGTTGGTTACGCAGCGCTGAAGATCTCTTGATTCTGAATTGCAGCTCCAAGTAGACTCAGTACTTGTGTTCTGCTTCTTGAAAACGTCGAGTGCTTTCTCTCCATTATTCTCTATTCTCACGTCTTTTCTTCTTGCGTCTTGATCTTCTCCCATAAATAATTAAGACTCCTAGACTTGAAGGACATGTTAGAGATAACCTAAAGAAATAAAATAATGTTCTAATTTCCACATAGGAAACAAATCTAGAGTGCTAAAATATTTTGACTCCAAGAAAGGCAAATAGCTAAAAAAGAATTATTTCCAAGAATAAAATTCTCAACAAAAGTGTTACAAAAAATGTTATGTAGCATTTTTAAAGTGCTCGTAAGTGTTATAATTAGAGATTTAATGTAATGCTTATGAAAATTATTATTAATTATCATAAAAAGGTATTACTTTAGACAGTAGGTAGAACGACCACCAATTAAAATATTATATATTGCCTATAGTAACATTTTATCCCTATTAGGTCACACTTTTCAGGTTTTCGGGTCTTACCTAGAGTCATATATCGTTGCAGTGATTATTGGAATTATTACCCAAAGTTCCCTCATCTAGCTAATCCAGAATTACCAGACCGGATAATATAAAATAATACACACCTTTGACAATAAACTACAAAACATGGCTTTGCATGTACAAACCATCTTATTACTCTTCAATAATGGCTTTGCATATATAGAGCCATGCCATGAAACATAAAAAGAAAGGGAGTAAAAAACAAAGGGGGTAAAAAGAAAAGCTGAAGTAAATGGCCCAAGTCCATGCAAAAAAAAAAAAAAAATGAAAAAAATCCAAGCATAACAACAATAGAAATGTTAAATATCATCCTAATATCATCATCATCATATTGCCAAAGTTGTTGGTGCAAAATCAGAAAACATTACTACTAATTATACTCATAGTCCAAACCCAGTTCAGCCACACACACTGGTTGCTGCATATCTCCTATTATAACTATTGCTCGAAAATTAAAAAAATAGCTCGATTAAAAACACTAACATAATATCGAAATTAAGTTTACTACCCATAGGTTGCTGCATTAATAATGTTAAATCCCACAAAACCTCTTAACAATCACTGGCACCATTGACTCAAAGCTTATCCTCGAACTCAGAAAGCTAAGCAGTATCATCTGCTCTTTCAAACCTTTCCTTAACAAATTTGAGCCACATATTTTGCAACCGGGGCCCTTTCCAGCGGATCAGACATCATCATTTCCCAGTGATCAAACATGCACTGCAAGAAAGCCTGGACCGAAATTGAATCCCTCGAGAACCCAAATGATCGGCAGGAAAACATTGAATTGATATTGTAAAGTAGCGGTACCGAGCCTCTGCCTCGAGAACGCTGTTAATGCCACCAAGCGCCTGAATCTCCACTATGTAGACGGTCGCCCAGCCCGTCCTCCAGGAGTCTATCTGCCATGTAGAGATGATTGTGCTTGTTAGGCGATTTGCTCATGACGATATGAGAAGACCTCACGAAAACCGTCTCACGAGATTGTATAATCTCAACAAATCTCACCCGCACCAGCTATGATTTGCTCTCTCGAACTCTCGATAGGACAGACAACAATAGGATCAGACCGTTCAGCGCCCCATGGTTGGATGAACAGCGTAGCATTTTTCGTGATGAATAGATCCAGACCAACCATAGCAACCGTGTTATGTCGTCGACAGTTTCCTGCTACCTCTTGCCCATCTATATACACTCTTGACATAAAAGTCCTTCTACTCACTAGGGACAAAGTCAGGACCCGTGATCCTAAACCAGTCGAGACCTTACCGGGAAAAACATTTCCAAAAGCAAAAACCTACCCTTATCAAAAGTTGGAATCATCTTGGACGCATAAAGTATTAACAAATGTCTCTTGGGATCGCGGTTTTTGATAGCATCGTCGAGAGGCACTTCATACAAATTCAACTCAGTAATTTTGGCCATGCTGGGCGATGGGCCAGATCTGCATTATGCAGGGCTTTGCCCATTAAGTCCTTCTCATCAGACCTCATGCTGACCCCAAGCTTCTGCATAAGCATCGGCCATAGCTTGGCCTTCTGATCATGTTGATAATCTGTTTGATTGGCTTGTAACATAACTGGACGAAACCACGTAGGAGGGCCTGCTAGTCTACTTTGTCGAAGAAATTCTCACCCCAGAGCCTTTCCATCATCTTGGCCTCATCCACGCCAAATTTAGAAGCATACATCTCGGCGTCAAATTAAAAGCCATGAATAACGTCAAGTAAGCTTCTCCCTGCCGACGAGGAAACACCTGTCAATTTTTAGGACTGGCTGGATCCTTTTGCAGAGAGCCTGTCAAAAGACAGTTTCGGTTTGGACACAGTCGACCACAACAAGGACACCATCCGTGATACGAAGGGCATCTATAACTTCGTAACAAAAATCGACGTTGAGGTACTTATTGCCATTTCGTTCACCCTTGAGTGACTCGTCAGACATTTCGCAGCACAGCCGTATCTTCGAAACAAGAATCCGACCTCGTTGGCAAGTGTGTCGCCAGCAACTTCTTGGCCATAATACCAGCAGACCCTGCCAGAACAGAACATGATATAAAAATTAATTAGGATAAATATTAAATAAACTACACATCAAAAGGAAATAGAATCTACTGATTAATTAATAAGTCTGGAGTGAAATTCACCTGAAAATGCCAATATTCGTTTTTACATTTCGGTTGATGACAACACATTCAACACACTCTTACATATTTCCATCCTAATATGAACTGCTACATGATTTATCAGTTACTCAATCTCCGTGTTCAAAATCTGTAACCTAGCGCAAACAAATAGTAATCCCCAATAAGAATTTCCAAAAAAAAAAAAAAAAAAAAACAACAAAAGGCCAAGGAAAGGATAATATGACCCGCTAAATATACTGAAATTGCTCGAGCAAGTTAAATGCACATTCATAAATCATCCGAACAAAAAAATAAAAGAACGTGAATGAAAACAAATCATCACAGAAACCAGATCGATTTGGACTCAAAGCAACAAGTTGAAAACCCTGATGATTTCATCCTTTCTTTAAAGCTAGTTAATAAAAAAAATGAAAAGTTAAAACCGATTAATACTTCCAAAACCTCTGATTACATCATAGGACTTCTAGTAAAACTCCGATTACACCATACGACTTCTAGTAAAACTTCGATTGCACCGTACGACTTCCTGTAAAACTCCGATTACAAGATACGAGATCTAGTAAAATTCCGATTACACCATATGATTTCTAGTCAAACTCCGATTACACCATACGACTTCTAGTAAAACTCCGATCACACCATACCACTTCTAGTAAAACTCCGATTACACCATACGAGCTCTAGTAAAACTCCGATTACAAGATCTGAATTCTAGTAAAACTCCGATTACACCATACGACTTTTAGTAAAACTCTGATTGCACCATACGACTTCTAGTAAAACTTCGATTGCACCATACGACTTCTAGTAAAACTCCAATTACAAGATACGAGCTCTAGCAAAACTCCAATTACGCTATACAATTTCTAGTAAAACAATAATTACACCATACGACTTCTAGTAAAACTCCGATTACACCATACGAGCTCTAGTAAAGCTCCGATTACAAGATACGACTTCTAGTAAAACTCCGATTACACCATACAACTTCTAGTAAAACACCGATTACACCATATGACTTCTAGTAAAACTCTGATTACACCATACGACTTCTAGTAAAACTCTGATTACACCATACGAGCTCTAGTAAAACTTCGATTACACCATACGACTTATAGTAAAACTCCGATTACACCAAACGAGCTCTAGTAAAACTCCGATTACACCATACCACTTCTAGTAAAACTCTAATTACACCATACGACTTCTAATAAAACTCTAATTATACCACAAAATGACTTCAAGTAAAACTCCGATTACACCATACGAGCTCTAGTAAAACTCTGATTACACCATACGACTTCTAGTAAAACTCCAATTACACCATACGACTTCTAGTAAAACTCCAATTACACCATACGACTTCTAGTAAAACTCCGATTACACCATACGAACTCTAGTAAGACTTCGATTACACCATACGACTTCTAGTAAAACTTTGATTACACTATACGGCTTCTTGTAAAAATCTAATTACAAGATATACGAGCTCTTGTAAAATTTCGATTACACCATACAACTTCTAGTAAGACTCCAATTACACCATACAACTTCTAGTTATTGGAATTTGTAGAGACGAACACCATGCTCGTGCAGAAGAAGTTTTAAAATTTTATAAATTCACAGATCCATCTTGTGAACGAATATATTTATACGATAAATAAACGAGAGAAAGCATGAAAACCTTACATTAAATCCAGATCTGAGTTCAATACTAAGGTATCCACGCGATTAATTCTTCGACTGCAAGATCGAACTTCAGTGTATTGCTATTGTGAAGAAAGCTAGGAAATCTCACGAAAGCTCAAGAACTCCCAATCTCAAAATCAGGATTCGTTACGATGTTTTCTAAAACTCTCTGTCTCTCTCTTGTTTTTCAATAGTCAACTTTTTAATTTATGTTATATTTATATTAGGTACATAAGAGAACCCTAATCCTAAAAAGAATTGAACTGTCCAAGACATAGACCCAAAACAATTTTATCCCAAGTACCTTTATTAATATAACATAGATAATTAAATCAAAATTCAATTTTATTTAATTAAATAATTTCTATCAAATAGAAATTAACATCACAATTATTAACAACTAAATATTACAATTCTAAATTGAGTATTTAATACTTTCTTGATACACTCTTAAGTCGAAAAACTAATCGCATATAGTGTGACCCTATAGGCCTTTATATATGACATCGATCCAATGATGATCCAAACAAAACTCTTAGACGGATTAGTTGGACGAACTAAATATATAAAGAATATTCACTTGAACTCAGTGAATTATAACCTTTATACAAAATTTTGGTGAAATTCCTTTCAATCCGAATCACTCGATTAAGCTTTAAATTTATCCAAGTGTCTATCTCAATGGCTTAATTAACTTATCTCATCTTTATTAGTCGACAACTAGACCATACTCAATTACTATATTGAATATGTCTCTTGCATTGGCCAATGACTTAAGTCGACCTAATATAGAGATTATGAGTGATTTCTCTCGAAATCCCAATCGAGAAATGAATTCTTTCTTAGCTCAACTACCACCTTCATTTACATCAAAAGGAGTGCAAGCATTGGTCATGGTCAAAGTACATCACTCAGTAAACAACGTGCGTATTAACCTCAAGTCAAAGGATTATTGCACGCTTTATATACTGATAAATTTAACTTATCAGTAGGGTTTACCAATACTCTCTAAAGTATCCATGTGTCCATCACGAATAACTAATATTCGTAGTCGTGAGACTTACTACATTCTCTAAGAATGTGATGCAGAACACATGCCGACATATATTATATTATCAATATCCCAATCTTGATAATAATTAATTGGGACTATTTTAAGAGTAACATTTTATAAGATCTCACCATATCAATGACAACATTAACTCTATGCGAACATTTATATGAATAATTGCTAACAATCAAAACTATAATTCAATAAATATAATGACATATATATAACGATATATATAATAATTGTGATCAAGTATAATATCTTTAAATCTTATTGTGTTTAGGACATTTATACTTTCACTAGTAAAACTCCAATTATAGATATACGAGCTCTAGTAAAACTTCGATTAGACCATACGACTTTTAGTAAAACTACGATTACACCATACGACTTCTAGTAAAACTCCAATTACAAGATATACGAGCTCTAGTAAAACTCCAATTAACGATACAACTTCTAGTAAAACTCCAATTACACCCTAGGACTTCTAGTTCTTGGAATTTGTAAATACGAACACCATGCTCGTGCAACGAAAGTTTTAAAATTTTGTAGATCCAACAGATCCATCCTGTGAACGAATATATTTATACGATAAATAAATGAGAGAAAGCATGAAAACCTTACGATAAATCCAAATCCGAGTTCAATACTAAGGTATCCACGCGATTAATTCTCGACTACAAGATCTAACTTCAGTGTATTGTTATCGTGAAGAAAGTTAGGAAGTCTCACAAAAGCTCAAGAACTCCCAATCTCAAAACAAGGATTCGTTATGATATTTTCTAAAAACTCTCTGTCTCTCTCTTGTTTTTCAGTAGTCAGCTTATGACTTTATGTTATATTTATATTAGGTACATAAGAGAACCCTAATCCTAAAAATGATTAGACTGTCCAAGACATGGGCCTAAAGAAATTTTAGCCCAAGTACCTTTATTAATATAATATAGATAACTAAATCCAAATTCAATTTAATTTAATTAAATAATTTCTATCAAATAGAAATTAACATCATAATTATTAATAATTAAATATTATAATTCTAAATTGAATATATAATACTTTCTTGATTCACTCTTAAGTCGGAAAACTAATCGCATATAGTGTGACCCTAGAGGCATTTATATATGACATCAGTCTAATGATGATCCAAACAAAACTCCTAAATGGCTTAGTTGGACGAACTCAATATATAAATAATATTCACTTGAACTCAGTGAATTATAACCTTTATACGAACATTTGGTGAAATTCCTTTCATTCTGAATCACTCGATTAAGCTTAAGATTTATCCAAGTGTCTATCTCAATGGCTTAATCAATTTACCTCATCTTTATTAGTCGACAACTAGACCAAACTCAATAACTATATTGATTATGTCTCTTGCATTGGCCAATGACTTAAGTCGACCTAATATAGAGATTATGAGTGATTTCTCTCGAAATTCCAATCGAGCAATGAATTCTTTCTTGTTTCAACTACCACCTTCATTTACATCAAGATGTACCCAACACAAGCCATATCCACCCCGAAGAGGAGTGCAAGCATTGGTCATGGTCAAAGTACATCACTCAGTAAATAAGGTGCGTATTGACCTCAAGTTAAATGATTATCACACGCTTTATACACTGAAAATTTTATAAACATACAATAAATAATTTGTCGGTAGGGTTTACTAATACTATCTAAGGTATCCATCTGTCCATCACGAATAACTATTATTCGCAGTCGTGAGACTTACTGCATTCTCTAAGAATGTGATGCAGACCACATGCCGACATATATTATATTATCAATATCCCAATCTTGATAATCATTAGTCGGGGCTATTTTAAGAGTAATGTTTTATGACATCTTACCATATAAATGACAACATTAATTCTATGGGAATATTTATATAAATAATTGCAAACAATTAAAACAATAATTTAATAAATACAATGCCATATATACAACGAAATATATAATAATTGTGATCAAGTACAATGTCTTTAAATCTAATTGTCTGTAGGACATTTATACTTTCACTAGTAAAACTCCAATTACAAGATATACGAGCTCTAGTAAAACTCCAATTACACCATATGACTTTTAGTAAAACTCCGATTACACCATACGACTTCTAGTAAAACTCCAATTACAAGATATACGAGCACTAGTAAAACTCCAATTACACTGTACGAGCTCTAGTAAAACTCCAATTACACCATACGACTTCTAGTAAAACTCCGATTACAAGATACGAGCTCTAGTAAAGTTGATACTATTAAATACTATTAATTGATCCAAGAAAAGTTGTGGAGGCCGGCCTCCACAGCCTCATTTCTTCAGTTGGATCTAATTCTCAGCTGATTGGCGGCAAAATTAAACTTCTCCCTCAGTACCCGTTGCCACGTCTTCTTCAGTTTCCACAGTAATTTAATGCTTCTTGGCAGGAGCAACACCTTTCTCAGTAACCACGGCCACATGAGCTTCATAAACGACCTGGGCTCCTGAAGATCTTTGTAGACCTTGTCCTTTCTACAGCGCCTGACACCCTTATGCTGGTCCTTCAGGCGCTCAATTTTACCAAAAGCTTCAGCCTCTTTGGAAATTGCTTCCTTGAATTCATGGAGTTCGACGAGGGTTAAGGCGAGACTCGATTTGGACCCCTTGCTGTGCCTCGGCCATGACTGTGGAATTTGTGGGTCGGTGGTAGCCTTGGCATTGTTACATGAGGTGTTTTTTTTTCCTTGATTCCTTTTTCTCTTTTTCTTTCATTTTGTTCTACTTAGTTTTATTATATTTGTGTACATCTCATCGAGTCTTGATGGGGAAATTGCCAAATATTACATAGGAAAAAAATCTTTTTGTCAAACAATCTAACCAATTATACAAAATATCAAATAGTCCAACCATAAATATACAAATAACAAGGTTACCCCAATTAAAAAATAATATAATAATAATAATAATATTAATAAATAACACACCACCACCACTACTTCATTCCACCTCCCGCCGGCCACCCCTGCTGCCGCCGCTGTCCGCCGCCGTCGACGGGAAATTTTTTGGCGAGTTTTTTTTTTTTTTTCCAAAAAAAAAGGTTTTTGCCTAGCCAACATAAAGTATGAAATTTTCTTACTTTCTTATACATAAAGTATGAAATTTTCACTATAAAGTAAGACTTTTCTTTTTTTCTTTCTTTCTTTTTTTAACATAAATTAAGAATTTTTTCTTACTTTATTTTAGGAAATAAAGTAAGAAATTTCACTATAAAATAAGAATTGTTCTTACTTTTTCGAATATAAAATAACAAATCTGCTACATATAGTAAGATATTCGGATATATAGTAAGAAGTTCAGACATATAGTACAATATTCAGACATATAGTAAAAATAACGCAAAACTAAAAAAAAATAAAAAATAACAAAACAACAGCACGGATTAGCAAACACCACAACCATCATATGAATATTGAGATTTGCAACTGTTACTGAAAAATATTAATGCTGGTTGTATACTGTATTGTGTTTTGATTTAAATGTTTTAGAATTATCATAAAATTCCAAAGGTTTTTTACTTTAATTACACGAAGAAATAAAAGCTCTTGCACCAAACTATACTATCAAGTCCTCCAGCAAAATTAAATCTAGTGCCTGATCCAAAATTAAAAATTTCGTTCAGATTTTTCCCCAAACCCACCTCCATTAATGCTATCGCATCATCTATATACGCTCTGCAATTGCTCCTCCTCTGCCATCCATCCAGCCCCTTTTTTTTATTTTTCGCCCTCTCTCTCTCTCTTTGATTCCATCATCTTCTTTTTTTTTTCAAGAATTAAATATTAATTGTCTCTTTCTTTCTCTTTCATCCTAACATGCATGCCTAGAATTCTTCATAAATTCTATTCACAAGAAAGGCACACCTGCAATTAACCCGTAAAAAAAAGGGAAAATCAAAAAATGAAAAAAAATAGAAAAGAAAATCCATTTTTCCCAAACCTTCTCAATTCCATTCGGTTCGCCTCTCAATCCCTTCCATTTCCAAAATCAGATTCAAAGGCTTTGTCTCCAGTTATTCTCCTGCGTTCGACGCCCAAGTTTAAAGTGTTGTTCACTTTCAATTTCAGGAAAACGCCCAAATACGAGAGATATTTGTCCACCGGGGATTCAAGCTTAAAATCTGCGAAGATCGACGAGAGTAAATATTTTTCGGTGGCGGAAATGGCGGTGGCGTCGATTATGGCCGGAGACAACAATTTGAAAAGTCAATTGCTGAGACAAAGCTCCAATTGCGAAACTTCGCCTGAGAAATTCTTAATAAAAATCCTGTTACATATAGTAAGAAATTCGAATATACAGTAAGAAATTCAGACATGTAGTAAGAAATCCAGACATACAGTTAGAAGTTTTCTTGGCGAAAAAAAATAAACACCGATAACAAAATCCTAGCAGCTGAAAAATTTTCCGGTGGCCGGTAAATATTCTCAGATGATCGGAAAAAAAAAATTGGTGACTGAAAAAAAAATTCCGGCGGCCGGAAAAGTTTTCGACCGGCCGGCGGTGGCAATTGGTGGCCGGCGGCAGCCAACTTGCTGCCCCAATTATTATTATTATTATTATTATTATTATTATTATTATTATTAATAGTAAGGGTATTATGGTATATTCATATCACAATTTTGAACAATGTGATAAAAAATAGGCACTATTTAACTCAAAATTAAATATAAAACTAATTGGCAAATGGACATCAACACAGTTTCCCCTTTAATTTGATATAGCCACGTGAATTGGTCTAGCGGAAGTTGTTCTTGACACATTGAATTGTTTTTCCATCCTCTCTCCGTTCATACCCTTTTTAACTCTTTGATATAGCCACGTGAATTGGTCTAGCAGAAGTTGTTCTTGACAAAAGTGAATTATTTTTCCATCCTCTCTCCGTTCATACCCTTTTTAACTCTTTTACATATATTCCTCCTTTTTGTTTATGCTTCCATTATAAGAAGTTATTATCCCTTTTATATAGGATAGTGAAAAGCATGAGTTGTTTTTTTTTAAATAAAATTGTGTGATAGCGAAAGATTTTTTGTTTCTTGTTGAAAAACTAAATTTAAAGTGGCGACTCCGACCTGCATATTTCAACCTTCTATTTTAAAGTTATTAATAAGAATAAATAAACTGATATAAATTAGGTGAATTTTATTTTATAGAGTTCTTATTTTTTTTTAACCTCAGGTCGGCGTGAATATATTTAGCTTTCTAGTTGATTAAAAAAAATAATTATTGTTATAATTTCTAGTATAACTAAAAGTATGAAATAATAAATAGAAGAGAAGTAATATTTAATTTTTATTGGCAAAATAAAAATTAACATTAATTACTTATTTCAAATTTAAATATGACAGATGAGATAAAAAGAAGAATTTTATAATAAAATTGCGGAGGGAATAGTATATAATCATATGTAATCCAATCTGGGGTTACTTTGAAATCGACAAAGGAATTTGTTACCTTGAAAACCGATTTAGCCCATTTTCATCAAAATTCTGGCTTGACTCAGGAATTGTAGGTTGACCCATTCCGTGGAGAGCAAAGATGTAGTTCGGTCTTGTTAGAGGTATACAGTCATCAAGTCAAGGTGTATGTGCCTTTATCTAGTTAGCTCATCTAGTCAGCACTAGGGTTGTTTTATCTGTCTTTTTGGACGCTTGCATGGTGACATGCACTAGTTGTACTGGTGTGATCCTAGCCTTTCATCTGTATGCACAACTATCTCATAATCGATGGCTCATTTCTTTGCCCGTTGTAATGTGTTGCAGCTGCTGGTTTAGTGAGCTAGGGTTTAGGGCTTTATATGGTTGTGTGGTTGGACAACTCTGTAATATACAAAAATAATGTTCATCCTTTCCTTAAAAAGAATGCTTCAGCTTTTTCAACTTTTTTTGTTAGCTTTGTTTTTCCTTTGTGTTTGTTTCTTTTCCCAACCGGCTTAAATGGCTCAAGCAGAAGCTGTACCTGAAATAGATCCAAATGTAAACACATCTGTGTTGCAAAATCCCATGGTAGCTTCCCAGAATTTCTTGATCCAACCACAATATCAATTAATCTCTGTTAAACTTAATGAAAATAACTACCTTGTTTGGAAACAACAAATCCTTGCTCTGTCACTGGCTTAGGCCTTGAATCTTTTCTAAATGGCTCTGCAGAAATTCCCTCAAAGATTATCCAGAACCAAGAAGGACTTATTGTTCTTAATCTTAAATATCAGACATATCAGAGACAAGATCAGCTCCTGGCTTCTTGGCTTCTCTCATCCCTGTCCGAAAGTGTTCTTATTCTTATGGATGGCCTCACCACAAGTCATGAAATATGGAAAGCTCTGGAGACCAACTTTGCAGCTCAATCTGGTGCAAAAACCATGCAATACAAGATCCAATTGCAGACAATGAAGAAGGGAAATCAATCCATGAGAGAATATCTGAATAAAATCAAAGTTTGTTGTGATAACTTAGCTGCCTGTGGACACAAAATTGAGGATCTTGATCAGTTACTACATGCTCTAATAGGCTTGGGCAGTGAATATGATCCAGTGGTTGTTGCCATCACCTCCGGTCCTGAAAAATGGAGCTTTAAGGATGCTAGTGGCCTATTGCTGAGTTTTGAATCAAGATTGGAAGCTTCAAACCCTCAATTTGATGAATCTGTTCCTATAGTTGCTAATATTGCTGTTCATGGACAGTCTAGGAAGGATAACAACTGGAGCAACAACAACAGCAACAATGGAAACACTAGAGGAAGAGGATCCAACTCTAATAGAAGAAGCACAAGAGGAAGAGCAAGCACCAGAGGAAGGAGAGGTAGAGGCTACAACAACAGTAAAATAGCTTGTCAAATATGTGGCTACTTTAATCATACAGCCTCTAAGTGTTATTATAGAATGGGCCCAAACTTCAGCCCTCAATCCTCACAGAGCTTCAATAACAATGAGAATTTCAATAGAGGACCTTTCCTGGCAGTAGGAACAATCAAACATGGCCTCAGACCTCTGCAATGACTGCTATGGTAGCCACTCAAGATAATGCTTCAGATTATAGTTGGATTCCAGACTTAGGAGCTTCAAATCATGTTACTCCAGATTTTTCAAACCTCAACATCTCATCAGAATATCAAGGAGCCAATCAACTTCACTTGGGTAATGGAGCAGGTTTGTTCATATCTAATGTTGGCAACACTACTGTTAAATTCTCTCATCCCTCATCTAGCCATGTGTTTCACCTTAACAATCTGCTTCATGTTCCTAGTATCACCAAAAATCTTCTAAGTGTTTCTCAATTTGCCAAAGATAACAATGTTTACTTTGAGTTTCATCCTCTTGTTTGTTTTGTCAAGGATCAAGCCACGGGGGTTACTTTACTTCAAGGGAGACTCAGTGATGGATTATATAAATTTGACCTTGTTCAAGTGCCATCTATAAACTGTCAAACCTCATCTCTCATTCAGCCTGAGTTCAAGAATAAAGATGTCAAATCTCCATGTTGTTTTTCTGTTTCCAAGAAGAATGTAGGTCTTGATATCTGGCACAATAGGCTAGGCCATGCTGCTAATGACATTGTAATAAAAGTTCTTAGGGACTGTAATTTATCTGTTTCTAATAAAGATTCTGCTAAGGCTCATTGCAATGCTTGTTTACAGTCAAAATCTCACAAAATGCCCTTTCAAGATTCTGTTACCACAATCCATCATCTCTTTGATCTTATTCACACCGATGTGTGGGGTCCATGTCCCATAAAAGCCACTAGTGGAAGTGTTTACTATGTTGTGTTTGTTGACCATTGTACTAAATTCACGTGGATTTATTTTCTCAAGAACAAATTTGAAACTTTTCGAGCCTTTTTGCATTTTCAAGCCATTGTTGAAAATCAGTTCCCAGCCAAAATAAAAAATGTTCAAAGTGATTGGGGAGGAGAATATAGGAATCTGTCCAAATTTCTGCAAGAAAAAGGGATCCATCATAGAATTTCTTGTCCCTACACCTCTCAGCAAAATGGTGTGGCTGAGAGGAAACACAGGCATGTAATTGAAGTTGGCCTGTCCTTGTTAGCTCAATCTGGTGTTCCTAGTAAATATTGGTTGGAGGCCTTTAGTACTGCTGTGTACACAATCAATAGAACTCCCAGTAAACAACTTCTGTTCAAATCTCCTTTTGAAGCCCTTTATGGTCATAAACCTGCTAACTCTAATTTGAGAGTCTTTGGTTGTTTGTGTTACCCTCAAGTCAGGCCTTATAAAAAATACAAGCTTGAGTTCAGGTCTGCTCCTTCAACCTTTTTAGGTTATAGTGATGGTTACAAAGGGTACAAAATTTATCTTCCATCTGGAAAAATTGTGATGAATAGACATGTTGTGATTGTTGAAGATCAATTTCTTTTTCTCAAGTCAACAAACACAAGCATTACCTCACAGATTATACCTCATGCCAATTACCCTGTGCCCTCGCCTCTGAATACAATCCTCACCCCTACTATTCCTATACAAAACACCTCAGCACCAAATATAAACCCCACCTCCCTAGTCTCATCTACTTCCTCCTTTCAGCCTGAAAACTTGGATACTCAAGCCTCTCCTGTTCCACATTCACAAACACACTCTTTACATCAATATCCTCCATCTCCACAATCTACTACTCACTCTTACACTACAATACCCTTGACAGTACAGTTGCCACAATTAGATACTGATAAAAAATGCTCTAATACTAATACTGCACCACCTATTGCTACTAATGTGCACTCTATGCAGACAATAGCAAAGACAGGTCATTTGAAGCCCAAAGTCTACATTGCATAGGTCAAGGATGAAAAGGAACCTACACTCATGAAAGAAGCCCTTCTCTTACCACAGTTGAAACAAACAATGATTGCTGAACTCAGTGCACTGTACAAGAATAAGACTTGGACACTTGCTCCTCTTCCACCTGGAAAAAGGCTAGTAGGATGCAGATGGATCTACAAGATAAAAAGAGGTGCTGATGGTTGAATTGTCAGGTATAAAGCACGGTTGGTGGAAAAGGGATACACTCAAGCTCCAGGTTTTAACTATGAAGAGACTTTTAGTCCAGTAGTAAAGCCTGTCACAATCAAAACCATTCTATCTATTGCTGTGCCATGTGGATGGAGATTAAGACAATTGGATGTCAACAATGCTTTCCTAAATGGTGACTTATCAACACATTTATATGCAACAACCTCCAGGTTTTGAACAAGGAGGACAGCAGTTGGTTTGCAAACTTAACAAAGCCCTATATGGATTGAAACAATCCCCTAGGGCATGGTACTCTAAACTCAAACAAGTTCTCACAGGTCTTGTTTTCAAATCCTCTCAGTCAGGTAGCTCTCTTTTCTTCAAGGCTACCTCCAAATCCTATACTGTGCTTTTGGTCTATGTAGATGATATTCTCATCACAGGTAGCAACAACAATGAGATTACAACCCTTGTCAAGCTCCTTGACTCAGTTTTTTCTCTAAAAGATTTGGGTACATTCCATCACTTCTTAGGCATTGAAGTTGCTCACACACCTACAGGGATGCACTTGTGTCAGAAGAGATATATTCAGAACCTCCTCCAAAAAGTAGGTATGTCCTTGGACAAGGGTTCAGTAACACCTATGATATCATCCCCTCAGCTGTCCAAGGTTGTTGGCTCTCCTTTTCTGGATCAAACATTATACAGAAGTGTCATAGGTGGGCTTCAATATTTAACAATCACAAGACCTGACATTGTGTACAGTGTCAATAAACTCAGTCAGTACATTCAATGCCCCTTAGATACTCACTGGAAAACAGTTAAAAGAGTGCTTAGATATATAGCAGGAACACCTACCCTTGGGTTGTCTCTCACAAGATCAAAGTCCAACAGGCTGATAGGTTTTTCAGATGCTGATTGGGCTACAGACACAGATGATAGAAAGTCCATTACAGGTTTCCGTGTTTACCTAGGTGCCAACCTAGTCTCCTGGTGCTCTAAGAAACAAGCCTCAGTTTCCAGATCAAGTACATAGGCTGAATACAGGAGCTTATCCAATTATGCTTCTGAGGTTTTATGGATCAAACATCTCCAATATTGTAACACATGCCTATTATATGGACAGACAATATTGGAGAAGAATCCCTTACTGCAAATCCAGTGCTACATTCAAGAATCAAACATGTGGAAATTGATGTTCATTTTGTTAGGAAAAAGGTAAGCCAAGGAACTCTTAAGTTACAGCACATTCCCTCCATTGACCAGACTGCTGATGTTCTTACGAAACCTTTGACAAAGCAATCCTTCATCCGGTTCAGGAACAAGCTCCAAATAACACCTTCACCGGTTTTGGATTGAGGGGTGTGTGTTAGAGATATACAGTCATCAAGTCAAGTTGTATCTGCCTTTATCTAGTCAGCTCATCTATTCAGCACTAAAGGTTGTTTTATCTGTCTTTTTGGACGCTTTCATGGTGACATGCACTAGTTGTACTGGTGTAATCCTATCCTTTCATCTGTATGTACAGCTGTCTCATAATCGATGGCTCATTTCTTTTGCCCGTTGTAATGTGTAGCAGCTGCTGGTTTAGTGAGCTAGGGTTTAGGGCTTTATATGGTTGTGTGGTTGGACAACTCTGTAATATACAAAAACAATGTTCATCCTTTCCTTAAAAAGAATGCTTCAGCTTTTTCAGCCTTTTGCCTTGTGTTGTTTTCCAACATGTATAATTCTTGATTGTCCAACTTTTTAGACTCATCGAATGGCTAACGGCTATGAAAATATATATCGTGGTAAGAAAATTTTAAGTCATTCATATTGAAAACATAAGATGCACAGTAGATACACGAATACATCTATTCAATTCCCAGCGGGAAGAGTGGTTAAGTTGATTGATGTACATAAAGCAATTTAATTCATATAACAAATTGATTGTATTATTCGTGTGGATCTATTTTTGAGTTGGATCTTTACGAATTTATCAAATATTTCTCTTTATCGTAGATGGGGTCTCTTATTTATCAAATATATCATTCTTTCGTTCGAAACAGTGATGAGTTTTCTGTTAATAATTGGTTTTCTAACTAATCTTGGTTTACTAAGTGCGCGCAGTATTATTTATTTTCTTCCAATTTGCTATTAATAAATGAGTTCCATATGGGAGTTTCACGAACTTATTTATGAACAAGACATTAATTAGTTTTGGCTAAGATAACGGCTGGTGCATGGGAGATGCTATTTGATTACATGCATGCAATATGTACATAATAATGATTTGCGAAATTGTTGAGAAATTTATTCTTAGCAATAATTTGTTGTTTAGTTGTTTGTCTTTCTTGGGCACAAAAATAAATTAGAATTATAAAAAAAAAAATTCCTAGTTTGTATATAGGATTTTATTTAGTTTCCTACATTGTGCTTAGGATTTATTTTATTTGTTTACCAAATTTAGGATTTTTGGACTGTATATTAAAACAAGAGAATACTAAAGCTTGCATACGATCTTTAAGCACGGAATTAAGAGAGGCACGGGGTTTTGAGAAGACGCACACAGACGACGCACAGCAAGGAAAGAACACCACCTACTACTTGGAGACACTGTTCGAAATCAACAAGTTCTTCTAAGTTTAGGCGACAAGTATTTAGTATCATGTTTTTGATACTTTAGTTTTCATATATTACTTATTATCTTTATGTATTGATCGCAAACAAAGAAGTAATATAGTTTTTGGGTTTGTGTACTCAAGTTCACAAGTACTTTTACTTGTGAACTGAATTTAAATTATTTTGTTCTTGATTTTGATTTTCCACTCCATATTTTTAGTTAAACTCTGTTTGATGTTGGTTTCAATGTTGGTTAACATTGAGAACAACATCATAAACTGATACTTATTTTCAAAACTATAGACCTTCAAATTTTACAATTGGCATCTAGAGCGGGTTACTTAAACTTTAAGTACTGATCCTTATTTGTTTAGGTGCTATGGATGCTCAAGGCAACCCAAGGCCTCCGATCCTCAACAGAGAGAACTACTCTCTCTGGAAACAGAGGATGTGGTGGTACATAAAGAGTATCCACGGACGCGCATGGAGAACCATTCTAATTGGATGGGAAAAGCCACGTGTCACTGATGGTGAAGGTGATACCATCGACAAGAAAGAGATAGATTGGACTCCTTAGGAAGTAGCTGCTGCAAACTGGAATTCCAAGTGCATCAACACCCTTTGTGGGTTTGTAAACTCAAGCTACTACAGAGTCATCAAGGGTTGTGATTCAGAAAAAGATGCATGGAACGTACTTCAAAGGGTATGTGAAGGGGCCCAAAGCATGAAGAGATCTAAGTTGAGAATTCTAACATCAACCTTCGAGGCAATGAGGATGGATGAAGGAGTCTATCATGGACTACGCCATGAGACTCTCATACATTACAAATGAGTGCAGAGATCTTGGTGAATCAATAACAAACTCACGTCTTTTGGGAAAACTACTGATATCCATCTCAAAAAGATTCAGTATGAAAGTGGTTACCATAGAAGAATTCAAAGATGAAGAATGTTGCTCTCTCCTCCGATGCTAACTTCATCAACGATGAAGATGATGAGGAGTTTGACTTGAAAGGGGTTCTGAAAAAGATGGAATCCACCACTCTTGAAGAAGATGAATTATCCTATGTGACCCAACGCTTTAATAACTTCCTAAAAAAGAAGAACAACTTTGGAGGGTCAAGCACAAAGAACAAGCCGCAGGTGCCTACACCAAAGTTCACTGGGCGCACTCTTTCCAGATCACAGTCTTCGCCCTCGGTATCTAATGCATCCAAATCCCCAAAACCACTCAGTGAAGTACAATTCCATGAATGTAAAGTTTGGGGACACTACAAAAATGAGTGTGCTAACACTCTCACAATAAAGAGCATGGTTTCTACAGACTACGCTGAGGATGTCAGCGATTCTGAATTGGCTGAACCTGTTCCATCCTTATTTACTAATGTTGTGTAGGAAGACGACACCCATGCTGGTAATTTAGAAACCAACATTAATGCAGAGGCTGATGAATATCGTGAAGAATACGAGCAGCTAAGTGTCGAACATTTGCAACTGTTTGTTAATTGGGGAAATAGGTACTCAAGGTCAAGGATCTTATGAAAGAGGTGGACAAGCTAACCAAGGAAAAGGATGAACAATTTGAAATAATTGTCCGATTAGAATCGTCACTCACCAAGAAGGATGCTGAGCTAGAAAAGGTGAAAACTGAACTGAAGAAGGTTCAAGGAACCGTCATAAATCCGAACAAAGGGAAGAAAAAGCTCGACGAAATCTTGAAGATGAGTTTCCAAGAAATCTCAAAACATGGAATTGGATATAAACTGAATCATCCAACACAAGCGTCAAACCAAGAACAAAAATTGACCAAACGCCACAAGAAGAGAAGGAGACAGTTCGTGTGCCATCATTGTGGTGAACCAGGTCACATTCGACAATTCTGCTGGAAGATTACTGGCGAGAGAAGACATTTTTAGAGAACAAGGGTGGCTGCTGAATCCTATATTGGTTCCCATGTTAACAACACCAGAATCAAACAGGTTTGGGTCAAGAGAAATAACATCAAGTGCAATATGATCCATACCTCCCTGAAATCTCACGTCCCTGGAGCCTGGTACTTCGGTAGTGGATGTTCCAAGCATATGATCGGATTAGAAGAGTTACTTTCTAATATAGTCAGATTTCAAGGTGGAAAAGTAAAATATGGTGGAGGTGCTAATGGACAAATCGTTGTCCAAAGGAACTCTCCATGTTCCCGGCGTTGTAACTCTAGAAAATATGTTGTTGGTTGAAGGACTTACTGCAAATTTGATAAGCATAAGTCAGCTCTGTGACGACGGTTTTAGTGTCAAATTCAACCATGAGAAGTATGAAGTCTATGAGGAAAATGGAACGTGTATCCTCATGGTCAGAGGACTTCAGATAATTGCTATCAAATAGTGATGCCTTTTGCAAATTGACACAATTAAGTGATGCTGAGGTGTGGCCTCAAAAACTTGGGCATGACAACTACATGATGATGGACAGGTTGGCAAAAGAGGAAGCTGTGAATGGACTTCATAAGCTCAACACCAAGATCATCCCTGTGTGCGAGGCGTGCCAGAAAGGAAAGCAGGTCAGGGTGCCACATCCAATAGTGCAGAGTCTCACTACATCATCATAATTCGAACTCCGTCATATAGACCTTACGGGACCACTTGAAGTTGAGAGTCTTGGTGGTAAGAGGTACATGCTAGTCATTGTAGATGATTTTTCTCGTTTCACTTGGGTAGAATTCTTAAATGAAAACTCTGAAACTTTTGAAGCATTTAAAAAACTTGCCAAGAGGCTATGTGTGAGATTTGATGTGAACATTGGTAGGATTAGAACTGATCATGGAAAAGAGTTTGAAAATGCATCTTTTTCAAAATACTTTACTTTGGAAGGTACAAGTCACGAGTTTTCTTCACCTATCACTCCCCAATAAAATGGCATAGCTGAACTTAAAAATAGGTCTCTTGCTGAGATGACTAGAACTATGGTCATTTCTAATGGCATTGCAAAACATTTTTAGGCTGAAACTATGAATACTGCATATCATATAATAAATAGGGTTTATTTTAGACCAGGGTCATGTTCCACACCCTATGAATTATTGTTGGATAAAAACCGAACTTGAGCTATTTTCATATTTTTGGATGTATTTGCTATGTGCTCAATGACAGAAATCATCTAGCTAGGTTGAACTCAAAAAGTGATAAATGCATCTTCATGGGTTATTCCTAAAATAGCCATGCATATAGGTTGTTTAATCTTAGAACACGTAGCATGTTTGAGTTGGTCAATGTCAAGTTCGATGATTTGACGAGTGGAGTTAAACCTACCGAGGATAATGATCTGGTCTATGATCAAAATCCTCAAGATAATGCACGCTTCCTGTAGATGATAGTACAGGTATTGAAAACAAAGATGTAGGTGCTGAAATCAGAGAATCGAGTGATGTTGGTACCAGTGTTGGTTCTTGGAACACAACATCAGAACCAACATCAACTCAAGCTGCCGCATAATCAGATTCTGAACCAGAGGAGGAAGATCCAGTTAACCCCATTGATCTTCATCAGAGGGATATCCCATCCATAATTCAAAGGAACCCTCCCACGGGCTAAATCATCGGAGACTTAGATGATACAAGAAGGCACCAGATAAATTTCAGAGAAATGGTTAGGTACGTCTGTTTGTCTACTAACTATTCTAAATCCGCGAGTCTTTGTACCTTTCTAAAACAGAGCCCAAGCGTGTAGAGGATGCGCTCAAGGATGATTTCTGGATAAAGGCAATGCAAGAGGAGCTGGACCAATTTTCAAAAAACTATGTTTGGGATCTGGTTCCTCGTCCAGAAAATTCTCACGTAACTGGAACAAAGTGGATCTTCAAGAACAAAACCGATGAGGCAGGCAACATTGTGAGGAACAAAGCTCGACTGGTTGCATAAGGGTATACGCAAATTGAAGGGATCGACTTTGATGGGACATTTACCCCTATTGCCCGCATTGAGTCGGTAAGACTTTTGTTGTTGCTTGTCATATGAAGATATCATTACATCAAATGGACATAAAGACTACATTTTTAAATGGAGTCTTAAGTGAAGAGGTGTATGTTGAGCAACCTAAAGGATTCGTAGATTCCCAAAAACCAAACTTTGTTTTAAAACTGAAAAAAAGCTTTATATGGTTTAAAACAATCTCATAGAGCTTGGTATGAAAGGTTAATTCAACATTTGCTCATTTTGAAATTTAGATGAGGGGAAGTTGACAAAACTTTATTTCTCGTTAAATCCAATAAACACATCTTAATCGCCCAGATTTATGTAGATAATATTATTTTTGGATCCACTAACGAGAAGATGGTAAAGGAGTTTATCACTCGAGTGTCCGACACATTTGAGATGAGTGTGGAAGGTAATCTCTCGTACTTTCTCGGTTCACAAATCAAATAGCTTGATGATGGTATTTTCCTTTCTCAGACCAAATATGCTAAGAACTTAGTCAAAAAGCTTGGGTTAGAAAGTGAAACGCATAAGAAACCCCACTGGGCAAAACTGTAAAACTGTCGAGATATGATGTTGGTAAGGGTGTTGATAACACCATGTACAGGAGTACGATAGGGAGTCTGTTGTATTTGACATCAAGTATTCCAGACATTATGTATAGTGTGTGTCTGTATGCTAGATATCAATCTAATCCAAAAGAGTCACACTTAAAATCCTTTAAAAGAATCATAAGGTACATTGCTGGTACAACAGAATTAGGTGTGTGGTATACGAAAGACACTAGTACTGAACTTGTAGGGAACACATTCGGACTGGGCTGGGGATGTAGTGGATAGAAAGAGTACCACAGGGGGCTGTTTTTTCTTGGGTAATAATCTAATCTCCTGGTATAGCAAAAAATAGAATTGTATTTCTCTTTCTGCAACTGAAGCCGAGTATATTGCAGCTCGAAGTGCGTGTACATAATTGTTGTAATTGAACCAAATGATAGAAGTCTATGCTCTGCACAGTAGTATTGTGCTTTGTGATAATTCCAGTGCCATTGATATCTCGAAAAATCCAGTCCAGCATTCTCGAATCAAACACACTGACATAAGGTACCACTTTATTCGAGACTTGGTTGAGAGAAAGATAGTTATCCTTGAGCATATAAGAACAAATAATCTTCTTGCTGACATCTTCACGAAGGCATTAGATTTAGAGACCTTCTCTCGTTTGAGAAGAGATCTCGGTATGTGCATTGTCTAAGCCAATGTTGGTTTTGAGATTGTGACACGCAATACCAACATCTGTATACTTTTTTATGCATTTTTATTTTTATTTTCATCCATAATCCAAATTCATTGAGTCTGGTTGAAACTGCGATGAGGTCTTGTGTTGCAATAAAAGTGATAAAAAGACTAACCTCTTTGATTAGGTGATTGAGGAGCTTGCCCACAGAAACTGGTTTTCTCCCAGGTCCAAAAAAAAGGTGTTAACAGAAATTGCTGAAGATAAGTAATTTCTCTTCAAATCTCTAAAAAGATGAAGAAACCCCGGATACAAATTGATCCAATTTTTAAATTTCACCTTCTTAAGCGATCTTGACTTAGTCATTAACTTGGGTCAAGTGGTAAGTTTCCATTGACTTCACCTAAGGCAATGTTGGTTATAATGTTATCAGTAATAAAAAGCAACATCAGATCAAGTCACTGAAACCATAATGTGATTTTTTTAACCTTTTTAGGTCATGAATTTTAGGCATCCCAAATGACATTCATACTTTGAGAAGATGACTTCTTGTTGTGCGTACTTTTGCTTGTGTTTTTGTCTATCTTGAATTCTCTTAAGTATGTTTTGAATCTAGCTAATCAAGTGTTTCAGTGAAGTTGTACTCGGATAGCTGGACAGGTAATAACGAGTTTAGTTTGGAGAGTGATAATTCGTATTACACAAGATTAACTCTACTGTGCTGATGGTTCAATTAATTCAGCTCTATACTTCGGTTGATTCTGTAGTAGAGTCGTGCAATTTTGTTAAAAAAAAATTAATGTGATAATGGTTGAAGTAGTTGAGATCATGTATCCAACATTAAGGGGGAGTGGTATTATTTTAGAAAGGAAAAGAAACCAGGTTTTGGCCCCAAATCCGCTGAAGGGTAAATTAGGGTTATTTCCTTTTTTCTTTTCTTTTTTTTTTTTTACTTTTCTCTCTCCTTGGCAATGGTCACTTTTAAAAAGGATAAATACTAGATGATCTTATCGTTTGCCCACTTCTACGTAAACCCTATGCAATTAAACTATCACGCTCTCACAAACTGCTCCATCTATTTTGGTGTTTTTTTTCTGCTGTTTTTGTGAGATTCATAGGATGTTGAACCCGTCCTCTTCAACATTTGTTCTAGAGTTACCTGTCGGCGTGCGTCGCTCCAGCTAACAGGTTCCTACAACTCATGCGAAAATCGAGGGCCTGGATATTCGCGCCGAAGTCGGTGGTGGTTCTTCGTCCATCCCAACATCACCGCCTCCCTCGCCGTCGCATGGATTTCAAGATGTTGTGCCGGCTCCTGCGCCACTTGACACCGCCCCTGAAGCACAGGTGTTTCATGCTCAATCCGGAAATGATATAGATATTGACAATCCCCCGAATTCGTCATTTGTTGCTGAGACGTTTGGACCGGTTGCGAACCCTTCCCTGAAGAGATTTTGGAGACTGCGAAATATTCCTCCTGGCATGGTGCCACCGGTAGTTCCAAAGAGCCAGCAGGGCCAAGACGCAATGTGCCGATTGAGCACATGAATCTTACTTAGGATGTCACCGTGTTGTTGGATCCTGATAATGATGATTATGTCCCTGCCGCTACGGTTGAGGCGCAAGTGCCTCCCTATGCTTCATCTCCGATTCTAACAAAGAAGAAGACACCTCACCGAATGCAGACTGTGAAGTTGGCCGACAAGAAAACAACTCCAGCGTCCGTCAAGGTTTCCCCAGGTTCCACTGAAACTGAATACTCGTATCCCCCTTATAGTATTTTGGATTTTATCTCTAGAGAGGTGACAAGTTCCTCTAGACCGGCTGCTACTATTCCTCCTACGTCTYTAATTCATGAAGAACAACCCAAGTTTGATCCTGATCTCTTTTAGTACTCCCTGATTCTTCCTTTGATGTGCCTCTTCGTGATATTGTTTCTGCTTACTAGAAAGACATGAAGAAAATCAAGTCCGCGAAGAAGGACGATGTTGGTCCCCATGTTAGTTCCCCCATACCAACATCTCCTCAAGCCAAGTCTGCTTCRTCCTCCAGCTCTGCCTCTACTGATTTTGCCTCTCCTGCTCTCGCATCGACTCCATCTGACACCTCTACTCACTCTCACTCCTCCACTAGAACTCCCTCTCGAACCATTGAGCTTGAAGACATGGTGCCATACTCTAAAAGGTTTTTGACTTCTGAGGTTGACGAGTTATTTTCTGAGTACCAGACCTGGCATATGATTACTGAGCGCCGAGTCCCGGTTGAGTTGTTTGAGAAGCAAAACTTGATTTCCTATTTTCATCATAAAGGTATGTATTCCATAGTCTCCACTGCCATGCCTTTTGTCCGTGATGTTGTCGTGGAGTTTTATGCAAATTTGATGTCGTCTATTGTTTATTTAAAATCTGTGAATTATTGCAAAGTATTTGTGCGTGGAAAGGTATTTAGTTTTACCCCTGATTTGATTGATGAAATTTTTGGGACTGCTACGTATCAGGGTGATTCCACTGTAGATGAAATGAATGAGGTCATCTTGTTCTTGTCTGGAGGTTTAGTAAATGCATGGTTTCAACAGTTGGTGAGTAATGGTCTTTCTTCCCTTTACTCTGTTTTGCACAAGTTACTATTTGTAACTGGGTTCCCTCCAAGAACACCACATGTGTTACGCGGCCTCAGGCCCAATTCTTATACAATCTTGGGAGAGGAATCAAGTTTAACTTTGGGCAGCATGTATTTGACATTGTCACTAAGTTCGCCACCACCAAGTCCGCGGCCTCATTGTGCTCTCCCTCGTTATAACTTTAGCTTGCTTGAGAATCAGAGTTTTTTGCTTCATCCTGATGGCGTGCTTACTGGTGAGGCTGACTAATTTGCTTTCAGGGTCCAGTATATTTCTGGTGCGAGAGTCATCGATATCCCTTGGCAGGCGCCTTTTCGGGCCGATGTTGCTAAAGATGTTGGGTCCGGCATTCCCAACATTGGTCCCAACGTGGTCCACATTTCTGCTGACGTTCTTCGTGCCCATGTTGCTTGGATTGACGCACATATGACCCAGCTGCAGGCGCTTCATGGTTCTATCATGTAGGCCCTTTTGCCTTCAGGCCAAAAAGGGGAAGATAATGGCGATGCTGATAAAGATGATGCTGCTGCTGCTGCCGAGGCTTTGGCAAGTATTTCTCGTCAGAAGTAAAGGAAGAAGATCTGTTCTCAAAATAGGGACTTGAAGAAAATGAAGAAGTTGTTCAAGAAGAGAAAGGATCGGGGTGAAGGAACTTCGACATCCCCTCATCGTTCGAAGAGGGTGCGGAGTCAATAAGTTCCCTGTGTTTTGTTTTGATAAGTAACTAAATGAACAATGTTGGTTTTAATGTTGGGTTAGTGTTTTGATAACATTATTAGTTTATTTAGGGAGAGTTTTCAAACTTAGGGGGAGTCTTAGTGTTTTTTTGTTTGGACTTATTTGCATCATAGTGTTTTATCCAAAAAGGTAAAAGGGGGAGATTGTTGAGAAATTTATTTTTAGCAATAATTCCTTTTTTAGTTGTTGCCTTTCTTGGGCACAAAAATAAATTAGAACTCTAGATTTTTTTTTCCTAATTTGTATATAGGACTTTATTTAGTTTCCTACATTGTGTTTAGAATTTATTTTACTTGTTTACCAAGTTTAGAATTTTAGGATTGTCTATTTAAGACGAGAGAATACTAAAGCTTGCATACGATCTTTACGCACGGAATTAAGAGACGCAGGAGTTTTGAGAAGACGCACGCAGACGACGCACAACAAGGAAAGAACACCAGCTACTACTTGGAGCCACTGTTCGAAATCAACAAGTTTTTCGAAGTTGCGTGACCAACGGAGAATAAGTTTCATCTAGGCGACAAGTATTTAGTATCATGTTTTTAATACTTTAGTTTTCATATATACTTATATTCTTCATGTATTGATCACAAACAAAGCAGTGATATAGTTTTTGAGTTTGTACACCCAAATTCACAGGTATTTTTACTTGTGAACTGAATTTAAATTGCTGTGTTCTTGAGTTTTAATTTCCGCTGCATATTTTTAGTTAAACTCTGGTTGATGTTGGTTTAAGTGCGGTTCTTCTATAGAACCAGATAGGGCGTCATTATGGAGCCCTATAAATGACATGGCATTCATCTGAGCCCTTAATTATTAATTATTTTTTTCTCTTTATTTTTCCTTCATTTTTTTATAAATGCACGATGGGATGAATGTCATGTGTTATATTGGGCTCCGTAATGGAACCCTATTTGGTTCTATAGAAAAATCCGGTTTAAGTGTTGGTTAACATTGAAAACAATATCATAAACTGATACTTATTTTTAAAACCATAAACCTTGAAATTTTACAGAAATTATGTAACCCGTTGTCTATTCTCGCTTGACTAGTTAGCAATTTGTAAAGTATGCCTTATAAAAATAAAAAAGGAGGTCGAATTACCTTGAATGCGTGATCGGAGCACTTTATTGTGAATTTATTACTATTGAATTTGTAGCACTTTACTGTGAATTTATTACAATTGAATTTGTAAACAGGCTTGTCGAATTCATGTTGTAATTTCCTCATAATATTGATATTAATCGATTCTCGAAAGAAATGTGTCAACCAAGATGTTAACAATTGGTCGAATTCTTATTTCAATTATGCTATCGGCTGAATCTCCGTAAATAAATAAATTATTGATCGAGTCATTTTATCATCTATATGAAATTACTCAATTTGCTTTACCAATCTTGCTCATCATACTAAACGTATTTTAACTCGTTACCCTGCTTCGTTGCATCATAGGAGGAGCTCCCTAATTTTCGTGAAATCCGAGCTTGATAGAAATCAGGGACCTAGCAAGAACAAATTCACTTATCTGTAATATAAAGACACATGTATGTTCGGCCATTTGAATAATCTATTTCTTCTGATTTTCATGATAAATTTGTTATTATAGCTGCTTTGTGACGCCATATGGATACATTAGAATTAGTATTGTGCATCGTGTTTGTTTTGAAAACAATTAAATAATAATATTCTACAATTTGATTAAATTATGTGTTCAAGCTTTTTATGAGATTAAGCTTTTGCGTAAGATTATATGGTCTGCACGTATTTTACTAGTTATTTGATTGATGAAGTACCCAATCGAATACACACAAAAACAAAAAAGGATCTAGATTACTAATTTATGCTCTTTACCAACTATTTATCTTAATTGTTGTGATTTTTGCTGCTGACATGATTACCTGAATGTATATTGTACTATACATACAAGTGGAAAAAATATATTAAATGTTGTTGGGAATTTATTCTTTGCAATAATTTCTATTTTAGTTGTTTTTTTTTTGTTTTTTTTTTTTGGGCACAAAATAAATTAGGATTCTAAATTTTGTCTCCTAATTTTTGTATAGGACTTTATTTAGTTACCTAAATTGTGTTTAAGATTTGTTTTACTTGTTTACCAAATTCAGAATTATAGGATTGTCTATTTAAAACAAGAGAATGCTAAAGCTTGGACACACGCGGTTTTGAGACGAAAGAGAAGCAGCAGGCGGCGCAAGGCAAGGAAGAACACAACCAAAATAATTACTTGGAGCCACTATCCGAGATCAAGAAGTTTTTCGAAATTGCGTGACCAACGAAGGAGATCTTTTCATCTAGGCGACAAGTATTTAGTATCATATGTTTGATACTTTTGTTTTCATATATTACTTCTTATATCTTTGTATTGATCTTGAACAAAGAAAGTAATATAGTTTTCGAGTTTGTACACCCAAGTTCACAAGTACTTTTACTTGACTTGTGAACTGAATTTAAATTGTTGTGTCTTCAGTTTTAATTTCCGCTGCAAATTTACTTAAACTTTGGTTGATGTTGATTTCAATGTTGGTTAACATTGAAAACAACATCATATACTGATACTTATTTTCAACACAATAAACCTACAAATTTACAATTGGCATCTAGAGCGAGTTACTTAACTTTCTAAGTACTGATCCTTATTTGTTTAGGCGCTATGGATGCTCAAGGAAACCCTAGGCCTCCGATCCTCAATGGGGAGAACTACTCTCTCTGCAAACAGATGATGCGGTGGCATATAAAGAACATCGACAAGCGTGCATGGAGAACCATTCTGATTGGATGGGAAAAGCCACGTGTCACTGATAGTGAAGGTGATACCGTCAACGAGAAAGAGATTGATTGGACTCCTGAGGAAGTAGTTGCTGCAAACTGGAATTCCAAATGCATCAACATCCTTTATGGGTATGTAGACGCAAGCTACTACAGAGTCATCAAGAATTGTGATTCAGCAAATGATGCATGGGACGCACTCTAGTGGGTATGTGAAGGGACCCAAAGCGTGAAAAGATCTAGACTGAGAATGCTGACATCTACCTTCGAGGCAATGAGGATGGATGAAAAGAAGTCCATCATAGACTACGCCATGAGACTCTCAGATATTGTAAACGAGTGTGGAGATCTTGGTGAAGAAATAACAAACTCACGTCTTGTGGGAAAATTACTAAGATCCATCTCAAAGAAATTCAGTATTAAGGTGGTTGTCATAGAAGAATCCAAAGACATTAATGACATAGAGTACAATGCCTTAGTTAGCTCTCTCAAGACATTTGAGATGGAACACCTTGGTTCCAACTCAAATGAGAAGAATGTTGCTCTCTCCTCCTATGCCAACTCCGACAACGATGAAGATGATGAGGAGTTTAATCTGAATAGGGTTCTGAAATATATGGAATCCACCACTCTTGAGGAAGACGAGTTATCCTATGTGACCGAACGTTTTAATAATTTCTTAAAAAAGAAGAACAACATTGGAATATCAAGTACAAACATCAAGCCATAAGTGCCTACACCAAAGTTCTCTAGGTGCACTCTCTCCAGATCCCAGTCTTCGCCTTCGGTATCCAGTGCATCCAGCTCCCCAAAGCCACTCAGTGAAGTACAATGTCATGAATGTAAGGGTTGGGGACACTGCAAAAATGAGTGTGCTAACACTCTCACAATAAAGAGCATGGTTTCTACAGACTACGCTGAGGATGTCAACGATTTCGACTTGCCTGAACCTGTTCCATCCTTATTTACTAATGTTGTGTGGGACCACGACATCCATGTTGGTAACATCAAAACCAACATCGCGTACCTGAAAATAGAGGCTAATGACTATCTTGAAGAGTACGAGCAGCTGAGTATTGAACATAAGCAAATGTTTGTTAGTTGGGGAAAACAGGTACTCAGGGTCAAGGATCTTATGAAAGAGGTGGACAAGCTAACCAAGGAAAAGAATGACCAACCTGATATAATTGTCCGATTGGAGTCGTCGCTCACCAAAAAGGATGCCGAGCTGGAACTAGTGAAAACTGAGCTGAAGAAGATTCAAGGAACCATCACGAATCTCAATAAAGGCAAGGCAAAGCTCGATGAAATCTTGGAGATGAGTTTTCCTAAAGACTCAAAGCATGGAATTGGTTACAAACCGAGTCACCCAACACAAGCATTAATCCAAGAACAGAAACCAACCAAACATCATATAAAGAGAAGAAGACAGTTTGTGTGTCATCGCTATGGTGAACCAGGTCACATTCGACCTTTCTGCTGGAAGATGGTTGGCGAAAGAGGGAAATATCAAAGAACCAGGGTATCTGCTGAATCGAATGTTGGTTTCCTTAAAACCAACACCAGGTTCAAATAGGTTTGGGTCAAGAAAAATAATATCAAGTGCAATATGTACCCCCTTGAAATCCCATGTCCCTGGAGCCTGGTACTTCGATAGTGGATGCTCCAAGCATATGACCGGATCAGATGACTTACTTTCCAATATTGTAAGATTTCGAGGTGGAAAGGTAAAATATGGTGGAGGTGCCAATGGCCAAGTCATTGGGCAAGGAACTCTTGATGTTCCAGGCATTGTAAGGAGTGAAAACATATTGCTGGTGGAAGGACTTACTGCAAACTGGATAAGCATAAGTCAACTAGAACATATAATAAATAGGGTATACTTTAGACCATGGTCATGTGTCACACCCTATGAATTGCTGCTGGGAAAAAACCAAACTTTAGCTATTTTCATGTTTTTGGATGTATTTGCTATGAGCTCAATGATAGAAATCATCTTGCTAAACTTGACTCAAAAAGTGACAAATGCATTTTCATGGGATATTCCCAAAATATTCATGCATATGGGTTGTTTAATCTTAGAACACGTATTATGTTTGAGTCAGTTAATTTCAAGTCTGACGATTAATGAGTGGAGTTAAACCTACCGAGGATAATGATCTGGTCTATGATCAAAATCCTCAAGATAATGTCACGGTTCCTGTAGATGATAATGCAGGTGTAGATGGTTTATAATTTTTTGCACGCTTTTTTGTTATCTTTTTGTATCACGTTTGCATGTACTTTACTTGCATTTACTGGTACTAGAAGTCTTTTTTGGCCTATTTTGTTAGATTTAGGTTTTTGTAGTCTTTGTGCGGTTTTCAGTATTTTTTCGTATATTTTTACGCTTTTTCGTACTTTTGGTCTTATGATGACCAAGCGGTGCCTACGCACGTTTGGAAGTGTTCCACTCGACTCGAATATGACGGACAAGCAAGGATACATAGTGCGAACAAGGAGCGACAGCCAGCGGACGTTTAGAGCAGAAACGAGAAACTGAGTCGGGTGCAGCCGTTCCAGTCGATCGACTGGCTTACAGTTGATCGACTAATAGTCTAGTCGATCAAATGGACCTCTCCAAATAGACTGCTGGACATAAAGTTTGGTGTTTTGAGGATGAAGAAGTCGATCGACAGCTTTCAATCGATAGACTGCCAATTGATCTTGGTTGTCAGTCGATCGACTGCAACGCAAGATTTTTTGTGGTTTTTGACCCGTTTTGATGATTTTACCCCTGTATTTATATAATATAATATATATATATATATATATATATATATATATATAGGACCAGCTCTCTCCAACCTTATCCAACTCTCCTTGGTGGAATTTGGACTTGTTCCATTTCCTCTAAGCCTTTGCCATTTCCATTGCTCAGGAACCCTAGTTAGTGTAGTTTTAGCTAGCTTAGTAGTTAGTCTAGTTTAGCTTAGTTAGTTAGTTGTTCTTAAGCAAGTTTGGGAGTGGGTGACACCTCCTTCATTTGTGGTGCTTGTTGTTTGAAGACTTGAAACTTTTGTTGGAATGCAATTGGTAGTTTTCTTTCCCTTCATTGTTATGCTTTTTTCTTGAATGATTGTTCTTGTTGTTGAGTTGATTATTAAGCTTTTGTTTGTGTTGTTTTCTTTTCATTGTTCTACAATTTCTCATTTCTAGATTTTAGTTTGTTCTTGTTCTTGCAAAACTCCATGGATGCTTTCATTTTCAAGCTTTTTACCTATTTAGATAGACAAATTTTTGGCTCTTGAAAGATATATGAACTTTTACTCTTTGATAATTTGTCTTGTTCCATTTAAAGCCTTTGACTTTCCTCAACTTCGAATGATTTGATTTACCTCTATGTCTTCTCTTTTAATTGCAAGCTTTTCTTGATCTACTAGCTCTAATTATTTAAGGCTTTGAATTAGGGTTAGATTAATATCATTAAAATTAATTACTTTCAAGCAAACTTTAATTTACATTTGATGCAATTAATTTAGAAACTATAGGTTTAGGATCTAAGTTCGTTTAAACCCCAATACATGATCAACAATTGGGACTGACAACCCTGAATCGTGGATTAAGTGCTCGGCAAAAACCGAACACCCTAAACCCCTATTTAAATTATTTTTAATTAAAGTCTCCTTTTAAATTTAAACTTTAGCGTAAAACTGAAATCCAAATCAATGACTTATTTCTTCCTTAGTGTAGATTAGTTTAAGTAAGATTAACAAGAGATTAAGTAAGAAAACATCGATTGCCGATAAAATCTATACTCTTGAGACACGACTCGATAAAACTTACCACTCTACAATCGACTCCGTACTATTGCGGAGACGATTTCTTAAAGTGCTAAGAATTCTTCGATCACAGGTATTGAAAACGAAGATGCAGGTGCTGAAGCCAGAGAACCTAGTGAGTTGGTAACGATGTTGGTTCTGGAAACACAACATCAAACCCAACATCAACTCAAGCTACCGCAGAATCAGATTCTGAACCAGAAGAGGAAGATCCAGTTAACCCCATTGACTTAAATCAGAGGGATATACCATCCAGAATTCAAAGGAACCATCCCACGGGCTAAATCTTAGGAGACTTAGATGAAAGGAGTACAAGAAAGCGCCAAATAAATTTCAAAGAAATAGTAAGGTATGTCTGTTTATCTAATAACTGTTCTAAAATTCGAGAGTCTTTGTACCTTTCCAAAACAGAGCCCAAGCGTTTGGAGGATGCTCTCAAGGATGAATTCTGGATAAAGGCAATGTAAGAGGAGCTGGACCAATTTTCCAAGAACGATGTTTGGGATCTAGTTTCTCGTCCACAAAACTCTCACGTGATTGGAACAAAGTGGGCTTTTCAAGAACAAAACAGATGAGGCGGTCAACATTATGAGGAACAAGGATCGCTTGGTCACACAAGGGAATACTCAAATTGAAGGCATCGACTTTGATGAGACATTTGCCCCTATTGCTCGCATTGAGTCGATAAGACTTTTACTTGCTGTTGCTTGTCATATGAAGATATCTCTGCATCAAATGGACATAAAGAGTGCTTTTCTAAATGGAGTTTTAAGTGAAAAAGTGTATGTTTAGCAACCTAAGGGATTTGTAGATCCCCCAAAACTAGACTTTGTTTTAAAACTGAAAAAAGCTTTATATGTTTTAAAGCAAGCTCCTAGAGCTTGGTATGAAAGGTTGACTCAACACTTGCTTTTTCTGAAATTTAGACGAGGGGAGGTTGACAAAACCTTATTTCTCCTTAGGTCAAATAAGCACATCTTGATTGTCTAGATTTATATAGATGATATTATTGCTGGACCTACTAACGAGCAGATGGTAAAGGAGTTTATAGCTCGAATGTCTGACACATTTGAGATGAGCATGGAAGGTAATCTCTCTTACTTTCTTGGTTTAAAAATCAATCAGCTGGATGATGGTATTTTCATTTCTCAGTCCAAATATGCTAAGAACTTGGTTAAGAAATTCGGGTTAGAAAGTGAAACGTATAAGAAAACACGACTAGGCAAAACTGTGAAACTGTCGAGAGATGATGTTGGTAATGGTGCTGATAACACCATGTATAGATGCATGATAGGGTGTCTTTTGTATTTGACAGCAAGTAGGCCAGATATTATGTATAGTGTGTGTCTGTGTGCTAGATATCAATATAATCCAAAAGAGTCACACTTAAAGGCTGTTAAAAGAATCATAAGATATATTGCTGGTACAACTGACTTAGGTGTTTGGTGTTTTAAAGAAACTGGTACTAAACTTGTGGATTATACTGATTCGGACTGGGCTAGGGATGTTGTGGATAGAAAGAGTACTACAGGGGGCTATTTTTCTTGGGTAATAATCTAATATCATGTTATAGCAAAAAACAAAATTGTATTTCTCTTTCTACAGCTGAAGCCGAGTATATTTCAGCTGGAAGTGCTTGTACACAATTTTTGTGGATGAACCAAATGATAGAAGACTATGGTCTGCACAGTAGAATTTTGACTGTGCTCTGTGATAATTCCAGTGCCATTGATATCTCGAAAACTCCAGTCCAGCATTCTCGAATCAAACACATTGACATAAAGTACCACTTTACTAGAGACTTGGTTGAGAGGAAGATAGTTAGCCTTGAGCATATAGGGACAGACAATCAGCTTGCTGACATCTTCACAAAGGCATTAGATTTAGAGACCTTCTCTTGTTTGAGAAGAGATCTCGGTATGTACATTGTTTAACTTAATGTTGGTTTTAATGATGTGACAACCCAAACTGACATCAGTCACAACATCTGTATATCTTTGCATGCATTTTTATATTTCTTTTCATATATAATCTAAATGCATTGAGTTGGTTGAAAGTGAAATAAGGTCTTGTGTTATAATAAAAGTGGTGACAAAAAGACTAACCTCTTCAATTAGGTGATTGATGGGGCAGCACAAGGGTCTGACCCGATTGATGTTAGATCTGAACAAATACCAAGAGAGACCGGCCGCGGTCTAAACGAAAGGTCGGTTCAAAGTATGAGCGCGAATAAGAGGCTCCCAGCTGAGGATTTTTCCCGAACTGATTCTCCTCAAGAGAAAGGATAGGAAAGGCCTAGATTTACCTTGAGCGGAAAGGATGCCCTGCTCGAGTCAGAGCTGGTGCCATTCTCAGTACTATTGGAAAAAGGAAGAACCGGAGATGAGGAGGTCTGGCTAATGTCAGGTCTGATATCGATAGGAAAATAATGAAGATCTTAAGCGGGGGAGACCTGTTTTCCTCACTCCTAGAGGGGACAAGTGGGACCACTTGTCAGAATTGGTTATGTAACCATCCGAGATTCGCGGCACGTGCCCCTGAAATCCCGGCTGGGGTCCCTCCACCAGGGAGAAACTATAAATATCCCAACCTTGGGGCTGAGAGAGACATGTCATTTCTTCCTTAATCATTCTTGCTTCCTTTTTTGGAAAACACCTCAAACGCTTACTTACTTAAGCATCGGAGAGGTTTCCACCGGAAAACCACCGGTGGTCCTTTCTAACTCTTGTTTGTGGTGCAGATCGGAAGAGCTCTTGATCTTTGGTGCTACTCTTGGTTTTTTGGGTTGAATCAATTGGCGCTGTCTGTGGGAAGGCGATCAAGCTAAGACGTGAGTATGGCTTCAGATGGTTTGAGGCGTAATTTAGTGGGGGAGCTTGGTGGTACTCCCAGTTCTGCCGCACCATGGGGTGGATCGCAATCTACAGTGCCATCCGGAGGAAGGCCAGAGGTGGTAGAGCCATCGGCAGCGGCTACGCAAAACACTCCGCCACCACCTCTCGGTGGATCCGCGACAGCCACAGGCAGAACTTTCAATGAGTCTTTTCTCTTGCAGCTGTCGGATCTTATTGGCAAGGCTGTGGAGGCGGCTGTGGAGAAAAAATTTGTGGAGATGTCGACGCCCCCGCTCAACACGCCACCAGCTAGAACTGTACCGGTGACAGAAACGGAGCTGCCGCGTGGTCAACGCGCTGATAGGGTTGCTGCTCAGAACAGAGAGGAGCTTCTCTCCACCTCTGATAGCGAAACCTCAAGCCAGGTCACTGCAGGTCTAGTTGAGCAGATGCAAAGCTTGCAGAAGGAGGTGCGGGAATTCAAGAGGAAGATGACAAGCACTGGCACAGTTCCGATACGGCGAGGTACCCCATTCACGGAAGAAGTAATACGTGATGAGGTGACAGCCTCATACCGGTCTCTTGGTTTTGAGTATAATGGGACCACGGACCCGTGGGACCATTTGAGTAATTTTGAAATTGCGGCAGCTGTGCATAAATTTTCAGATGAGGTCATGTGTCGGGTCTTCCCGATGACTTTCACAAAATCATCACAGCTCTAGTTTAGCCAGTTGCCACCAAGGTCTATCAGCAATTTTGACGAGTTCAGTTCGGCCTTTTTGCATCAGTTCACGAGCTGTAGGAAATATCAGAAAATGCCTCTTGAACTTTTCAGCTTGAAGCAAAAGGAGAATGAGAGCCTCCGTGCTTACATTAACAGGTTTACAACCGCTAAGTTAGAGGTGCCGTCGGCGTCTGAAGAGCTGTTGGTGAATGCTCTGGCACAGGGATTGAGAAGAGGTGAGTTCTTTCAATCGCTAGTTGTCAAGCCAACTTTGAAGTTTGGTGAGCTCCTGGAAAGGGCTGAGAAGTACATCCACCTGGAAGAGGCCTTAAGGATCAAGGACGAGGGAGAGGGGAAGAGAGAAAGGCATGATCGTGAGGAAAGAGGAGCTATGAAAAAACCGAGGCCAGACCTGCCTGGGGGGAGGCCTCGTTTTGACAAATACACTCCCTTGGCAACCCCGCAGGGCGAAATTTTGCAAGCAATTGAGAAGCATCCAGACCTGAAGTGGCCGAAGACCTATTCGCAGAGGCCCAGGAAAGAAAATTCTGATCACTTCTGCCGCTTTCACAATGAGTATGGGCACGATACTGACCAGTGCACCTACCTAAAAGACGAGTTGGAGAGTATGGTCCAGGCCGGACATTTGAAGAAGTATGTCCGGATGAGGAAAGAAGAGGCCAGGTATGGTAGTAAGAACTACGATCGGTCTCAACAAGGTAAGGGAGACCAGGACAGGGTGCGAACAGGAGGAAGAAGATCTGATCAGGCTCAGGTAATTCATGGAGAAATCCAAATGATCACAGGGGGAGAGCTGGAAGAGCACTCTAAGAGAGCCCAGCATAATTATGTCAGGGCAGCTAAAGATCTGGTCAGGGCATCTCGAGAGGTCGGGCAATTGGCATCTGCACCAAACATCTGCTTTGGTTCAGAAGACTGCGATGGCATCCTTGCTCCACACATGGATGCTCTGGTCATCACAACCACTAATGCTAACTACAACGTACAGAGAATTTTTGTGGATACAGGGAGCTCTGCGGACATCCTGTTCTTTGATTGCTTTAAGAAGCTGAAATTGGATGTCGAGCTTGAGGAGGTGACTACTTCCTTTGTAGGATTTGCAGGGGGTGCCCTGCAACGTCCTTAGGAGAAGAGCCATATCGCGTAACAAGGATGGTGCATTTCTTGGTGGTGGACTCGCCGTCCTCCTACAACGTCATGCTTGGCCGACCTTCGTTAAGTCAGTTCCAAGCTGTAATCTCAGTCTTCCATATGAAGATGAAATTCCCTAATGAGGAAGGAACGGGCGAGGTGAGAGGAGATCAATATGCCTCACGCCAGACGTATGTTGAGTGTATTCGGCGGGATGATGAAGAGAGGGTGAGTAAGAGGACTCGAGTAGAACAGCCACGGCAAGAGATGGTTAGAAGAGAGGAGGGGTTGATGCTAGTGAAGGTTGTTCCGGGGGATGAAAGTCGAACTCTCCGTGTGGGTACGACACTTAGTCTAGAGGTCTTGACAAACCTGGTGACACTGCTAAGAAAAAGTGCGAATTTTTTGCTTGGTCTCCCCAAGACCTGGTGGGGATCGACCCTGAGGTTACTGAACACTGCCTCAATATTCGCCCGGATGTGAAGCCGGTCAAGCAGAAAAAGCGTAATTTCGGCCCAGAAAAAGAGGCTATCATAGAAGCAGAGGTGGAAAAGCTCTTGAAGGCGGGGCATATTCAGGAAATACAGTTTTCGGAATGGCTTTCTAATGCGGTGTTGGTCCCAAAGACAGATGACTGGTGGATGTGCATTAATTTCTGAGATTCAAACCGCGCCTGTCCGAAGGACCATTATCCCCTGCCAAGGATTGATCAGCTCTTTGATTCCAGTTCTGTCTATGAGCTCTTGAGCATGATGGACGCCTAACAAGGATACCACCAGATCAGGCTAGCCGAAGAGGACTGGAAGCGCGTCAGCTTTATAACCCCGAAGGGGACGTATTGCTATGTGGTCATGCCCTTTGGCCTTAAAAATGCAGGTGCTACATACCAGCGATTAGTGGACAAAATGTTCAAGAGCCAGCTCGGCCGAAACATGGAGGTTTATGTGGATGACATGCTAGTCAAAAGCACGAAGGCAACATCACATGTGGACAATTTAAGGGAAACCTTTGATACCCTGCGAAAGTATAAAATGAAGCTTAACCTTAAGAAGTGCGCATTTGGGGTCAGAGCGGGAAACTTTTTGGGTTATATGGTCACAAAAAGGGGTATTGAGGCTAATCCTGAGAAAGTAAGGGCCATTATGGAAATGCACGCTCGTAAAAATGTGAAAGAGATGCAATGCCTGGCTGGACGGATTAATGCCCTGAGTAGGTTTGTATCCAGGTCTGCGGAAAAGAGCTTACCATTTTTTCAGGCCTTACGAAAGAAAGCTAGGTTTCAATGGAGTGATGAATGTGAAGAGGCCTTTAGGTTGCTAAAGGAGTACCTAGATGGCATGACCTTGCTCACGAAGCCCGTCCAAGGGGAGTCCCTCGTCCTATATCTATCTATAGGACAGCAGGCGGTCAGTTCTGTCCTGATCAGAGAGGATGGCAAAATACAAAGACCAGTATATTTCTGGAGCAAGGTCATGCACGCGGCAGAGGTTAGGTATGTGGAAGTGGAAAGGGCAATTCTAGCCCTGGTAGGAACTGCTCGAAAATTGCGACCGTACTTTCTTTCTTACACTATAATTGTGCGGACCAATCTTCCGTTGAAAACTATAATGGACAAACCGGAGGCATCTGGGAGGCTAGTCAAATGGATTATAGAGCTCAGTGAATTTGATATTGCATTTGAGGCTAGAACGGCAATTAAGGATCAGGACTTAGCTGATTTCATGTAAGAAATGACTGGTCCCCCTGATGAGCTGAAGGAATGGACAATTTTCATGGACGGCTCTGTCTGTAACCAGGGCTGCGGGGCTGGAATCGTCCTCGAAGATCCAACAGGCGTGTCTGCTAAGTTCGTCGTGCGGTTAGATGCAATGTTCTCTAATAATGTTGCTGAGTATGAGGCCCTCTTGCGAGGGATTCAGATGGCGAATGACCTATGCGCAGAGCAACTGCGCGCTAAGGTAGACTCACAGCTTATTTGCAAGCAAATTAGTGGAGAGTTTGAGACAAGAGAGGAAAATATGCAGAAGTATTTAGCCAAATTCAGAGAGCTGGCCAGGGGAATGAAAGAGTTAAAAGTCCTTCAGATTCCTAGAGAGGAGAATGGGCGAGCTGATTTCTTAGCAAAGGTGGCCAGCTCGGCTGCAGACTGTTATGAGCGAACGATCACTCTATTGAAGGCAGAGGGGGAGTTCGGAGCTGAGCAGGTCTGCGCAGTTATTAAACGAGAGGACTGGCGTTCCCCTATAAAGGCGTACCTAGAGCAAAAGGTCATTCCGGAGGATAAGAAAGAGGCGACAAAGATACGAAACAGAGCTGCCAGATTTTGCTTAATCAAAGGAGAGATGTTTAAGCGAGGATTTGGTTAACCTCTTTTGAGATGCCTAGGTCAAGCGGAAGGAACTCTGGTGCTTAGGGAAATGCATGAAGGTTGTTGTGGGAATCACATGGGGGCTCGAGCTCTGGCTAGTAAGTTATTACGAGTTGGTTATTTTTGGCCCTCGTTGAGGAAAGAAGCCGAGGTCTTTGTGAAAAAGTGTGAAAAATGTCAGAAGATGGCCCCTCTAATTCATCAGCCAGCAGAAGAGCTGTTAACAATGAGCTCTCCTTGCCCTTTCGCAAAATGGGGGATCGACCTAGTCGACCAGTTTCCGATGGCTCCTGCCCAGAAAAAATTTCTAATTGTGGCCATAGACTATTTTAGTAAGTAGGATGAGGCGGAAGCCCTAGCAAAAATTACGGAAAAAGCGGTAATGGGATTTATATGGAAAAATGTGGTCTGTCGCTTTGGTGTGCCTAGGGTGTTGATATCGGATAATGGCACCCAGTTCACGGGAGCCAAAATCAAGGCCTGGTGCGTTGAGATGAAAATTCAACAGCACTTCACGTCTGTATATCATCCGCAGGCAAATGGCCAAGTAGAGGTAACCAACCGCATTCTCGTCCAAGGGCTTAAATCACGATTAGAAAGATCTGGAGGGAAATGGGTGGAAGAGCTGAATGCAGTACTCTGGGCGTATCAAACGAACCCCAAGGAAAGCACGGGCGAAACTCCCTTCAGCCTTATATATGGAATGGATGTTGTGGTCCCTGCAGAAATCAGTCTGGAGACTCATCGAATACAGAGCTACAACCAAGCCCAGGATGAAGCATTGATCCAAGATGCTCTAGTTTGGTTGAGGAAAAGAGGGACCAAGCGGCAGTGCGAATGGAACATATGCGAGGGAGGATCAGAGCGGCTTACAACAAAACAGTTCGAGAGAGACGCTTCCGAGTAGGGGACCTGGTTCTTAAAAGAGCTGATTTGTGACAATCCAAAGGAAAGCTAGATGCCACGTGGCAAGGGCCCCCCAGAATTACCCATGTCCTAGCTGGAGGAGAGTATAAATTAGACCGAAATCCCTCGCGCCTGGAATATTGCTAACTTGCGAAAATTTTATACATAGTTGTAATTTTTAAATGTTTTACTTGCTCTTCTCTAATAAATTTGCAGGGTCTCTTCTTTGTTGACCAAGTTACAAACACGTGTTATAGCCAGGATTGGCTAAGGACGGATGTCCTCGATTTTKCCTGACCTGATTGTCASTWWWAKCCAGGATTGGCTAARGACGGMTGTCSTYGATTTTTCCTGACCTGATKGTCAGTATAAGCCAGGATTGGCTAARGACGGATGTCCTCGATTTTTCCTGACCTGATGGTCAGTATAAGCTATGATTGGCTAAGGACGAACGTCCTCGATTTTTCCTGACCTGATTGTCAGTATAAGCCAGGATTGGCTAAGGACGAACGTCCTCGATTTTTCCTGACCTGATTGTCAGCATAAGCCAAGATTGGCTAAAGAAAGGATGTCCTTGATTTTTTCTGACCTGATTGTCGGCTAAAAGCCAGGATTGGCTAAGGACCAATGTCCTAGGTCTTGCCCGACCTGATTGTCGGTTAAAACCAGGACTGGCTAAGGACCGGTGTCCTAAATATGACTCGATTTAATTGATAGCTAAAGCCAGATTGGACTAAGATAGCCACCCATGACCCTCCTGACCCAATTGATAGCTCATGTTAAGAAAAGCTAAAGACGAATGTCTAGATTTTTAGCTAGACCACATGGGCAAAGCAAGAAATCTTATGAGGTAAGTGCTGAAATTAACAAATGCGAGTATAAGCATAAGGTTGGGTGATTTGAGCAAACAAAATATCGATAACAGTATATTAATTCCTTGGTAGCCTCTCCTCTTATACTCTTTGACGGGATGATATTCTGGTACAAATACTTTTCAAAGTACAAACATATGTGCTTATCAGAATTTTCATCAAATTCAAACTTTAATTCTTGAAAAAATTTAAAGAGTGATATGACGGAAAGTTATGGGGTTATGCATTCACGGGGCTTCATGAAGAGTAATGATGACGATGCTGAAGTGACAAGACTGGGGACTCCATTTTTATTTTCCAGTGTAGCATGAAAAAGTTTCAGAAATGTATTAGTACTTTGAAAAGTATTTGTACCAGAATATCCTTGGTTTTAAATAAGTGGGGTTTTTTAACCTCCTACACAGATTGTTTTTTCTTAACATTAAACCTTTGGTTTTTTTTTAATTACCTGCTCAACTATACGTAATCAATAAATTGTCTGCTTAACTATAAATAGGCATTTTCTATTTTTTTTCTGATTTTAGATGAAAAATGGAAAAAAACCTAAAAAAATAGAAAAAAATAGTAAAAAATAGAAACAAAACCCAAGAAATTAAGACCGGGACGTGGAGGGGTGCGCCTGGCGTCCCAGAAACAAATCCTATTTTTTATTTTTCTTAAATATTAATTAAAATTTTGAGGGAATTCAATTTCCCTCGGAATCATTCCAAGGGATTATGGTTTTCCCTCGTAATTTTATTTAATATTTTTAAAAAATTAAAAAATAAACCGAGGGATTTTGGATTCCCTCGGTTTAATTGCGAGGGATTTTGTATTCCCTCGGAAATTTCAAAATTAAAAAAATAAAATAATAAAATTTCGAGGGAAATGCATTTCCCTCGGTTTTCCGAGGGCTTTATTCCCTCGGAATGAAGTCCCTCGCAAATCCGTCGATTTTTTTCCTCGGTAATCATGGCGGAAAAGAATGGCGCCAGAATTTCGAGGGTAATTCCGAGGGAACCGCCTTCCCTCGTAAAATACCGAGGGGATTTTCTCTCCCTCAGTTTTTCCCTCGGAAATTTCCGAGGGAAGTCAGTTCCCTCATTTTTTCCCTCGGAAAACTGCTACCTTTTTTTGTAGTGCTTGTTTTTTTTCATGAGTTTTACAATTGTAATTTTTAGGGTTTTGTTTGCTCAGTCTTGTGTCATATAATTGATGTTTTTATTAGTAAGTTTGATGTTGCATTAGCATATACTTGATGTCACTCGCTTGAGGGATGAGGGCTAGGGTTTTTTATGGGGAATTGGGACAGAGGTGGATTTTATTACGTTATTGTAGCCTTCTGGTTAATCGATTGTTCCCTGGAGCCATCGATTTTTCTTTTAATTTTGTTGCTGTACCCGATGATTGATTTTTCTGTGAACTCCTTCAGTGTATGTTTTTCCCCTATTGTATTACTTCAGATGATAATACAGTATAATGGACATGTGAAACAAGAAGTTTAGGCTGTCTAAGCTATTATTGTTTGCAGTTTAAAAAATGGTAAAGGTCTTCAATAAATGCTCTACTTCAAAAAAATGCAATGAAAATTAGATTTTTGCTGTCTGATATAAAATTTTAAATGCTGCTTGAGTGGAAAATTGATAGTTTTATCATTCGTAATTGCTGTCTGATTTTAGTTTTTGTAAGTTTGACAGCCATTTTTAAGGATACGTTTTGTCATTAACTTTGTTTATATGATGAAACTGATGATAGAAACCTAAATACATGCAGAATGCTGTTACAAATTCTCGTAATGTAGCAATTTTCGGGCAGCCATAACACTCCACATCATATTTTGTTTCTGCTCATTTAGAGATGAGTGGTGGGGGGATGGGGTAGGCTTAGTCTGAGGATTTCATTACTTGAGATTCTGTATTTTTGCTATTACTATTCTTGCTCCTTTTTATTTTTTTCACATTAAGTCTTTCTATGATCTCTGGCCGCATTAAATTTTTGTATGATTTATGTGATTAAGTTTCTTCAATTCATCATTATTCTTGTTCATTCTAGTCGGTAGTAGCTTATCGTTGCCTGTTGGTTAGTAATTTTGTATTAATATTTGTGTGTTTTTATTTATTTGTCAGATGGGACAGAAGCAAGTTGTTCGAAAAAAGAAGCATGATCCTGTGAAAGATCAGGTGAAGGATCAATCACAAAAGAAAATTCAAAAAAAATTGATGACTGAAAAAATCCCAAAAGTAGCTGAACTTGCAGCTCAAGTAGTTGAGGGAATTGAAGAACCTGCCAAATCTGTTGAGGAGTCTGGAAATGATCAAGTTGTCATTTCAAGTGGAGTGAAGAAAATGAAAAATGAAGCAACATTTGAAGAAGCTTCCAAATCTGTTGAGGTATCTGGTAAAAAGAAAAAAGCGAAGAAACTGAAAGCTCAAAGTTCAACAGTGATGAATGAAGGTGTAGTTTCAAAGGGAGGGAAGAAAGCTGTGAAAGATAAATTGAAGGCACAAACTGAAGATGATGAGAGGTTAGTATTTATGGAATTATTATTGTTGTTTGTATAGTTTGTCACTTATTAACTTTTTATTGTCACTTATTGTCTTTTTTTTGTCACTTTTGACCCATATCACTTATCACTTTATATCTGTCACTTATTATCTTTTTTTTTTGTCACTTTTGATCTTATTTTCTGTCACTTATCATTTTATACATGTCACTTATTATCTTTAAAAATCATATGGAGTTGCATTTTGGTGAAATTTGATAGTATTTTACTGAAGCTTGTTCTTTAGAAATCAAACTCGGGATTTTTACATATGTTACTTCTTATCTTTAAAAAACATATGGTGTTGTCACTTATTAGCTTTTCTTGTAACTTCTGATCTTATTTGCTGTCACTTATCATTTTACATATGTTACTTCTTATCTTTAAAAATCATATGGTCCTGCATTGGTGAAATGTGATTGCATTTTACTAAAACTTGTTCTTTAGAAATCAAACTCAGGCTTTTTGAATGTTGATTATGGTCTTATATAAATCATGTATGCTTTGACATTTAGTGATTTGTTTTTATTTTCTGGTTGTTGGACTAGTTGCATAATTTGGGGGAATGGTTTCAAATGATATTCTGAAATGATCTTTGTGTTTCTCTTGATGCGGTAAATTATATGCTGCTAAATGTGATTGTGTACGTATACTATTTCTTTCCTGTATTTTACTGAAACTTGTTCTTTAGAAATAAAACTCAAGCCTTTTGAGTGTTGATTATGGTCTAATATAAATCATGTATGCTTTGATATTTAGTGATTTGTTTATATTTTCGGGTTTGTTGGACTAATTGGTTTCACTTGATATTCTGAAATGATCTTTGTTTTTTCTCTTGATGGTTCTATTGTATGCTGGCAAATGTGATTGTGTAAGATTGTATTTTCTAGATTTCTTAGTTACTTATTAGCTTTTATTTGTCACTTTTGACCTTATTTTTGTCACGTTTGACCTTATGTCTGTCACTTTTGACCTTATGTCTGTCACTTATTTGCATCCAAAAGCAGACCTAAAGCCCTGGTCGATGTTGTTTCTGCACTGCCAGCCGAAAGGAAGGAAGATATTAAGAAGATTGGATTTGGCGGCTTGTTGAAGATGAAAGTGACGCAGCTGCCCACCGAGATGTTGGGGTGGTTGGTTAATAGGTTCAACGGGACGAGTCGGATGTTGAATATAGATTTGAATAAAAAGTTTGCTGTGACTGCCGACGATATCTGTGATATATTTCTTCTTTCTTGGAATACCGGTCATGAAGTGGTGCTTTGCAAAACCAAAGAGGATGTGAAAATTGTCCATGATTTTAAGATGAGGTGTGGGATTGGGGAAGTCTACTCTGTTGCATATTTGAAGTTACTGCTTTTGGGAAAAGTTGGAGAAGGTGGGGATTATTTCATAAGGCTATTTATGTTGGTGAGCTTATCGAGTTTTCTTGCACCAACTGCAAATGCTAATGTTGATTTCAATGTGATAAAATCAATGATCGATGTGAAGGAGATTCCAAAGCTGGATTGGTGTTCATTTGTGTTGGATAGGCTTTGCAGATCAGTTATCAAGTACAATAATAAAAGTGTAACGTATGTAAGCGGTTGTGTGTTGGTCCAACAAATCGTATATCTCCACAGAATGAAATGGAAGGGGAAAGTCAAATCGTCTTCTTTGCCACTGATTCAGCACTGGACTGCTGAAAGGATCAGAATGAGAGTCAAAGAAGAGAAACGAGCCGGAGAATTTGGGCAAGGGGAATGGGTCGATATCTATCCTATTTTAGGATCTCTGAATTTTATCGATGAAAAAAATGAGGGACAAAAAAATGCTGGAATCAATGGGGAGGATGACAAAAAAGCCCAGCAGTTTATAAAATTCAAATTACCACTGGGCATGCCTTCTAATAATGAAATACAGAAAAAGGCCACGGACGTAAGTTTTTAATTTTTATAATACTGCCACTTCTTAAAATATTACTGTCACTTTATAGTTAAAAAGTGTCACTTTCTAATATTTGATAGTAATCGTTATTTTTTGTTTTTTTTTTCCTGTAAAAACTGTCACATTTGCACCAGAATATGTTAAGTATAGTTTTTCGTGGTTCAAAATATTTGAAAGTTCATTAGGCTCGGTATTATTGGAAATCGTTTCAATTGATGAATCAAAGTGTTTCAAGCTCAAGAGATGGGAAGAGAATGAAAACAAAGAAAGTAAGCTATCTAACTATCCTAAGAATTGAAATAACAAGTCGGTAGAATGCCTCGGTCGTGTGCCAATCATGAAAATGCAAGCAATAAAAGGAATTAAGCAAGAACAAGCAAGGTTTCACCATGTACTACCATGCATGCACAATGTACAACCATGCAAGAAGTCCTAAATAATGTAAATTAACTAAAATTGAAAGCATGGTAAAGCAATAAAAGTTGACGTAAAAGTTTAGATCTTGAAGGAAAATAACAAGAAATGAAGAGTAGATCTAGGATTCATCCTAAAACTATACATGGAAACTTAATTAAAAATAAAGCAATGGAAAAACTCAAAATCATGACAATCAAGGACCCGATCTATAGTCCAGGTGTGTCACTCAACTAGAATCCATAGTCAATTCACAAGGTTCATCATGAAATCAAGTAGCTAAGTGAAAAATCATAAATTGAAGAACATGCATGAAATAGAAGAACAAATCTTGAAATTAAAAAAAGCTTACTAAAATAAAGGAGAGAATCCAAAAGTTTGATTGAAATTGCAAGGAATTAACAATTCAAGGGAGTACTTGAATCTTTCTTAGTCTTACAAACCCAAGGAAATTGCTTAAAAATTTAATTCAAAATCTATGAGAGAGAAAGTAGATCTAGAAAAAGGAGAGAAAATTCATCCCAAGGCCCATGCAAGAGTTGGGGAATTAGTGGATATTTTTCTGGGGTTAAAAATGGGGTTTAAATAGCTATTAGTAGGGGCAAAATCATAAATTCGTGCTGATTCCCGGACTTCCAGTTGATTATGCAGTCGATCGGTAGCTTTTCAGTCGATTTCGGCTTCTTCCGGCTCGGTTTCTTCGTTTCGGAACGGATTTTGGAATTTAAGGTCTCGACTCGATCTTAGGCACACCCCAATGCGACTTAGAGCAACTCTAACTCCTTTGGCCACCTACATCATAAGAAATTGGACTAAAAAACCCATGATTCATTATTACAACACACCAATCCATCTCAAACTTAAAAATAATAGAATAATCTAAAAAACTAGCAAAATAAGACTCAAACTACTGCGAATAACACTAAACTCTAACTAAAAACACAAGACAAAATGCCACAATTACATGCAAAACAACTACCCCACACTTATCGGTTTGTTCGTCCTCGAACAACGAAAAGGATCGAGAGTGTACATGCAATGTACATTATATAAAGAGAAAAATCCTTGTGCTTCTCCTTATTATTATGGTGATAGTATCAACGTAGACTCGCTATTTTCATGCATTGCTTGTATTACTCTTAATCAAATGCAAGCCAAATCGATGACTTCCTCTCAAAGGGAATTTTGTGGGTGTTCACTCAATTCGCTCAAGTTTGTATGGGACGTGTTTATGCTCAAGTCGGGCGATACATGCACCTTGTCAAGATTCCACAAATCAGACGCTCGAAATTGCTCAAGTACATGACCAACTAAGAATCGAAAGAGGTCTCTATTTTGGGTTGTAATGTTGGCTCTTTGGTAAGGTATGGAACATTTCGATATAGTGGCTAACACACGATCAAACGTGAACAATAACACACAAAATCCTAAAATCTAAAACCCGAAGCTTAAAATCGCTTAAACTTTCCCAATGCCCCAACTTTTCATTCGAATCCTTTTCGTACTTTTTCACACTTTCCCGACTTTTATTTTTCACAACACTTAAAAGCTTTTTGAATTTGCTTCTTTTTCTAAACTTAGCCCTTTTTGAATTAGGATTTTCACTTGAACGCACGCTTTATCACTTTTCGTGATTTGTGTTGGAGTATTATTTTTTTTCTTTTTTTTGTATAAGCAACTCAAAACCCAAAACCCCACACTTTATTTCACACACATTTCTCGTCAACTAACAATAAACTCTCTCACCTCACAATCCATGAAGATACAAGAGCTAAAACCGAGCTCGGCTAACAAGAAACGGGATAATTGCTCAAGGGGGCTCATTTGGAATTTTTAAAGTAGCTTATATATATGAATATGGCCGGCATAAGGGTGATATATGTGCCTCTAGGTCATTTTCAAATTCAATCATGTACGAGCAAAATCAAACCTCTTCAATGCGATTTCCTTAAAAATGCAAGCAAGCCGATAAATCACACGAGGCTACTCACTAGTTTGCACCGAATTTGGGAGCAAAATCAAAAGAGTTTTTAAAGCTTTGCAATCTTTTCATGAGAAAATGTCGATTATATATATATAGGCGGTCTTTTGGACGAAGCACAAAAATTTAACCCTTCACACAAGAGGCCATAAACATGCAAAAACCCGACAAGTAAACTATTCAAACTTCCAAGCACGTGGAGTTGTTCAAACATGTAATCGAGACACAAACGACACAAAAATCGACTCAACCATATAAAAGCGCAAGTAGTAAGCGTCACTTCGCCAAGAATGCGTCACTTCGCCAAGGCTCGAGTGGAGAACAACAAATCATGCTTGATAAATACCCGGACCCTAACCACCTACCCACGCCACACTTAAACCATGCAATGCACTCATTGCATTTTAATGAAAATCAAGTAAAAGGGAGGGTGAATAGAAACCTCCTTAACCGAGCGAGTTAGAGTCGAGCTCGGTGGGGTCCCCTAATAATCCAAGCAATCTAAGAAAAAATCGAGCATGGCTAGTATCTCCCGGCTTCATGAACGTTACCAATCTTCATCAAATCCCAATGGTCAAAGTCGGAAAACAAAACCTAGAAAAGAAAATCACACAAAATCAAAAACAAAAGAAAAAGAACCCAAAAGACAACACAATTTTTTTATATTTTTCAAATTTTCAAATGTTTTTGGATTTTTCAATAAAATAAAGAAAGAAAGAAAGAAAGAAAGAAACGAAGAAAACTTGGGTTGCCTCCCAAGAAGCGCTTGTTTTACGTCACTAGCTTGACGGACTCCCTTTCATATTATGGTGGAGTTGAGGCGGGAGGATCAATCAATGCTATCGTGTCCTCGACGGGAGGTAAAATAAAACCATTTTGGTAGGGCTTGACTCGATGGCCGTTGACTTGAAACTTTTCTTGAGTCTTAGAGTCGATCAAGGTCACCGCCCCACTTGGGTTGACATCTTCAATGGTATACGACCCCGTCCACTTGGATTTCAACTTGCTGGGGTGAAGAGCCAAACGTGAATTGTATAGCAAGACGGGCATCCCAACCTCAAGCTCCTTCCGAACCAATCTCTCATCGTGGATTCGCTTGGTCCTCTCTTTATAAATCCGAGCATTGTGATATTGGTTTTCTCGAAGGTCCTCCAACTTCTTCACTTGCATCATTCTCTCGAGACCGGCCTTCCTAAGATCCAAGTTCACGGCTCTCATTGCCCAAAACGCCTTGTGTTCTAATTCAACGGGTAAGTGACAAGTCTTACCAAAGGCCAAAGTATAGAGGCTCGTGCCAAGAACCGTCTTATAGGCCGTCCAAAGGGCCCACAACGCATCATTCAACTTTCGCGACCAATCTCTTCGACTAGGTTGCACCGTCTTCTCTAGCACACTCTTCACTTGTTTGTTGCTCGTCTCGACTTGCCCCGAAGTTTGGGGGTGATATGGCATGGCAACCCTGTGCTTGATCCCATAGACCCTCATAAGTTTCTCAAAAAGCTTGTTGCAAATGTGGCTACCACCATCACTTATTATAACTCTTGGGAAGCCAAAACGAGCATAAATGTTTTCTTTCACGAACTTGATGACAACCTCGGCGTTATTCTTTCTTGTGGGGATGGCCTCGACCCATTTTGAAACGTATTCCACTCCCACAAGAATGTACTCATGCCCATCAGAGGACTTAGGGAATGGCCCCATAAAGTCGACCCCCAACACTTCAAAAATCTCAACCGCTAAATTGTCCACTAAGGGCATCTCATTCCTTTTTGAAATGCTCCCCGTCCTTTGGAATCTATCACAAGTTTGAACATGGACGTGAGCGTCATAATGAAGAGACGGCCAATAGAAGCCCGAACTTAAAATCTTAAGAGCCGTCTTCCTTCCTCCAAAGTGCCCTCCGGCTTGATGATCGTGATAAAAAGTCAATAGCGCTTGTATCTCCTCTTCGGGCACACATCTTCTTATCATACCATCTTTCCCCACTTTGTACATGAATGGATCGTCCCAATAAAAACTTTGGCACTTAGAGAGGAAGCGTTTCTTTTCTTGTCAATCCATATCCGGCCGAAGCTCACCATTTGCCAAGTAATTTGCATAGTCGGCGTACCAAGGCGCTTGGGTCACTTTCATCAAGTTCTCGTGAAGCAAATTCTCTCCAATCAAAATCCCTTCTCCTTCACCCGTGACCAATCTCGAAAGATGATCGGCTACCGCATTCTCACACCCTTTCCGATCCTTGATCTCAATATCAAATTATTGAAACAATAGGATCCAACGATTAAGGCGGGGTTTTGCTTGAGGTTTACAGAACGAATATCGCAATGCGGCATGATCACTATGCACCACAACTCGTGATCCAACTATGTAAGCTCGAAACTTCTCTAGTGTAAAGATCACGGCTAAGAGCTCTCTCTCGGTTGTCGTGTAGTTCTTTTGAGCATCGTTTAGCATCAAACTTGCGTAATACACCACCCTTAATATCTTGTCCACTCATTGTCCAAGGACGGCCCCCACCGCTTCACTCGATGCGTCGCACATAATCTCGAAAGGCAAGTTCCAATCGGGCGCTACGACAATGGGGGCAGATACGAGGCACTTTTTAATTGCCAAGACAGCATCCTCACAAGCCTCATCGAATTCGAAAGGGATTTCGTTACTCAACAACCGACACAAGGGGCGGGCAACTTTTGAAAAATCTTTTATAAACTGCCGATAGAAACCGGCATGCCCAAGGAAGCTCCTTACATCTTTCACATTAAGGGGAGGAGGTAAATTTTCGATCACTTCCACTTTGGCTTTGTCCACCTCAATCYCSTTCTCCGAAATCACATGCCCAAGCACAATRCCACTTCGAACCATGAAGTGGCTCTTCTCCCAACTTAAAGTTAAGCTCGTCTCTTCAYATCGGGCAAGCACTTCCTCAAGATTTCTCAAGCATTCTTCGAATGAGTCCCCATATATGGAAAAGTCATCCATGAAGACTTCAAGATATTTGTCGATCATGTCGGAAAATATGGAAAGCATACATCGTTGGAACRTCCCYGGGGCATTACATAGCCCAAATGGCATCCGTYGGAAAGCAAAAGTCCCAAAMGGGCAAGTGAACGTCGTTTTAGCTTGGTCCTCGGGGGCGTTGGCATTTGGTAATAGCCCGATAATCCGTCCAAAAAGCAATAAGAGTGGTGGCCGGCAAGCTTGTCGAGCATTTGATCGATGAATGGTAGAGGAAAATGATCCTTCTTCGTATCCGCATTCAATTTTCGAAAGTCGATACACATTCTCCACCCCGTCGTTGCTCGTGTAGCCAACAACTCTCCCATATCGTTCTCCACGACGGTTATGCCACTCTTCTTTGGGACCATATGAACGGGACTCACCCATTCACTCTCGGCGATAGCGAATATCAAGCCCTCTTCCAACAACTTAAGGATTTCGGCCTTCACGATTTCTTTAAGGTTCGGATTCAACCGCCTTTGGAATTCTCGAGATGGTTTGGCATCATCCTCCAAAACAATCCTATGCATACACGTTGATGGGCTAATTCCTTTAATATCGCCAAGACTCCACCCAATGGCACCTTTATGAGCTTTAAGTACCTCGATCAACCTCGCTTCTTCCTCTTTACTCAAGTGGGCAAAAATGATCACCGGCTTGCTCTCTTCCTTTTCTAAAAAGACATATTTGAGGTAAGATGGGAGAGGCTTTAGCTCGGGCTTGTGCCTCCTCTCAACCTCGTCATTGGATAGCTCAAACAAATCCATTACTTCATCAAGGTATTCGTCGAATTTTGTACTCGTCTCACTAACTCGATTCCCATCAACAATCTCCACATCCCCTCTCGAAAAGTCGTCGTTGCCCTCAACGACATGAACACAAGCACTGTCGTATAAGTTGGTTGCATTGGGATGAACACAAGAGTCGGCACGAACAATAAATGATTCGTCATCTATCAAAGCAACTTGATCATATTTCGGCTCCTCCACTAAGACTTGCTTGACCAATTCTTGTATCTCGTCGACAAGAAGGCAAACCATATGATAAATACTAGAAGGAATTGATGGCAAGTTGGTCATCGAAAAGGTGACCGATTCACCCGCAACGGATAATGTAAGGTTCTTCTTTCCAACATCGATTAAGCATTGTGTAGTTTCCATGAAGGGTCGACCAAGTAGAATTTTATGTTTGACCCCATCTTTCGAAAACGTACCCACATTAAGAATAACAAAATCCACCGGGACAAAAAGCCCACCAACTTTGACGAGCACGTCCTTCAAATCGCCTTTCGGATATCGGATTGACCGATCTACTAATTGTAAGCAAATACGAGTTTCTTGCAAGGGTGCGAGCTCCAATTCTTCATAGATCAACGATGGCATTAAATTTATCCCCGCCCCGAAATCAAGCATTCCAGTTGTAACCTTTCCATTTCCGATCGTGATGTCAATACAAAAGGAACTGGGTTCGATCTTCTTGAGGGCCAAAACCGATGGATCACACACCACACTCGCCTCTTTAGATAGGACAACCGTCTCATTCGGCGTGTGGAGGAGCTTTTTGGAAGAAACTTTCTTTGAAAAATTTTGAGTAGGAGGGTATGTCTCGAATGGCATCCAATAATGGAAGAGTGATGTTCACATTTGCCAAAGTGTTGTAGAGCCGTTGGAATTGATCGTCCTTCTTGGTATTTTGGAGCCGGGATGGATAAGGCGGTGAAGCTTTTGGAATCGGAGGCTTATAAGCGTTCGAGGATTTGTGCAAGCCATCGGGATTTTCGGTTGTCGGTGTGGCACCCATGGGGGCGGACTCGGAATTAGCGACAACGGGCGGAGTAGCAACATTCTCATTCTAGGACGGTGGAGCCACTTTGTTATCGAAAACCCGGCCACTCCGAAGAGATGTGATCGCAAGGGAATGTGAAGGTTGGCTCGGTAGCTTTCCCTTTTCATTGGCTTGTTTGAACATATTTATCTCGAAAGCTATTTGCCCGATTTTTGTGTCCGTGGCATTTATGCGAGTATCCATGTAGGACACCGTGGCACTCAAAGTAGACATCGTGGCGGTTAAGGTGGACACCGAGGCGTTTAGGGCTTGCATTTGTTGGATTAGCACATTAAGAGCCGGATCGGTGGCCGATGGTGGAGTAACTATCGGAGGAGACGGACGAGATGGACCCACATGAGGAGGGGCTCTCGATTGGTTATTAGCATGGCTAAAGTTCGGATGTGTGCGGTTGCTCGGATGATAAGGAGGATTATGCGTAGGCGGCCAAGCATAGAAAGGCTTAGAAACACCATTACCCGAGTGGTAACCTTGGACTCCTCAAACCTCTTCCGATTGAGGCACCGACATGTAATAGGAAGGATTCGACGGACAATAGAGCGTTTCATGTCCAACCACACCACAAGACAAACAAGGTGGGTCCAAGCTCGGGGACGATAACTTTGCCATTTGAACTTTCATAGCATCTAATTCCTTTTTCATCTCAAGCTCCCTCGGGGTAAAAGACTCATTCACATGATTGACTTCATTAGCACTTGAGTACATAGCACGGGAAGACTTTTGTTGAGAATTATCGGCCAAAGAGATGAAAACATTGAGAAGCGCTCGTGGAGGATGGATTGTCATATTACCCCCCGCCGTCGTATCGACCATGTATTGAAATTGGGGGTCTAATGCCTCATAGAAAGTTTGAATTAGAAGCTCCTTGGGTATACGATGGTGTGGACAACTAAGAAGAAGATCGTTGAACCGAGACCAAGCGGAGTGAAATGGCTCATTTCTCATTTGCTTGAATGACATGATCTTTACCCTCATATCATTTGTATTCTCCATGGAATAGTAGTGTTTGAAAAAGACGCTTTCGAGCTCGGCCCATGTGCGAATCGTGTTAGGAAGAAGACCCATGAACCATGATAAAGCTTTATCTTGGAGAGCATATGAGAAACATCGTAATTGAAGATGTTCCAAGCTCATCATGTTTGGGCGGTGGAAACTCGAGACATGCCATAAGTATTGCTTGATGAATTGGAGGGGGTCCTCCTTGGCAAATCCGTGGAAAATGGGAAGACGGGCGAAGTCAAGTGATCGGATAACAATAGCCATCACCGCCGGGGGAAGATATATACAAGACGAAACATGATTCCCCACAAAAGCTTGGCTCACCTCTCTCATAGTTTGGACGGATGGAGTACGTGGAGCACTCGGATCGTAACCACCAAACAAATCATACTCATCAAGTACGGTCTCTTGAACTCCATGATCATTACCATAGCCGGGACCACCACCATAACCAATCGGAGCCGCATTCGGAATCGGATTGAAAGCATACAAAGGTGGAGTACTATACGGACCGGGATTCAAAATGGGCACGTTCGGAGAACGGTGATGAGCACCATAGCTATAAGGACCGGGGTCCGGGCCTCCAAAATCATCGAAGGGGTCATGAGCATCCAAGAGCACATTAGACCCGACATGGTTTGCACCATGCCCTCCCATGTCGGGTTGACGAACACCATGAGAACCAGGGGCAACGCGGTTCGCACTATGCCCTCCCGCGTGCCCCTTTCCAACCAAACCACCACCATTCCCAACATGGTTTGCACCATGCCCTCCCATGTTGGGAACAAGATCACCATTAGAAGAATGAGGGTGAGGAACCATACCTTGGTGTGGGCCCGTGGCGTGCTTATGAGTGGTAAAACCACTCCCTTGAAATCCCAACGATTGCTCGTGAGGCGGTGGGGGAATGGGAATAGATGGCCCGGGCATAGAACTCGGAATGGGCTGCTCATGAGCTCCGGGCTCGGTGGATGTGGAACCTTGAGGATCGACCCGGGTGGATTTCCCGTGAGAGTCGAGAAATGGGCCCGGATGATTAGTCGCCATAGAAGAATCATGAAGAAACGGCTGTTGAAGGCATCGTAAACGACCGGGATTTGAAGTATAAGGAAATAATTCGTGTCCAAGCGAGCGACGACCTTGCATACACTTGAAGAAATCGTCAAATACAAAGGAAGCTAAAAACACAATGAAATAATAATTAAAACGAAAGCCTTAACCGAGCCGTGTCGCAACGGCGCCATTTTGAAGTATAGTTTTTCGTGGTTCAAAATAATTTAAAGTTCATTAGGCTCGGTATTATTGGAAATCGTTTCAATTGATGAATCAAAGTGTTTCAAGCTCAAGAGATGGGAAGAGAATGAAAACAAAGCAAGTAAGCTATCTAACTATCCTAAGAATTGAAATAACAAGTTGGTAGAATGCCTCAGTCGTGTGCCAATCATGAAAATGCAAGCAATAAAAGGAATTAAGCAAGAACAAGCAAGGTTTCACCATGTACTACCATGCATGCACAAGGTACAACCGTGCATGAAGTCCTAAATAATGCAAATTAACTAAAATTGAAAGCATGACATGGTAAAGCAATAAAAGTTGATGTAAAAGTTTAAATCTTGAAGGAGAATAACAATAAATGAAGAGTAGATCTAGGATTCATCCTAAAACTATACATGGAAACTTAATTCAAAATAAAGCAATGGAAAAACTCAAAATCATGACAATCAAGGACCCGATCTATAGTCTAGGTGTGTCACTCAACTAGAATCCATAGTCAATTCACAAGTTTCATCATGGAATCAAGTAGCTAAGTGAAAAAGCATAAATTTAAGAACATTCATGAAATAAAAGAACAAAGCTTGAAATTAAAAGAAAGCTTACTAAAACAAAGGAGAGAATCCAAAAGTTTGATTGAAATTGCAAGGAATTAACAATTCAAGGGAGTAATTGAATCCTTCTTAGGCTTACAAACCCAAGGAAATTGCTTGAAAATTCAATTCAAAACCTAAGAGAGAGAAAGTAGATCTAGAAAAATGAGAGAAAATTCATCCCAAGGCCCATGCCAGAGTTGGGGAATTAGTGGATATTTTTCTGGGGTTAACAATGGGGTTTAAATAGCTATTAGTAGGGGTAAAATCATAAATTCGCGCTGATTCCCGGACTTCCAGTCAATCGACAGTAAGTAGTCGATCGACTGCTTCTTGGAGAAGTGTCGATTTTTGGAAAATCTCTGGAATTGAGTCGATCTTGGAGCACATCAGTCGATCGGGAGGTGTCAATCGATCGACTACAGTCGATCGGGCAGAAGGCAGTCGATCGACTGTTTCTTGGAATGGAGCCGATTTTGAGGAAGTCCCTGGAATTGAGTCGATTTTCAGCATTTCAGTCGATTCTTGAAAGGGCAGTCGATCGACTGCCAGTCGATTAGGCAGTCGATCGGTAGATTTTCAGTCGATTTCGGCTTCTTCCGGCTCGGTTTCTTTGTTTCGGCACGGATTTTGGACTTTAAGGTCTCGACTCGATCTTAGGCACACCCGAATGCGACTTAGAGCAACTCTAACTCCTTTGGCCACCTACATCATAAGAAATTGGACTCAAAAACCCATGATTCATTATTACAACACACCAATCCATCTCAAACTTAAAAACAATAGAATAATCTAAAAACCTAGCAAAATAAGACTCAAACTACTGCGAATAACACTAAACTCTAACTAAAAACAAAAGACAAAATGCCACAATTACATGAAAAACAATGTCACTTTTGTTTTTTGCAGAATAAGAGTTGCTACACAAATTATAGTAGTCAAGTTATAATACTGTCATTTCTTAAGATATTACTATCACTTTATACATAAAAAGTGTCATTTTCTAATAGTTGATCGTAATCGTTATTTTTTATTTTTTTAAAATTTTTATAAGTTGTCACTTTCCTAATATTACTGTCACTTTTCATTATTTTATTGTCACTTTTTGTGTTTTAAGTGCCACTTTTGATATTTCTCTTTTTTTCCTTTTTCAGCATGTGCAAGAGATATTCCTATTGCTTAAAAGGGATATGTGTATTGTGTCTGATCATCCCGACTCCGGTGCCATCCTCTCTTCCTCCGACTCCGGTTCTATCTTTGAAGTCCATGACTCTTGTTCCATCCTCGTTGCACCCAACTCCGGTTCCATCTTCACTTCCCCCTACTCTGGTTCCATCTCAGTCTGAGAAGATTAATGCCATCGAAGAGTTCCTTCGTGCAACTGAGAAGTTCTAGTCCGATGAAACTGTCGCGCAACTGTGTGATGAAGAAATATTAAAATTCATTTTAATGAGTAAGCCGAACGAGGATATCCCCACTTTCCACCTTCTACCACTTGAGCTTCGAACGCCGGAATGCAAAGAAACGAAAGAAGTTGATGATGTGGACGAAGGACTGGATGCAGCAAAGAAGTCGGCGAGTGCTAGTGAACATAATCATTCCAGTGAAGTGTATGGCCCTCTGTTGGATGAAGCTTGCACAGCAGCCAAGAATATCGGTTATCTTTCTAGCTTTATGTCCCAAAACAAGAGGCTGATGATGGATGTGGAAGAACGGGAGAATCAAGTCATTGATTTTTGCTTGTTCGATGCAGAGTCTTTTTATGATGAAATGTAAGTTAATTTTTAACAGATTGTTTTAGAATTATTTTCATTTTTTTTGGTACTTTGCTCTTTTTTATTGTCATTTATCAAAAGTGACACTATTGGTAAGTAAATGTGACTTTAATAGTTGATAGTAATCGTTATTTTTTGGTTTTTTTTCTCTGTAAAAAACTATCACATTTGTACCAAAATGTGTCACTTTTGTCCAAATAAGTGTCACTTTTGATTTTTTGCATAAAACAGTTGCTACACAAACTATAGTAGTCAAGTTATAATTGGAAAAGCGTCAAATTGTTTTACAGTTTTGTTGTTGATTCTTTTTCAGTGATATCCTTTTTCAGTGTGGAGTTGGTCGTTCAATTTTAAAGAAAGAGATGTTATCGTTAAATCAAAAACAGTGGGTATATACTAATGTCATTGATGCATATGTGATTATTCTAAATCATGCACAATATGTTGATGACCATTGCAAATGTATATTCTTGGATACCATACACAGTGTAAGTTTTACAAATTAGTGATTTTAAATACTTTATATGCATAATTAGTTTGAATATTAACAGTTCTAATTTACTTCTTGTCAAAAGCTTTATCTCTCGAAGATATTGAATGGAGTGGGAAAGGCCGATGAGAATGGTGCAGCTATGAGATCGAGTTGGGAGTCATTTATTGCCGATGTTGGCAAGGATGTGAGGACAGCTGATATGGTTAGTGATCTTTTTTAATAGTCCCCTTTTTGTCTGTTCTTTCTGGTGAGTTGCTTTTTGTTAATGAATGTTTTGTTTTTTAAGTTGTAAAGTAATAAATGCAAATTAATACTCTGTAGGTTTTTGTGCCTATACCCTGGGATAATCATTTTTTTTTGCATCATGGTGAATTTTTGTGATAGCAAAATTCAAGTCTTAGATAATAGGACACAATCTGAGGATAATGATCAAGTTGTTGAAATTATGGTATGAAAATGATCCGCTTTAATATTCTTTTTGAATCTTTGTTTTTTTTCCTGCAAAAAATTGTCACATTTGCACCAAAATGTGTCACTTTTGCCCAAATAAGTATCACTTTTGATTTTTTTTTACAGAAAACAGTTGCTACACAAATTATAGTAGTCTACTTATTTTAATATTTCTTACTTTTATATTATGTAACACAAGCAAATTGCTATTTTTATGCAAGAAAAAGATCACCCGAAGGGCATCCTTGTATGTGACTATACAGTTGAATTTGTGAACTTCCCTTGGCAATCGTCGGCAGAGGCAAACGATTGTGGTGTGTTTTTAATACACCACATGGAGCACTTCAAAGGTCAACTTTATGATAGCCCCGACGATCTGTCAAAGATACTATTTCTTTTTATTTTTCTATATTGTATACTTTTTTGTAATACCAATGAATTGCATATTTTTTGTAAAACGTGATGAAGTATTTATTGGATTCTTTTTTCTGAAGGATTTAGTACGTAGAGTTCTGAGAGCGAAGATATGTCTCAGGGTGTTTTTGAGTGATCTCAATATAGCAAGATCGGATGTTTTGGCTAAATTTCTTGATTTTTGCTTGAATAAAGACAGGTTGAGGAAGGCGATTGAAGAAAAGAAAAGGAGTGTTGATGAATTGAAGAAGAATAAGAAATCAATAAATAGTTTGAGATCTTTTTTTGGAGGATTATGTTCTATTCTTTTCTGATGTTGAGAAGTAGGTTTTTGGATGTTAATTTTGTGAAAAAACCGTCACATTTACCCTAAATGGTGTCACTTTTGCGGAGAAAAGTGTCACTTTTTTTGCTAACGTGTCTTGGAAGCTAATGGTAGTAGATTTGTAAACCAAGAAGTGTTGCAGGTGTTGTTTTGAGAATAATTATCTGATTTAGATTTTATGCTTTGTTCTAGAACAACTATTCGATAATTATTGTTTATTGTTGTTTGTTTTTAATATGTTTGAGGAGTAATATGTTTGATGGCAAGTGTTTTGAGTCCTGGTTAAGTTTATTATTCTGTTTTTCTGTTGTTGTTCCTGGTACGATGTGAGATTGATTATGAAGCACTATGTATTTATTTGGGTTTTAAAATCAGAACCATATTGGAGCCATTTGGGACCAAAATCAGATGAGTCTAGTTTTTATAGAGTGATTCAAGTGGATACGGTTAATTGGTCCCAGTGGGTTGGATGTTTGTCCGCCTGGTTTGATGGTGTTTGATCCCTGGTTTTGAATGAATAAACATTTTTTTAAGTTATTGATATTATGCTTCTTTTCTTCTAATGAATAATTATAATTACTTTAGAGTTCCATCATGCAATAGAAAAGCCCCAAATGAAAATAAAAAACAAGGAAAAGGACAAATGGGCTGGGCAGGGACTTGACCATTTGTCACATTATAATACTGTCACTTCTTAAGATATTACTGTCACTTTATAGATAAAATATGTCACTTTCTAATAGTTGATAGTAATCGTTATTTTATGTTTTTTCTTTCTTGTAAAAACTGTCACATTTGCACCAAAACATGTCACTTTGTCCAAAAAAAGTTTCACTTTTGATTTTTTGCAGAAAAAGAGTTGCTACACCAATTATAGAAAAAGAGTTGCTACATAAATTATAGTAGTCAAGTTATAATACTGTCATTTCTTAAGATATTGCTGTCACTTTATAGATAAAAATTGTCACTTTCTAATATTTGATAGTAATCGTTATTTTTTATGTTTTTTTTCCTGTAAAAAACTGTCACATTTACACTAAAATATATCACTTTTGTCCAAAAAAGTGTCACTTTTGATTTTTTGCAGAAAAAGAGTTGCTACACAAATTATAGTAGTCAAGTTATCATACTGTCATTTTATAGATAAAAAGTGTCACTTTCTAATATTTCTAAGTGTCACTTTCTAATATAATAGCAAAAGTAAAAAAAAAAAAAAAAATCACTACTAAAATAAACGAACATTGGGAGTCTTGGAACCAAACTCCAGGGCTTGATTGTCGGCAGGAACATTAGTAGTTTTCTTCTTCTTCTTGCTCTTTTCAATATGCTCCTGCTTCCTTATACTTCTTCCTTTTGTAACAGAGCGAGCGGGATCCAAGCACATAGTCGACGAACTTGAAACATTAGAAGATTCGTTTGGTTGTGGTAAGTTCTTCAAGGCAGAAACGGCAAGAGAATCTATAACGTAACCCTCTTCGATGATTTTTCTTGCTTCCTGGGCACTCCAGCACTAGATTGTAATACCTTCGCGGCATGTCATGATGTCAAGGAATGGCATCAGCAGACTCTCCATTTTCCTCTCCACTCCCCCGAGCTGTGCTTTTTAACCTATCCCAAACATGAGATTAGGCAATTTTTGTCCACCTCTTCAGTATATACACTCCTGGGATTTTTATACAATTATGGTTATGAAGTATTCTTAAGCTATGACAACACAAGATGCTACGTTCCTCAAAATTCTTGCAAGAGCAGGTGATCAAGTTACTAGCAGCTGCAAACATCACATACACGACACCCCCATCTCCATTGTGAGCAGACATTCTATAAGTAGTTATTATCTCATCCTGATCGAACTCTTCACAATTCGTTGACAACATTGCAATATATTCAGCTTCAAATTCTACAAACACTCTCAATGTGTACACCTCGGAAGCATGCTTCAACATCCCTGTTAATGGCAGGACAGTTGTCGGAATTGACCTTGATGACTGGAACTCGTCATCTGTTTCATTCTTCCTCCAATTCTTGACCAGGTTCTTGAAAATCCCATAAAAGCTAGTCAAACTCATTGTCTTCTTTGAATTGAATACAATTACATTGTTTGTACTCTCACTTCTTTGGGACGAAAGCATCCCGGCAGAGAAAAAGTCTTTGATCAAGGTTGTGCACCATTTGTCCCTTAGATCGTACAATAGCTGAAACCATGATCTGTCTTCCAATCCATACGTTGAAACCATATGACTCAAACATGACTCAAATTCATGCTCATCCATACATCCCGACAAGCATTTTTTAAATGATTCTTTAGAGTCATTGTTTGATTTCAACTGTCCAAACCTATTTATAGCATTCTGGTACAAATGCCATTGGCAAAGCCTGTGCTTTGCCCGAGGAAAAACCTACATGTGGGAAAAGAATAATTATTTCATACAAGTATCAGAAAACTGTCACTTTTCCTATGATTACAGTCACTTTTTAGCATTAAAAGTGTCACTTTTTTGAGGAAAAACCTACATGTGGGAAAAGAAAAATTATTTCATACAAGTATCAGAAAACTGTCACTTTCCCTATGATTACAGTCACTTTTTAGCATTGAAAGTGTCACTTTTGTGGTCAAAAAATTTGTTTTCCATAAAAATGATGATTTTAAATACAAGTGAAAGAGTGTAGAGAAAAAGTGACACTTTTTTATATAAATGTGACTGAAATTATTAGAAAAGTGACAGCTTTAAAAATAAAAGCAGATAGAGAAATTAAAAGCAACAGGAAATGCATACCTTTTCTATCGCATTAGATATTGCTTGATCTTGTTCAGTGAATATAGTGACAGGAGATTTCCCTCCCATGGATTTCTTAAAAACTTCAAAAAGCCACTCTAACGATTCCGTTTTCTCTTTCGACAAAAATGCACAACCCAACATAACTATTCTCCGATAATGGTTAACGCCGACTATTGGAGCACAAATCAAATTGTATCTATTTTTTCGATAGGTCGTATCAAATATCACAACATCTCCAAATAATTCATAGTCTTCTTTCATCATTGAATCTCTCTAAAACACATTAGTTTATTTGGCCTCCTCATCCAACTTAACTCTAAAGAAAAAGTCCTCCTCATCATCTTGTAGTTGCTGTAAAATCTCAACAAGTGTCTGTGCATCCCCACCTTCTATTTCTTTCATTTTCAAACGATTAATAAAATTCAAGTGGTCATTGATCATGTGACCAAAACTTTCATCTCCACCTTCTTCATGGGCCATATAACGATAAGAATATGTTGGTCTCATTCCAGAAGATACCATATCTTGTATTACTTTCCCTTTCTCAATTGTAACTTTTCTCTCCGAACGATGTAGGTGGTCCCACTTTGTTCTTGTAAACGAATGATTATGGATTGTCTTATGTTCAGTAACTACATACCGCCCGTCATCATTTGATTTTACCCTCAGTGAAGCAGTACATCATGTGCGCGTGACAGGACATTTCTTCTTTAACGTCCCGGATTTCCTGAACCCTTCACAAGAGCACACAAAGTAGTGCTCGGTCACAACTCCATCGTCAGTTTTTCTAGAAGTTGATTTACAAACACTGAAGCCAAGCACACAATGATGTTTCTTATACAACTCATGCATATCATTAATCGTCTTTCTCCTCAAATCCAAGAGAGAACCAGTCACATCTACAGCAACATATATCATCTCTAATAAGTGACTAGTATATGAAGAAAAGTAACAACATTTTGCACAGAAAGTGACAGTTTTTAACTAATAAATTACTGCTTCAAATTTCTAACAAAGACAGCATACAGTTTCGAAAAGAATGATAAGTGACTGGTATATGTAGAAAAGAGACAACGTTTTCCACAGAAAGTGACAGTGTTTAACTAATAAATTACTGCTTCAAAATTTCCAACAGAAAACAACATAAAATTTCGAAAAGAATGATAAGTGACTGGAATATGTAGGAAAGTGACAACGTTTTGGACAAAAAGTGGAAGTTTTTAACTAATAAATTACTGCTAAAAATTTCCAACAGAAAAAAACATACAATTTCAAAAAGAATGATAAGTGACTGGAATATGTAGGAAAGT